>CAXKVI010000004.1:79053705-79232540 GCA_964058755.1 Campiglossa producta
CAGGTCTCAGTAGACACCCCGGCGCACTATGTGGTGATTTAGATAAAATCTTGCCTTTTGTACTCTCCGCCTCAAAGTTAACTGGGAGGCCGACAGCGACCAAACTGCTATCAAGTAAGAGTGACTTGATGGGAGCAAGCAGCAGTGCGGCTGCCTACGCAGTCAAGCAGAAAACGGCGGAAGCTAAACTTCCATCAAGCGCTGGTACGAAACCCAATCTCTTCACATCTGGGGCAATGGTCTCACGACCTGGTTTCAGAGTTTCGAAAGAGAAGGACGACGCCGCAAAGGGAGAGACCGCGATGGCAACTACGAGTCTGAATCCCCCCCAAGAGGCATCTCCCAGACGCGTACTGGGATAAAAGAAAGGCCGCAAGGATCCTTAAAAAATATGAGGGAGCATAGCAGGAGAAGCTGTCGCCGGAAGAAAGGAAGATGGTGGAGGAAGCGAAAGCTCTGATACCAAATTTCCAGAGGCCCTATGTGCCTAAGAGGGTGAACGGTAATCCCTTCAAATGCCAGAGATCGGACGGAGAGGTAAACCCCCATCCGAAGCGGCATCAGGTCAACCCCGTAGTGGGAAAACTCAGCTTTGCTGAAGTAACCAAGGACAGAATCCTTATAGGTTTCATTGACCGAGGTAACGACCGTTGGTCCATCCCCAAAGACCGGTGGCTGTATGTCCGGAATGAAATGGGCAGGGCCCTCCTCGACTTAATGCGTGAGTCTCCGGGTAGTCCGCCGCGAGGTACTGACGCGGGCTGGCACCAAGGTCAGATCAAAATATTCGCGTGCGAGGATGCAAGAACTGTCGCACTGTATAAGGCAGCAGTTGCAAGACTGGGTGAAGTCTACCCAGGGGCAAGACTAGATGTCGTCGACTGGAAGGACATTCCTGCTCGGCTAAGGGCAAGGGCATGGATTCCTGCCGTCCCTGCAGAACCCGAGAATATTCTTGAGATGCTGCAGGTCTGGAATCCGTCTCTCCCGACGCAGGATTGGGGCGTCAATCTGGTCGATGATGTGGTTGGGCCCAATAGACAGGTGGTTATCACTCTGAATAAGGAGGCGCTCGAGCCCCTTAAACGGTGCAACGGACGAGTGCATTACGGCTTGGGTCAGATCGTGATCCACGTATACCGTGGCGATGCACAGCGCGCTGCTATTCCGGACGCTGCGGAGGACTCGGAGATCGAGGCATCGGAAGGGGAAGCAGAGGAGTCCGACGCGGAAAGTATGTTATCCGCCACGTCAAATTGCGATGGTGCTGCGAACAACTCGGCGATAGAAGAAAGCCTGCTTGACGAAGAAGGCCTCGACGTCACGATCGTGGCTAAACCTGAGCACACTAACGTTGATGCTGCTTCAGACAGCAGGGTTCCCGCCACGCCAAATCGTGCAGGTGCTCTGAACAACTCCTCGTTGAGAGACAGCCCCCGGAACAGGCCAGACCTCGACGACACGCTGGCGGCAGGGAAGTCTGAGCTCTCTCATGTTGGTGGTGCTTCAGATAAATCTGCACAAATCTAAAGCAGCCTCGGCTGTTTTAAGCAGTCGTCTTTCTAAAGGCGACGTAGACGTGGTCCTTATCCAAGAGCCCTGGGTCAATAGCTCTAGGATCTGTGGATTGGGGACTAAGGGGTACAAGCTCATCCAAGCCAATGATGAGGGCAAGGTCAGAACCTGTATTTTGGTAAAGTCTGAGCTAAACACCTTTCTATTACCCAACTACTCAAATGGTGACGTTACAGCTGCCAGCTTAACAGTCGGCAGCACCAGCCTAACGATGGCGTCGGTCTATATGCCCTATGACGCCGAAGAACCTCCTCCACAAAAGGAGGTGAAAGATCTGGTGGATAATTTCTGTACGGGCCATCTTATTATTGGAGCTGACGCTAATGCTCATCACGTCCAGTGGGGAAGCTCCGATATTAACGCTAGGGGCGAGTCTCTGTGACCTGACTACCTACCATTGTGTATAACATAAAGTGTGAAATGTAGCTTTGACAGAAATGTCAAAACACACTTCAACGTCAAATCACAATTGTCAAAACACACATCCATGTCAAAAATCTGGGTTGCTGTTGTGGTTTCTGCAAACCAGGGTTTTGTGCAGGACCGCAAAACAATGAGACAGGGTTCTTGTTTGCAAAAAAGTGTTGTTGTGTTGCACAACTTTTTCATTCCAATTTGTAGGGAAATTTTTAAGCGAATCTTTAAACTTACACTTTTATTTGCAAAAAATACAAAACTTAAAACGATTAAATTTTATTTATTTTACAGGAAAAATTTTAATGTTCGAAATAAGAAACCAGAAAATGAGAACACAATTTTTTTAGATAGATTGTTTTCAATTTATAAACCAAGTACCTATTAAAATTAAGGCCGTGGAATTTCGCCAGCATAATGCAATTGGCCTGTCGTGACATGTTGTTACCAGTTTCAATTTTTTTGTTGCCTTTTGCAGTACGTTTTTAAATCTTTACAAATTCTAAGAAGTAGCAAATAATTTCTGAAAAGAGAGTGCTACAAGTTCAAAATGTAAAATAAACTTTATAAATTACAACTCTAAAGGCTGGTTTTCATTAGGTCAAAAGGTGTCAAATTTCATCGACTTTATCAAGATTCGGTTGCTTGTTTGGTATTTGTCTACTTAAGCTGTCAACTGCTAATAAATTAGCTAAAATTATGGGAGGGGGCTCAAAAGGCGGACTTTGGCCTCAGGATCACGAATCCGGAAGCGCTTTTTTAATATTTTGCTTCTCTGAGGAGATATTTGCAATCCAAGTTTCAAGTTTTCATGTGGTTGTTGTATTTACATTATACTGCGCCTAAAAACGTCAAAAAAAGTGCGTACCGTGGCACGGTTCAGGCAACACCCCGGACTTGGGATGGCGTAGCCCAGGTTATAAGTTGATCTGCTACTGGTAGTTTATCTTTGAATCGAAAAATTATTGATTGATTAATTGATATTAAGTTTTCAAAAAGTGAGAATTCACGATGAAGGTTTCATCTCAAATGCGTCTTAGGTTGATATCAAACAAAATGGCTTATTGGGCTTCACACTTTTCCTTCATTCCATTTAATTTGGAGTCACTCAGCCAGTGCCTTCCACTCAAATTCTTAGGAAGAAGAAAATAAGTTGCCAAACTATAGTAAGGATAAACAATGCCTACCAGTATTACCTCCACAAGCCCCCTCTTCAGTGGGAGAACTGGATGATCTGGTAACGACCTTTACAACGGCGCTCTCAAATGCCCTAGAGCAGGCCTGTCCAGTACCAAAACCACGCGGCAAACATAGACCCCACTGGTGGTCTTACGACCTGGATTCGTTCCGTATATCATGCAGGAAACAATTTAACAAGGCCAAGAGCATCGGTACGGAGCTTGAATGGCTCGAATATAAAGCTAAACTGAGGGCCTATAAAAAGGCTCTAAGGCAAGCGAAGAGAACTTCGTGGAGAAATTTCTGCACCGGGGTCGAAAAAGTGGATGATACAGCGAGACTTAGACGAGTGCTATCAAAAACTCAAACAGCCATTAGCTATTTACGGAAGCCTGACGGATCTTGGACCAGCACGGAAGGGGAAACCCTGGAGCTGCTCCTGAACACACACTTTCCGGGGAACTTGTATGATGCACCTGTAGCATCTGCAACAAACCTGGCGGTAAACATACCCATTACGGAGGAAAGGGTAAGGTGGGCAATCAAAAGCTTTGAGCCGTTCAAGGCAGCTGGGCCAGACGGGATTTTCCCCGCACAACTCTTAAACACGCTGGAAATATCAGCTAAATGGCTGGTAGTTCTCTATTCAGCCTGCCTGGCTCTTAATTACATTCCGTGCTCCTGGAGAAGCGCTACGGTAGTCTTTATTCCAAAGGCTGGGAAGGCCTCACACTATGAGCCTAAAGACTACAGACCGATCAGTCTCTCGTCTTTTGCACTTAAAACCTTCGAGAGGATAATTAGCGATTATCTCTCCTCTACTATTGATAGCAACCTTATTTCTAGCTATCAACATGCATACACCAAAGGTAAATCAACGGAAACTGCGCTCCACAGCCTAGTCTCTATTGTTGAAAAATCATTGCATGAAAAGGAGTACTGTCTCGTGGCCTTTCTGGACATCGAAGGGGCTTTCAACAATATAAGGCCGGAGGCTATTAACACTGCTTTAACAAACCTGGGCATAAATAGGTCTCTTATTGGACTAATTGATCAAATACTAAAGGGAAGGAAAATAGTTTCTTCACTGGGAACAGTTGATCTTTCACGCTATGTCACAAGAGGAACGCCTCAGGGTGGTGTTCTCTCCCCGCTCCTATGGAACCTCACCGTAAACTCGCTGCTACGAGACACAAGGTCGGGGGGGGGGGGGGGGGGGGGCGGGAAGATAGTGGCATATGCAGACGATTTAGCTATTGCATATAGGGGCAAATTCCCACAAACCCTGTGTGACTTGATGCAAGTAGCACTGCGAGAAGTTTCTTCATGGTCCTCTCGCTGCGGACTTAGCATCAACCCGGGAAAGGTGGAGCTTGTCCTTTATAGGGTTAGGTTAGGTTGCGAGGGCAGGACAGAGTGCAGGACCCTGCCCACCACTTAGGCCAGTCAAGTTGGCCCATTGTGATACCCTATGCGGTCTTAAGACCCACCCCATATCCGAGAGACAAACATCAACACTCTCACATTCTCACACTTGGATTAGAGGATCAAACCAGCTCGTGGAATCAATGAATTTCGATAGAGCCCTAATATCCATTTTTGAAACCTCCGTGAGGTCATCGATGAACGGTTGGCCGAGAATAGCCAATCGTCTTCTGCTGAGTGCAGGACAATGACACAGCAGATGTTGAACACTCTCCTCCTCTTCAATACATCTGCAACTGCGACAGTAATCGTGAGTTATTACGCCCATCCTAGCACCATGTGTGCCTATTAAGCAGTGCCCTGTTAACACCCTTATCAGTGATGAGACACCGGATTTATTAAGTGACAGCAGACAGTTAGTGCGTCCTTTGTTGTACGAAGGCCAAGTTAGCCTTGATATCTCGCACGTCGAGAGACCTGACCAGAGCTCATTTGCCCTTTGTAAGGTATTTGTGCTAGCTCGGAGTTTGAAAGATGCCATGGGAATGCCTACCAGATCATTTCCTGGAAGGAGATGAGTGGTGGTACCTCTTCTGGCCAGCTCATCCGCTATACAGTTGCCTTCAATATCCCTGTGACCAGGTACCCAAATAAGGCTGATACTGAAGTGCTGAGCCATCTCGTTAAGAGATCTGCGGCATTCAGTTAGCGACTTTGTGTTGTCGACATATGAGTTCAGTGCCTTTAGCGCGGCCTGACTATCTGAGAAGATAAATATCCGTTTGCCGTTTTGGGGCGTAGACGCTAGGCTTTTCACTGCACCGTGTATTGCCAGCATTTCTGCTTGGTACACGCTGCAGTGGTCGGGAAGACGAAAGGAGATCTCTAGTCCCAGGTCCGGTGAAAAGATACCTCCACCCACCTTCCCTTCAAGCTTAGAGCCATCGGTGAATATGTTCATGGCATTCCGCACAGTATGCGGTCGGTAATCCCATTCTTGTCTTGTGGGTATTTTCACCTCGTAGTTCCTAACGAACACGTTGCTTGGCGTGCAATAGTCAGTATGTAATGGTATGCTCACAGGTGCATGGGAGCCTAAAATTGTGGCGTGACCACATGTACCGCCCTTCCATACGTCGGTCTCCCTTAGTGGCAGAGCTGTAATCACAGCCATTTCTTTAGCCACCAGATCGAGTGGTGGAAGATTCAGCATCGTGTTGAGTGCTTCTGTCGGAGTGGAGCCGAGGGCCCCGGTTATGCAGAGTTCTGAACTCCTTTGGACTTTTTGTATCTGCTTGAGGTACGTGTTCTTGGTTAGTGCCGGCCACCAGACCAGCACACCGTACAGTAAAATTGGACGAACAATAGCTGTGTATATCCAGTGCACCACTTTGGGAGAGAACCCCCACGATATACCAATTGCTCTCTTGCAAGTAAACAACGCGCATGTTGCCTTTTTAACTCGTTCCGCTATATTGTCGCTCCAGAGTAGTTTCCTGTCTAGAATAACTCCTAGATATTTGACTTTGTCACTGAGTACTAAAGTTGTATTCCCAATTTTTGGTGGTATTAAGTTCGGTATTTTGTACCTCCTAGTGAAGAGGACAAGTTCGGTTTTCTCGGGGTTAACCTCCAAACCTGAAGCGTTCGCCCAGTGGCATACTTTAGTCAGAGCATTTTCCATTAAATTGCAGAGGGTTTGAGGAAATTTTCCCCGAATGATAACGCAGATGTCATCGGCGTACGCGATCACTTGGTAGCCTTCAGCTTCCATGAGACGTAGAAGTTGGTTTACAGTAACCAGCCACAGGAGCGGAGAGAGAACACCTCCTTGCGGGGTACCTCTGTTAACGAGTCTGTGAACCGAATTACCGCCTAGCTCCGTTGTAATCCGTCTGCTAATAAGCAATTTGCGGATAAACTCCACAAGGCAGGCATCGACCCGCAGACCCGTTAACGCCGAGGTGATGGCTTCCGGTAGAACGTTGTTGAACCTGCACCTGCTATATCAAGGAAAGCCACCAGTGTATATTCCTTTGTGTCAATTGACTTTTCTATAACAGATACCAGAGAATGCAAGGCAGTGTCAGTCGATCTACCTTTACTATAGGCGTGTTGAGCCCGCGACATGTGAGTTGAGTCTATCGATCTTCTGACATAGTCCTCCAAAAGTCTTTCCATAATTTTAAGTAGAAATGAAGATAGGCTTATTGGCCTAAAATCATTAGGTTTAGAATGGGATGGTTTCCCGGATTTTGGGATAAATACTACCTTAACCTCTCTCCATGATGCAGGTACATAGTTGAGCCTGAGGCAACTAACAAACATGGTCTTCAGCCAGGGCTTAATAAGCTCGGCTGTTTGTTGTAACTGGGCCGGGAATATTCCGTCCGGTCCTGGCGATTTGTAGGGCTTGAGACTGGCCTAGGCCCAGTCCAGCTTTTTATCATCGGTTATTTCCTTTATCAGCTGATCCGAAAGCATTTCATTCCCGACCGTAGTAGTAGCCGTGAAAGTGAGCATCCAGAAGCAGATTCATTGTGTCAGTGCTCGAATCGGTCCAATTCCCATCCGGCATTTGTATGTGGCTCAGTGTCGCTGGCGATTTTGAGAGCACCTTCCTCAGGCGCGAAGCTGCAGATGTTGATTCGATATTGTTGCAGAAATTCACCCAGGAGGCCCGTTTGGCCTTGCGAATTTCTTTCTTGTAGTTACTTAATTTAGTTTTGTGAAGTGCCCAGGATGTTGCGCTACCATCCTGTTTGGCTTTGTTAAAGGCCGACCTACATGTCCTTCTGAGATTATCTAGATCGGACGACCACCAGGGTGGTCTGTGGGTTTCAGCTAACTTTTTAGGCGGACACGCCTTGTCTAGAGCAATCTTGCAGTGTTGATTGAAGGAGCTGACGAGGTCGTCTAGCTCCTCTTCCTTTCTAGGTGTTACCAGCTGATTTGACAAATATTTGCGAATAAGCTTTTGGTAGTAACCCCAATTTGATTTCCTAATATTCTGTATATATTTCGGACTTGTATGTATATCTACTAAGGAGAAGCTAATGTATCTATGGTCTGAGAAGGAGTGCTCGCCTAACACCCTCCATGATTCTATGAGGTGACTGTGAGAGTCAGTGACCAACGTTATATCGAGGACTTCCTCTCGGTTTCTTGTTACGAAGGTGGGTTCATTCCCCGTGTTACATATACTTAGGTTAGTGCCTAGTAGGTAGTTATAGAGTGACTCACCTCGCTCATTTGTGTCAGTGCTGCCCCATTGGTTGTGATGGGCATTAGCGTCGCCGCCTAGCACGATGATATCGTCCCGTGGTTTTGTGGAACTCACGAACTCTCTAAAGTTGTTTGATGGTAGTGGTCCTTGGTGATCGTGAGCTAGATAGAATGATGCGAACCTGCAACTTCTACCTAGCCCCTCGACGCTTATCGCTGTCAGATCTCCGTCACTAAACTGGGGCAAGAGAAGAGCGTTAATATTTGATTTAACTAAAATACACGTTCGAAGTTTACCTTTACCTGTTGCGCTATAAAGCTTGTAAGTAGGGGTCCTCAAACCACAGATCCTATCTCCAGTGATCCATGGCTCTTGAACCAGGACAATGTCTACTGCGCCTTTTGAGAGCTGCAGTAGTAGTGCGGCCGAAGCAGCTTTGCAGTGATGGAGATTAATCTGGAGGACCCTCATCACTTTTTTTAGCGCTCTCCTCTGTGAGCGTCACGTCCGAGTCGCCGTCGCTCAGAAGCTGACTCTCGGAGTAGAGTCTCCTGAGAGCCGAGCCACCGTCCGAGCTGGACGACGCGAACCCACTCCCTGTGTCAGACGCCACTGACTGCCTGTCATCCGCGTCCACCTCCATATCATTTTCACTGGGGGGGGGGGGGGGGGGGGGGGAGCTCCACCTCCGGATTAGAGGTGAGGTTGGCTAGGGCCTCGGTATCGGACTTATATACCTTGAGGACCACCTTTTCATAGCCATACCTCACTACGTACTTGCATCGGGCCAGAGCCTCGATGCTTGCCTCATCCAGAAGCAGAACGATCTGCATGGTAGCCTTATCGGTCTTATCCACGTTCACCACCCTCCAGTTTGCTGTAGGCAGCTCAGGGTTGTACTCCTGCAGCACATCTAAAATCTCATCTGGTTCCGTGCAACCAACTGGAATCCAAACTCTAGCCCTTGGGCGTTGCGGGATATCAACCGCGTCCACTGCCCTCAAGCGCGCGCCGGGATAGACTTCTCCTATGCGCTGTATGCCAATTTTGTACAGGTCCACGGACCTGCTGTCATCGCAAGCGATCAGCTTCACATTGCCCTGGTACCAACCCGCATCGGCGTAGTTGGGTGGAGGACCAGGGTTGTCACGTTTGACCTGTACAGCCACTTTTGCGAGCGCGGCCCTGATCCACTTCCACTGCTGCTTGGGGATCCTGCCGTCTACGTTGCTCTCATCTATTACTCCAATGATCTTGCGATCCTTGGCAATGTCAGCGAAGGACCTCGTCGGTCCTCCTATTCTGGCCCTTTTCGGTGCCGTAGGGATGGTTTCCTCCAGCGATCGGTTTCGCTTAGAGGTTTCCCCCTTGTTGTTAGCGCCATACAGCTCAACCTTAAAATCCGGCAATATCCGCCGAGCGCACGCAAGATCGCGCTGGAGCTTCGCCCAGGCCTCTGCCGAAACGTCTTCCTCCCTTATCGGTGAGGTCGCGTTCTTAAACAGGATCCGGGCTGCCGACCGCTTATCATTGTGGTTGGGCTGGGTGGATTGCCTGCCCGCCAGGTCCTCGACCCTAACGCCAGCACCAACATTCCTGGAGCCCCCAGCCAAGGGCTCACCAGACGCTTTACGCTGAAAGGCAAGACCACTTGTGGAGGCTACGGGGTTGATAGCCTCGTTTTTGGCCTCCCGATCGGAACCCCTGGAGGAGGCACCGATCATCGGACTACTCAGACCGGTTTTACACTCGGCCCTACTACGTCGAGCTGCAGCAGCAGCAATGAAACGCTGGGGAGTCCTCTCAGCTTTACTAAGGTCCGGCTTGGCCGTGACCTTTTTAACGGAGCGAGCTCCTGTTGGCTTTTTTTGAGGAGACCCAGACTCCTTATTTTTGTTGTTGTTGTTGGAAAAGTTGTTCATATTTGAACCCACGAGTTGCGGAGAAAGGGGAAGGTCCACCCTGGGCAGAGATCCGCATACCCAGGGTAAGGCTAATTAGAATCGGAGGTCGCCAGGTATCCGAAGCACTCCGTTAGCGACTGGGCTATTTTAGGGCCCCCAGCCAGGCTGATCCTCGGCACGGGTCGTATGACACCTTGATCCAGCCCATTTCAAGGAGGGAAGATAGGAAAGGGGAGGGAGTGGACTGTGATAGAGGCTACGAGTAGCGGAAGGAAAATCAGATAAGAGGGGGGGGGGGGGAGAGGTCGCCGCTCGAATTAGCCGCCGAAGCGTTACCGGGTGTCACCACGTGGAGGCTCCACCCCCACTTGGAGGAGGAGGGTGCATGCACCTACGAGTCGACGGTTTGAGGTGGCGCTGGTGTGTGCAAGGCGCGAACACCCCCATAAAAGACACCCTTGTCCTTTATACCAGGCGGTACAAGATACCACCGTTGAACCTACCAGAACTAGATGGCGTGCGCCTGAACTTAGCTGACAAAGCCAAATTCCTAGGCACAGTTCTAGATAGAAAGCTTAACTGGAAGGAGAATGTCATCCAGCACCAGAGGAAAGCGTGCATTGCACTTTACACGTGTAAAAGAGCCATTGGCAAAATTTGCAGATGGATCTACACTGCGATAATCCAGCCAATTATGCTGTATGGAGTCGTGGTATGGTGGCCTGCGCTAAGAAAGGCAACAAACCTAAATCTGTTAGGGAAAGTCCACAGATCGAGCATGATCTGTATAAGCGGGGCGTTAAGAACAACGCCCAATGAAGCTCTCCAGGCCATTCTTGGCTTTTTGCCACTCGATCTGGAAGAGTACCGGGCAGCAGCAGCATCGGCTGTGCGTCTAAGGGAAACGTCCGTCTGGAGCGCAAGCACTATTGGACACTCCTGTATTCTAAGATCTTACAGCTTTCTCCCTCTGAGCACAGATCGGTGTGAGACCACAACAGTCGGAGATTGTTGTTTTAGAATAAACATTCCCAGCAGGGAAGACTGGGAGAACATAGATCGGTGTCCCGCTACTAATGGCGGCACTTTTATATACTCTCCTTTAGACTACCTGATCACTGCAGCGTCTTCCAGGCTGAAGTTTCAGCAATCATGGACGCCGTGACTTGGATAGGTGAACGCACCATCGGACAGGATATCTGTATTTTAAGCGACAGCCAAGCGGCCATCAAATCCCTTGGCTCTTACTCGTTCAACTCTGAACTGACGCTCAGCTGTCGTCGATCTCTTCAAGAGATGGCCCAACAGAACCGCGTGAACCTCACATGGGTCCCGGGACACAGGGACATTGAGGGAAACTGTAGGGCAGACGAACTTGCCAGGCAGGGCACGACCAAGCAGATTCTTCAAGATAAAGAGCGCATAGGTATGCCGTTTGCCACGTGCAAGCTAATGCTGAAGGAGCATACACTCCGCGAAGCCAACGAAAGATGGCTACAAGCCCCAGGGTGCCGGATATCCAAGCAAACCTGGCCAAAATGCGATCTTAAAAGATCTAGACACATATACGCCCTAAAACGGAAGGAAATCTCCATATTAATAGGTGTTTTAACCGGGCACTGCCTTATTGGTAGGCACGCAGCAAGGCAAGGCGTTCCCTACCGACGATGCTGCAGGAGTTGCAAAGATGATGAGGAAGAGGAAACGGTGGAGCACCTCATCTGCAACTGCCCGGCCTTAAGCGGAGCGAGAAGGCGCTCTCTGGGAGTTCCCTTCCTGGTTAGCTTAAGCCAGGTCGCGGAGCTAGACATAAAGGACTTGATGGCCTTCATCAAGTTATCAAAATGGTTCGAGGAGGGGTAGCGGTGTCGGTTAGGAGTGTCAGTCCCGGGTTTCGGCTATATGGAGAGTCCCGACAGCACTGGGATTTTCCATATGGCCGGGCCCTGGGACTGACTTTCCTAGTGTTTGGTGGTATCACAACGGGCCTTTTATTACTGGCCTAGGTGTGCCTTTGCGGCAGCCACTTCTACCTACCTACTCTCTAAGATGCTCACACCACTACCTAAAACCCAGCGAAGAGGAGGAGGACCCCAATGAGGAGATCGATGCTAAGTCGTCCCCTTTCGGGCCATCTAACTGATTGGCCCGGCAGGGTTCGACATCAACATCGCCCTCCCCATTGTCGTCCTTCTCCAGCTCCGCCTCTAGGGCTAAAATTCACCATCCCTTTCGTCCTTTCCAGGAGAGGGAGGCACTCCCTGTTCAGCATCAGGTCAGTATATAAGTCAAATAAAAAAAATATTCAAAAAATTTAAAATAAGAAAAATTTGAAAAAAAAAATCAAAAAACATTTTCCAATTTACACTGCACGTATAGGTGGACGCCTGGGCACTGTAAAATGGCAGGAAATGAGATGGTAGATTAGCCTTCTAGAGGGGCACATTCGCTCAGCTTTTACAGTCCTTATTTTTAACAATTCTAGCAATAGTTGTAATCGCAAATTGAAGAAAAATTAAAAGAAATTATTTTGATTTTTAATTTATTTGATTGAAAAAAACCAAACAGAAAAGTCATGGCCAAAAATAAATGAGTATGACAATTGCTTAAAAATGTCATTAGTGTCATTAACGGTTTTACCTTTAGTATTTATATCATGGTTTTCCTCGATTTTTCATTCAATTTCCTGTTGATTCTGAAATTTGACTCGTGTCAACGGTCTTGCAAAATTGCGTGCAACAAAGTTGGTAGCCAGCCGACTTTTGATCAACTCAACATTCAACTTCTGTACAACCCTGGGTTTGTTATTGAGGGATGTAAATATTTGTCAGATTTTTATAAAAAAAAATGTGTAAATAAAAAAATTAAAATAAATTATTTCTCTTTAATAGGCATTTCTTTTTCGTGTTCAACACCAGAACCTACAGCAAAACCTGTGCATTCCGTCTCATCTAACTAAACGCGTACGTAAGGTGCTCCGTTAGGACTCCCGGCGTAGCGTATCCGACGGGGAAGTGCCTTTTAAAAATGTACATATCCAGAAAAGTTTCTTATAGGACTCCTTGAGGATGCGTTTATGGCGTTCCAAAACAATCCCGCAGTTACCCAGATAATATCAAAGTAATCGTTGATGAGTGCGGACGTGCTTTTACCAAAGAGCATGTATGAATAAGAGTCGTCAACACGTATGTTCGGGCAGAGCTACTCGCCCAAGTTGCCGGCCGATTTCTATTAGGGTCTCGGCTGGTCCTTTTTCGTAGTATTTTCCCAAAATCAGCTGATTGAATGAAAAGGATAAATAAAGAAGAATGTAAGTGTAATATATTCTAAGAGTTGTTGTTGGGAACAAAATAACTCCCCTAGTACACAGCCAATATAGCTAAAACAGCCATATGTACCAGGCTATCATAAAAAGCTGTCACGGCTCGCGGTGCACTTTTCCCCATTTTTTGGAGCACACATGGCGACATACATACCTGCAGCGAAAAATAGGGGTAGTTGTTTACCTACGATCTGGTTTGTTTCCCCTCACGATCCGAATATTTTGTACACACATCCCAGTAAACATGGCTCAACTTTTCCTCCAACCTTTGAAAAACTGTATAGTTATCAAGTTGATATCTGACATAATTCTCCTTCTAAAACCTTAGATAACTTTGTAGTTCTTAAGTTTATATCCAAAATATTCTTCAATCTCCACCTTCTAATATTCAAATTAAATTTGAAATGCTTAGACTAAAATTTATGTAAATAAAAATTTGTGTCAACTTATTCATGGCGTTTTAACTTAAAAAAATCATGGTTTATTTTTTTCGGTATTTATTTTAGAGTCACATTCATACCCTTGAGTCCAATTAGAGAATCCCATTAGATTACAAGTTGAGAACTATCCCTTTCTCAACTTGAGAAACAGTTTTTTTTTCCTATAAAAAACCTGCGCTTTTGCTTGAGAACGCCATCGTTCTCAAGTGGTTTTCCTGTTGAGAAAAAACGCTTGAAGTCTGAGAAGCCCCTTAGTTCTCATCTTGAGATCTAACGTAACTCAATCCTAAATGTTTGCTGGGATGCTTCACATACGTTTGCTGGCAATTTACACTCCAAAACCGGTTTCCTTTGCGCTGAAAAAGTTATGTGCCTAACTCCAAAAGGATTGGTCCGGGACTAGTCCCTTTCGTTTACAATGGGGTGTAATTTTAAATACAAAAATAGAAATTACGTTAGTTCTTTCGGGTGTGAATGGGTGCAAATGATATTTTAATAACATTTGCGGAAACATATGGGAACAGCTCAGCCTATACAAAGTGGTCAGAACGGTCATAAGAAACAGTATCCTTTGGGTCTGCTTGCGGACGCATCCTGGCATAGTCGTAGTTTTTTAGGGGTTTTTCCTTCCTCAACAGTGGGTGAATCATTGCAGGTATGGCCATTGACTTCAATTTTGACATTTAGCAAACATCAATTGTTTCTTAGGCCGATTTTGACATTCAGCCCACAAACTACATAAACAAAATACATACCTGGGTGTCGAGATGCTCCCACCTGCTAATGACTCAGCCTCTAAAATCATCATTTTTCTTAAAAACTAAAATTTTTAGAAAATAATTTCATGTGGGAAGAAGAAGAAAGGGACCATCGCCCATTTTTATGACACCAGTAGGTCGATTCCCTAACTATTTTATCGCCAAGTGTTAGCGTTAATTCTGTTTAACGCCATTTTTATCGCTTTTCCCTATTCTCTAAGTGTTAACCACACTAAAAGTCGATAAGCTCGATCAGCTGTTTTCGCTAACACTTTTATTGTAGCTAGTTATCGCGGATTAATTTGATGGTGTTTAAAAGTGTTTAAGAGAAAATAATAAATTTAAGTTGAAATAAAAATGTCTTTTGAGTTTGTGGCGCTTTATTTGGTGCGAAATATTGAAAATATGGAAATTCGTTAAAGGCAAGTTAGAGAATTACAGTTTCGTTAAGAGAAACGCCAAACCCTGGCGAAAACCTAAACGCTTGGCGAGTGGTTAAAAGTTAGGGAATCGGGCTACTGGTGACCATAAAAATTTGCAGGCATTAGTAGAAAATATAAAATTTTTTTTGATGTTCTTGCACATCAAGGCATACATTGTTCCATTCCCGCGTTCGTCTCATGGGCAATATGTTGGAATAACCGGTTTCATGTGGTTCTTACAATGGGACAACAACAATTAGACCACTGTAAAAATCCCACTCCAACTTTCGTCTCACCCACAAGTACAAATGGAAGATGGAGAACTTTGTATATTGCAAAATATTAATTTTAAAATATTTTTCGACAAAGAAGTCCAAAAATAAGTACAAAATTTGCTGTCATAACTTCCATGCTACCAGGCAATCATAAAAAAAAGCAGGGGTACGCACATTCATAAACCTAACCAATTTTTCTCCTACTTTGTGCATGTATTAGAGTAGGAATATTCTAAAAACAAGGCACAAAGAGGATCAGGCGAGACCTTAATAGGAATCAACGAGTAGCATCGAACATGTTAGCAGAAGCTCTGCCGAAATTTAAATGAGAGACTTGACGCCTCTTATTCATACATGCTCTTTGCTTTTACTTAGCTCTGTCGTTATCTATTTTCTTACGATGTCTTTGTGTGGTAATTGCGGTGCTCAATGTATAGGAGGTGATGTTGATGCCTGCGGTGTTTGTTTACACAACTTCCATATTAAATGTGTTAAGCTAAACTGGGCATGCTTAAAACTTTTAAAATCCAACAAAAACCTACTATTCAAATGTGACACTTGCTGTTCTGTTTATAATTCGTCTTGCTTAGCCAAGTTTGAAAATGCATTCCGCGCATTAAAGGAGTTACAAGACGATTTACAGTCGAACTTCTTTATAGTGAACTTCCATATAATGAAGTTCTCCTTATAATGAAGTAATTTTGAAGACACAGCTTTTTGGTTCTACTTTCAGTGCATTTTTGTCTCCTTATAATGAATTTCTATATAGTGAAGTTTTCTGTATAATGAACTAATTTTACAGCTTGAAAATCAAGCTTCATACGTTTTTGTCTCCATATAGTGAATTTTTTCAAATATATTTTCGGTTACACTCAGTTATTTGCAACTGCGTATTCTCAGAAATATACATACATACATACGAAGTGTAATACGGGGAATCCCAAAATTAAAATAGAAGGAGTTCAGTTGTGTTGTGTAATTGAAGTAAAAATGACGCATCGAAGCAGCATTTCACTTGAAAAAAAGCTATTAATTATTAACAAAGTGACTTATTAACAAAGTAACTCTCTAAATGACTTAGAAGCTTTTGTTGAAAATGAAAAATGGAAGAATGTAATTCAAACCAAACTTACTGATTATTTTAAATAAAATTACAAAAGAAAAAAATTAGTTTCTATATAATGAAGTTTCTATATAGTGAAGTAATTTTCAGGTCCCGTGGAATTCACTATAAAGAAGTTCCACTGTATGTGGTGAAAAAATCACCCTTAATAATGAAAATGCATCGTCATCTAATCAAGTTGGCATAACTGCTGCTAGCAACAATAACAATGCCAGTAATTGTGATGCATCAAATAGTGCCACTAATAGAGTTTTGCGTTCAAAAAAAATTCAAATAAGGTCGCTGACCTCGTTAAACTGCCAGTTGGCACAGATTCTTCAGCATCGGGTAGTGGTGTTGTTGCTGAACTCGCTACTGGGCTAGCTGCAAATTTCGCTGCTGAGAGTGATGCTGAAATAAACAATTGCGCTTCGCCTGCAATTCAACGCAACATTGGAGAGAAGAGTGGTTCTAATGCAATTGCTCAGTCAGAAGTTAGTGGTTCTCTTAACCTACCTGCTGTCACTTCTGTTGTTGTGTCCGATAACCTGCCAGCTTCGGGTAATGCTGTGCTTTCTCAACAGCAAGTAAATGATGAAAGCGAATTTGAAGATAATACGGCGTGGACAAAAGTAAACAACAAACGACGAAATAACAATGTGGTTGTTGTTGGGTCTAATGATAGCACAGAGTTGTGCGTAGCTGACCGCATGAAGTGGGCGCATTTGTCGTCATTCGACCCTAAAGTCACTGCCGATGAGATTATTAATTATGTGTGTAAACATGTAAAGATTAAGAAAAAGGCTCTCTCTTGCTATGCATTAATTAAAAAAGATGACCCAGCAGAAAATCGTACCCACGTTAACTTCAGGTTGGGTGTTCTATCTGCCGAGTTTCCCAGTATTCTCGATGCGAAAATTTGGCCTTTGAATGTAAAAGTAAAACCTTTTAATTTTTTTCGAAGACGGGGAGGTCGGACTCAAAGGTCTTAATGGATGGTAATGCTTCTCCTGAATCTAGCGCTGAGCTAAAAATCTACTACCAAAATATTTCTGGCCTAAGAACAAAATCGAATACTGTATTTCAATTTAGTTCACAAGAAGTTTATGATGTGCTGGTGATTGTCGAGACTTGGCTTAAATCGGATTTATACGATAGTGAGTTTTTCGATCCTAATTTATACAATGTGTTTCGTAAGGATCGGGATTCCATGAAAACTGGCTGTTCAAGAGGAGGTGGTGTTCTAATTGCTGTTCGACGTAAATTCCGTGCAACAATGGTTGACCTTGGCAATGATGACACTTTGCTCGACCAAGTTTGCGTTCGAATCAAAGGAATGAAATCTCGAAATTATTTATATGTATTTGCTTCTTATATTCCACCTAATAGTAACTTTGAGTTATATAAAGCACATGTAGATAATGTAATTGGGCTATCCCTTGATCTTAAAAATGACCATATTTGTGTTCTGGGTGATTTTAATCTCAGTGACATAGTATGGTGTAGTAAGTCTGATAACGCGCGTCTTTTTCCAAGTAATATTACCATTGAGCGTGAGTCTTACTGTATTGACAATTTCCTTAGTGTAAATCTAATTCAAGTAAACTTTATTTTTAATGATTTAAATAGATTATTAGATCTTATATACATCAGTGATAATGTTGATTTTTGTATATCTAAATGCAGTTCGCCGATTTCCGAAGCAACTATGCACCATGTGCCTTTAGAAATCGGGCTAAAATTTTATGGTTTTTCGGAAATCGTGGCTGATGTGAGGAGTGACTTCGATTTTGCGTCTTGTGATTTTCCAGCTTTAAATAAGTCTATTTCTGAAATTAATTGGGATGAACTTCTTTTGGACTTGGACGTTCACAGCTGCTATTCAACTTTTAAATCTGAAGTTAATGAATTCTGTTTAAATAACATACCTATAAAACGAAAGCGATCTTATAAGTCACCTTGGTATACTAAAGCTTTAATGAATTTAAAAAACATTAAAAACAAATACCTTAAGAAGTTCAAATCAACTAGAATCCAAGCATTCTTTGTAAAATTTCAGCAATGTCAGAAAGAATTTAAGTCATTAAATAATCTTCTGTACACAAAGTATATAAGGAGTACTGAGCGTAATATCAAAGCTAACCCGAAATATTTCTGGAGCTTCGTAAAATCGAAAAAAGTTTCTAGTATTCCTAGTTCATTATTTTTAGATACAAAGTCGGCTAATACTCCTGTTGAGGCCGCTAATCTGTTTGCGGATTATTTTGTCTCTAATTTTGTTGAAGACGATGTGATTTCACCTGACTTTTCATCTGAAATACCCCCTTCTATTACTCTAGGGACTTTGCATATTTCCTCTGATGAAGTTTCAAGGGCGATGGTTTCTCTCAATACTTCGCCAAAATCGGACGTAGGCGGCCTATCAGCTATTTTTTTAAGGGCCTGTCCAGCGTTGTCATACCCCTTGCACTTGATTTTCAACAAATCCCTTTCTTCCGGTATTTTCATTAATGATTGGAAGATTACATCAATTACGCCACTTTTCAAAAATGGTAGTAAAAGTAATGTTCGTAATTATAGGCCAATTGCAAAACTATCAAATATTTCGAAGCTGTTTGAAAGTGTGGTTAAGGATAAAATCTATTTCGCTGTAAAATCATTACTAAGCCCATACCAACATGGATTTATTTCTGGGCGCTCGACAGTCTCTAACTTAATGGTATTTAGTGACTTTTGCACCTCAGCTTTTTCGATTGGCTCGCAAGTGGATTGCATATATACTGACTTCTCTAAGGCGTCTGACAGAGTATCCCACAGGATTCTGATCAGTAAGCTAGCTTGCCTTGGCTTCCATTCATCCGTTTTGCAATGGATAACGTCATATCTATCCAATCGTCGTTGTGCTGTCTCAATTGATTCCTCAACTTCGGACTTCTTTGTTGCCCCTTCTGGTGTTCCTCAAGGTAGCATTTTAGGCCCTCTACTTTTCGTTCTTTTTATAAATGACATTGGAAGTTGTTTTACCTTTTCAAATTATCTTCTTTTTGCTGATGATTTGAAGATTTTTGCGATGGTTAACAATATGGAAGATGCAAGTAAGCTTCAAAGTGATTTGAACAGTCTTCATTTGTGGTGTGAAAAGTCGCGGCTGTCGTTGAACATTGCTAAGTGTTTTCATTTAACTTTTACTAGGCGTCTCAATGCTACGCCTACCGTTTATTATATTGATAACTGCGTTTTAAACAAAGTTTCAGAGATTAAAGATCTTGGAGTGGTTTTCGAGTCTAAGCTTTCATTTAATAATCACATCAATTTCATTCTTTCAAAGGCTTATTCGGTATTGGGATTCATTCGACGTAGTTCCACTGATTTTTCTGATCCATACACTTTTAAGCTTCTTTTTACTTCTCTTGTACGCTCCAACTTAGAATATGCAGTAATTATCTGGAGACCCTACGATCAACAATCGATAAATAGGATCGAACGGGTTCAAAAGATATTTCTAAAGTTTGCATTGCGTTCTTTACGGTTCGAGGATCCAATACCTCCGTACCAATCCCGGCTATTGCTTATTGATCTATGCTCTCTACACCTTTTTCAGTTTATATTCAGAGAATTACAATTCATATTCAGAATTTTCATTTTATATTCAGAAAATTACATTTCATATTCAGAATTTTCATTTCATATTCAGAGAATTACAATTCATATTCAGAATTTTCATTTCATATTCAGAAAATTACAATTCAATGGATAGTGTCGTGAGAAAAGCTACATGCCAGCCAAACATTTTGCACTTCGGGGTTCGTTCTGGATAAGTAAGGGCTTCACTTGTTACCTTACCCAAATCAGAGTTAAACGAGAGTGTGTCTGGACACCCTCGGGAGATGGTGTTCCTACGCAGCAACCGGTGGGATTGCTGTTGCAGGACGGCATTCGCCGGGCGGGAGCTAACTAAGGTGATCACCATCTCTTGCCTGTAAACCCGTGGCAGTTCTGGGTGCCGTGTTCAGAAAGACGTGCATTGAAAAAAAAAAAAATGAAATGAAAATAGTTTTTTTTCTATTTTTGTTTAATTTTTTTCAATGACATAAACAATCGTCAAATAGTTTTCAAAAAAATTGATTAATGTAAACGGGTAGTCAACTCAATTTGGAATCAACGGCTCATGCGACGAAAATTGATTCCAAAATTGAACAATGTAAACAGCCCTTTACTGCACGAGTTTTTTCATTGTAACCGAAATTATTGTGGGTACGTTTGTATATTTGCCTGTGTACAAACGTCAAATAGAAATGTCACGCAGAACAAAAATTGGTTAGGTTTTTACGCAGTGCGCTTAAACTCGGTTGCTCCCATACAAGTTGTATGTGCATGAGACAAATTTAACAGAAAACTAACGGCGCGGGTTTATATTAGGTTAGGCCGTAACTGTTATTTGGGAGCCGAGAGCTACCAACAAAACACACAGTAGGGTTGCATTTCCCATCTACCCCTATTTTCAGAGTTGCATTTTCCCTTCTGCTCTTACCTCTTGATTGTACCATGTTCGTGACAAATAAAGGGTAAGAGAGAGAGAGTTCTACAACTTGGTCTCAAGGAATTTTTCGAAAAAACTTACCGTTTTCGAGAAAAATCTTTAGGACCTCAAATTTTGACTTTAACACACATGGGATCGATGGGGACTTTTGAAATTTTCTTTCTGACGGCGAATCTGAGCACTCTACCAACATTTGGCTCTGTGGAAAATAATGTTTTTCAAATCTGGACTATCCGGACCGGACTATCATGCGATATTAATCGTGTTGGGAAATTTCATTCCAGTTTTCAAATAAAGTTTTCGTTCATTAGAACATATATTTTGTTTGTGGGTGGAAGAGGCCCCGGAGCTTATATGCAGTTGCCTATTCTGCTTTAGGGTTAATCCGGCACTGACTGCATGGAACTGCCAGGTAAGTTTCCCTGCACGTGTGCTTAAAATCGTTCAAGCAGCAGTAAAAATACCAGCGCTGCAGCAAAGAGCATGTATGAATAAGAGGCGTCAACACGTATGTTCGGGCAGAGCTACTCGCCCAAGTTGCCGGCCGATTTCTATTAGGGTCTCGGCTGGTCCTTTTTCGTAGTATTTTCCCAAAATCAGCTGATTGAATGAAAAGGATAAATAAAGAAGAATGTAAGTGTAATATATTCTAAGAGTTGTTGTTGGGAACAAAATAACTCCCCTAGTACACAGCCAATATAGCTAAAACAGCCATATGTACCAGGCTATTATAAAAAGCTGTCACGGCTCGCGGTGCACTTTTCCCCATTTTTTGGAGCACACATGGCGACATACATACCTGCAGCGAAAAATAGGGGTAGTTGTTTACCTACGATCTGGTTTGTTTCCCCTCACGATCCGAATATTTTGTACACACATCCCAGTAAACATGGCTCAACTTTTCCTCCAACCTTTGAAAAACTGTATAGTTATCAAGTTGATATCTGACATAATTCTCCTTCTAAAACCTTAGATAACTTTGTAGTTCTTAAGTTTATATCCAAAATATTCTTCAATCTCCACCTTCTAATATTCAAATTAAATTTGAAATGCTTAGACTAAAATTTATGTAAATAAAAATTTGTGTCAACTTATTCATGGCGTTTTAACTTAAAAAAATCATGGTTTATTTTTTTCGGTATTTATTTTAGAGTCACATTCATACCCTTGAGTCCAATTAGAGAATCCCATTAGATTACAAGTTGAGAACTATCCCTTTCTCAACTTGAGAAACAGTTTTTTTTTCCTATAAAAAACCTGCGCTTTTGCTTGAGAACGCCATCGTTCTCAAGTGGTTTTCCTGTTGAGAAACAACGCTTGAAGTCTGAGAAGCCCCTTAGTTCTCATCTTGAGATCTAACGTAACTCAATCCTAAATGTTTGCTGGAATGCTTCACATACGTTTGCTGGCAATTTACACTCCAAAACCGGTTTCCTTTGCGCTGAAAAAGTTATGTGCCTAACTCCAAAAGGATTGGTCCGGGACTAGTCCCTTTCGTTTACAATGGGGTGTAATTTTAAATACAAAAATAGAAATTACGTTAGTTCTTTCGGGTGTGAATGGGTGCAAATGATATTTTAATAACATTTGCGGAAACATATGGGAACAGCTCAGCCTATACAAAGTGGTCAGAACGGTCATAAGAAACAGTATCCTCTGGGTCTGCTTGCGGACGCATCCTGGCATAGTCGTAGTTTTTTAGGGGTTTTTCCTTCCTCAACAGTGGGTGAATCATTGCAGGTATGGCCATTGACTTCAATTTTGACATTTAGCAAACATCAATTGTTTCTTAGGCCGATTTTGACATTCAGCCCACAAACTACATAAACAAAATACATACCTGGGTGTCGAGATGCTCCCACCTGCTAATGACTCAGCCTCTAAAATCATCATTTTTCTTAAAAACTAAAATTTTTAGAAAATAATTTCATGTGGGAAGAAGAAGAAAGGGACCATCGCCCATTTTTATGACACCAGGTGACCATAAAAATTTGCAGGCATTAGTAGAAAATATACAATTTTTTTTGATGTTCTTGCACATCAAGGCATACATTGTTCCATTCCCGCGTTCGTCTCATGGGCAATATGTTGGAATAACCGGTTTCATGTGGTTCTTACAATGGGACAACAACAATTAGCCCACTGTAAAAATCCCACTCCAACTTTCGTCTCACCCACAAGTACAAATGGAAGATGGAGAACTTTGTATATTGCAAAATATTAATTTTAAAATATTTTTCGACAAAGAAGTCCAAAAATAAGTACAAAATTTGCTGTCATAACTTCCATGCTACCAGGCAATCATAAAAAAAAGCAGGGGTACGCACATTCATAAACCTAACCAATTTTTCTCCTACTTTGTGCATGTATTAGAGTAGGAATATTCTAAAAACAAGGCACAAAGAGGATCAGGCGAGACCTTAATAGGAATCAACGAGTAGCATCGAACATGTTAGCAGAAGCTCTGCCGAAATTTAAATGAGAGACTTGACGCCTCTTATTCATACATGCTCTTTGGCTGCAGGCAAAGTCGCTGCACATGTATTCCAGGCATAAATGAAAAAATTATCATTTGAAAATTTTGAAAATATGAAAAATAAAATCCAAGATGGTCCTCTATCTATACGAGGATGTTTACAAAAAAAATATTAAAAGTCAACTGTTATAGTTGGCGGGGCGTAATAAGGCCTTTTGAGATAAGGCATTTAAGGCCTTATATCGCTATCGATTGAGAAATAAAGCCTTTATTAAGAATAAGGCCACTTGAAATGTGAAATAAGGTTCTAAAGGTTTTATTAGGGGACAACGACCAAGGAATGCTAATAATCCATACCAATTTAGTAAACTATACTAAAGATTTGTCCAAAAGGGGAAAGTGGGGCATCAAAAGACGCGTATTCACGAGGAGATTAAGAATCCGAAAGCGGAAATTAATTTGCATGCTAAGTCCTTCAGCGTATTACACCCTTCTGCGTAGGCGGCCTTCGGCCGCGCTTATTATAAATAACCCTGGGCTACGCCATGCCAAGTCCGGGTGGTTGCCTGAACCGTGGCAACGTGCCACGGTACGCACTCTTTGGGCGGGATCCATGGTATTTATGTACAGAACACCTTTCTTAGTTGTATTTTACATTAGTTTCGTACCGTGGCACGTTACCACGGTTCAGGCAACCACCCGGACTTGGCATGGCGTAGCCCCGGGTTATTTATAATAAGCGCGGCCGAAGGCCGCCTACGCAGAAGGACTTAGCATGCAGTCCAGGGTTGTTTTTAAAATTCAATGACGTTGAGCAATACCAACAGCTCCGTCAGAATCGGGAAGGACCTCTCTGAGCCATTTGAAACCAAACGAGGCTTCAGGCAGGGCGACTCCCTTTCGTGCGATTTCTTCAATCTGATGCTGGAGAAGATAATTCGAGCAGCAGAGCTAAACCGCAATGGTACAATCTTTTACAAGAGCGTGCAATTGCTGGCGTATGCCGATGATATTGATATCATTGGCCTTAACCACCGCGCCGTAAGCGCTGCCTTCTCTGGACTGGATAAGGAAGCGAAAAAAGTGGGTCTTTCCGTGAACGAGGACAAGACGAAGTATTTGCTGTCATCAAAGAAAGAATCGGCGCACCTCCGCCTTGGCAGCCATGTCACTGTTGATAGTTACAAATTTGAAACTGTGAGGGACTTCGTCTATTTGGGAACCAGTATCAACACCGAAAATAATATCAGTCTAGAAATCCAGCGGAGAATCACTCTTGCCAACAAGTGCTACTTTGGACTGAAATAAAGTCCTCTCTCGAAGAACAAAGATCACGCTCTATAAGTCTCTCATCATACCTGTCCTGATGTATGGCTCAGATTCATGGACAATGTCAAGAGAAGATGAGATGGCCCTTGGAGTATTTGAGAGAAAAGTTCTCCGGAAGATTTATGGTCTGCGAGTATCGAAGGAAATTTAACGATGAGCTGTACGAGCTCTACGCAGATCTGACCATAGTCCAGCGAATTAAAGCCCAAAGACTCCGCTGGCTGGGCCATGTTATGCGAATGGACAAAGAAGCTCCAGCACAGAAGGTTTTCCTATCGTCGCCTGAATTCGGCAGCAGAGGAAGGGGGAGGCCTCGACTGAGATGGAAACAACAGGTGGAGGATGACTTGAACTCCCTTGGGGTTTCCAATTGGCGTCAGTTATCGCTAAAAAGGAATGACTGGCGTGCTTTGATATGCAACGGCCAAAATCGCTTAGGCGGTTAAGCGCCAATAAATGATGATGATGATAAATTTTGCACATACACGGTTTTGCACCCACAGCAATGGTACGCAAATTTTAAGACCCGTAGAAGTACGGACATTTTAAGTCTCGTAAAAGTACGCAATTTTATGATACTCAAAAGTACGGGAATTTTCTTATCCGTTACGGACCCGTAAGAGTACGGGTATTTTCCCACCCGTAAAAGTACGGGCACTCGTATTTATACAGTCATGTGCAAATACACTCAGGGAAAAACACCGTTCTAAAATTCAGCACCACAGGTCTCAATTTTAAATTTTCGTGTTCTTCATTTTTCGGTCTTAAAAAAAGAACACTTGGTCTTGAAAATATATCACCCTGTCTTAAAATAACAACCAGGTTCCTGAAATGCGAACGAAGTTATCGGAAATAGAACGGTCGGTGTTGTCATCAGAACGATGTTGTGGAAAATAGAACGGCCGGTGTTATCATCAGAACACATAACGAGAACGTTACAACATCGTTGCATACTTTTAGGCATTTAGTCTGTAAACAACTTTAACAGAACAAATCCAACAGTGAAGATACTGTCATTGCTGTCATAAAACATAGCTGCAATTAAACGCGGTCAAACATAAGGACGCGATGGCCTGATGGCAAACCCCTCCGTGCAGCAGTCAACGCAGTGTGAGCACGACTCCGGGTGGAGGCAAACCACAAAACATAGTCACCCCTATTATGGTTGTCTCAATATCAATTGCCACTTCGTATCAATATCAACATCAAGTCGTATCAATATCAACGTCGCATGAATGTAGTTCTGGTATTTACTTCATCAATGTGTTGACGTTGACGTGTTATCGATAATTTTATAGCAAAACTACGATCATTTATTTTGACAATTGTTTATTGGCTCTCAACAGCTGCATTTTTTCATAAAAACTGTCGGTATTTGTTTCCTTTAGGGGTCAACTGCTAATAAATTAGCTATAATTATGGGAGATAGCTACAGGTACAGCCTAATAAAATTACAACAACCACATGAAAACTTGCAACTTTGATTGCAAATATCTCTTCAAAGAAGCAAAATATTAAAAAACGCTTGGGGATTCGTGATCCTGAGGCCAAACCCCGTCTTTTGAGCTATCTCCCATAATTTTAGCTAATTTATTAGCAGTTGACCCCTAAAGTAAACAAATACCAAACTGTCAAAAGTCACAACCTTCGGAGCATCCAAAGGATCAAATCCCCCCTATAGAAATTTTCTACGCCCTGTTGCGACTTAAAATTATTGGGAACTGCTCCTTTGGAAAAGCCTTTTGTAAGCGCAGGATTTTGTTTTAGTTCTAAAACAAGCTGCGCAAATTGGTTGTTGCTTGTTATTTTCATTTTTTTTTTTTTTTCATTTTCCTAAATTAAATAAAAACTAAACAAATAAAGTGTGTAAAAAGGTATAATTCTGAATTATTTTACCAAATTTTTACAGCAGAATATTTAATTGCGCGCTTGTCGTCACCAAAAACTGTGTTGACAATTTTTATGTTGACAACCGTCAATATAATATCACTATTGTTGTCGTCAATACCAAAATAGTATCAAGAGCTGCCAAAAGTTATCGACTTTGACGACGGCAATATCAATTCGGACGCATCGACACTATTTTTGACAATGTTGACAACCGTAATAGGGGTGAGTGAGAAATAATTTGTCATTCAGAAGAACTCTGAAAAATCATTTTTTTTTATTTTTTGTTTACTTTGACTCAAAATGTTCCTAAAATGAGCCCAGTACGTTCTCAGAATAAGTTAAAAATGTTCATAAATCAAGTCCAAACTGTTCATGGAACACAAAACATGTTCTTGAAAAATCCGTTCTCAAAATAAGACCATCGTTCACGAGTTAAGCCAAAACGTTACTGACAGACTTTTGTGCACGAATGTTCTCAGTTTTGGACTTGTTTCGTTCGTTTTAGAACGATTTTTTCTTTGAGTGTAGACACTTCCATAAATAAAGGGGTTATTGCACATTTCAAAAAAGACCTAATTGCTTTTTAAATGTGAAATAAGAACTTTTTTTTTGAAAATGACAAAATAAAGGCTATATTTCACTTTGGTTGCGATATAAGGCCGTAAAGGCCTTAAGTTTCACCCCGCCGTTATAGTTAGCTTCTTAAAGTTTGCGCTTTATTACAATAAAATATTATGACCTATAAAACTACATACTCAAATTATAAAAAAGTTCTATGTATAAGAAGTGGGCGTGGTTATTGCCCGTTTTCGCCAATTTTCGCTTGAGATATAAATATTTTTTTCTTGAGTTATTGATTTTTGCCGCTTTTTTCAGATTTCAGCCCGTTGTGCGTCGTGACACAAATTCATAACCAGTGCAAAACATATTTGAAAAATGAATGCATGGGGGCATAATCGTAGTCAAATTTATATAGGTAATCGGCAACTTTTTTGACAGAAAAGCCTTTAGAAATTCCGTCAAAATTCTGGCTTTAACTTCAGTGCATACTTCAACTAAGAATATGCCTCATAGTTTTGGGATTTCTTTAAAGAAATTTATTTTTTTTCTTAATAATACGGGACCCAACTAAACTAATATGCATAGATAGATATGCGTTATATGGGTCTATCAGCCAGATTAGGGGGATTGATGCCCTATTACCCACCTCCTACAATTTTCCATGGGAGGGGATTGATCCCCTATATCCCCTCCATATCTACGCCACTGTTTCAAAGGGCATAGTTAATGATAACATAAGGAAATCCTACAAGGTTTTATTAGTTAGAATTAAATGAGTAAAAGGGTGTTTCATTGGGATTTGTGATTTCTTAACCAATAAAGATGATTGGAATAGAATTTAATCTACCTACTTTAGCGGATTCTAAAATAAACATAATTTTATGTATGTCTGTCATAACCAACCTAAAGTACATGTTATGTCTAACTAATATGGAGTTTCAAACGGCATGTTAACATATTAAAGTCACGGTTTGTGTCTATGGTTGTGTTTGTGACAATGCTTACTCAAAACTTGGGTTTGAATTTTTCCGTTCATTGGCACATACATACATACATGTATGCTATGGGTTGTGCGACAGATATGCTACGTTAGCTGACACAGTGTGAACTTACATACCACCAACCAACAAATTTTTGAAGTGTAAACATCTTAGAGCTGGGGGCTCATCCAAGAAAGTTACGCAGTGTAGGCGGTGTAGGCAGGGTATATTGTATTGTATAGGCATTGTAGGCGGTGTAGGCAGGGTGTATTTTATTGTATAGGCATTGTAGGCAGTGTCCATTGTATTGTATAGGCATTGTAGGCGGTGTAGGCAGTGTAGGCAGGGAAACTCCTAAAAAAACCTTCAAATATTGCTTTTTTGACTTTTGACCCCAGGTTAAGTAAACGGACCTTAAGCAACAATCAAATCAATGTTTTTCGCTCTTAGTGTCTGTGTTGATGACTTTTGACAGTCATATTTGTTAAGATTGATGTTTCCGACAGTTTTTGAAGTTTTCATTTATTCTTGGCGGTGCGTTTTAGCTTGGCTGAGTTAGTATCTGTTATCTGTTATTAATATATTAAATGATCACTTTTTATTAGTTATGGCACCATTAATCGATTGCAGTCGAGATGGCGGTAGCGTCAAGGAAGAGTAACGAGCACTTTACGCGTGTTCAACTGTGTCTATTTCAAAAGTTCGTGTCTTAAGACTTTTGTGTTAACTTTTTTAAAGGTATCTTTATTTGAGAAGTGATTAAACAAAAGTCCGTATTTCCATTTTTGACTCGATTTTAATGAACAGACAAACTTATACATCGCACACCTAGATCTAAAGGGAGCTAATTCAAAAATCTTAAATTTTGAGGTAAGTATACTACCGCGCTCTCCCATTCAAGACACACCGATCTGTATACTCGATTAACTAAGAGCTACACTACTCACTGATAAAAGGGCTGTTAAAAATTTAAAATGCCATTGGGAGAGGCAGCCAATTTTTGGAGTTTTTTTTTAATATTTTGATTTTTTGAGTTTATCGCTGTTTAGATCTAGGTGTGCGACATATTTCCTATAAAAAAGTTCTCAAAAAGGTAAAATTCTTACAAACCAGAATTTGAAAATTTTTACATCGAAATAGCGGAAGCTCATGTTCTGTAGTAGATGTGGATAGGCGGAAAACCCATGGAAATGTCAAGATTTTATTAAAAAAAGGTTATTTTCCTAAAATTCGGTAAATCAAAGGGCATATTTTCTATACAAAATTGCCTGTTTCAATCAAAAAGGCATATTTCCAAACTACAAAGTTAAAAAACTATATTGTTAATTTAATTCACAAAGGCCCTGACATAAACAAATTTTTAAAGAAGAAGCAAAAAACTAATTGTTTTTTACATTGAACGCATGTACATAAATATAGCTTTGAAAATTTGGAATATCTGCGTTATTACTGCTAGTAACTACTTAAAATTTGTAGTGAGTGTGTTTTTTACTATATCATACTTAAATATGTGAAAAAGTCATTTTCGAAAAATGTGTCAATTAGGGCCTTTGTGAATTAAGGTAACGATAAATCTGTGGTCATAAGCAATAACAGCCTAAGTCGACTTAAGAAATTAGACCAGTTGAAATTTTTGCTGGTGATTTGGAATAGCAACATCGAGACATTTTTAAAGACTTTCATTGGTCTTTTTTTACTTTCTTTACAAACAATTAAATCCAATGCGTTTGCCTTAGTTATAAAACAGTTTTGTTAAAAAAATTCGCCAGCAAAAATTTCAACTGGTCTAATTTTTTAAGTCGACTTAGGCTGTTATTAGGCTGTTGAGCACTGTCTTGCCCTTGAAATATTAAGTTTAAACCCGGGTAGAAAATGTGTTAAATTTAGCCTAGGGCCTGACTAGATTTTCTCTTTTAAAATCATGGGCCTGCCAAGGAAAGTTACACAGGCCCTTATCTGTTTGTTAATACTTTTTAATAAAGGGCCTGTCGGGTAATGCAAATCTAGGTCCTGCCTAGTTTTTCCAAGGCAATGCCAGCTAAGAAATAAAATAGTTCATTGACTTTCAGTCAGCATTGAACCCGGGCACCTTTACATCACAGTTGTCTTATCTGTCCATTGAGCTATTCCAATCATTGAAATATTTTCTGCAAATGAACAACTTGAATTAAATTTCACATACATTTATTAATAAATTAAAAAAATGCATTGTCCCTGAGCCAGCATTGAACCCAGGCACCTTCACATTACAGTCATCATCTCTATCCATTCAGCTGTCACAACGCATGAAATTTGTTCAGGAAATGAACAACTTTAATTAAATTTTATAATCGTGGAAAAACTATCCTGGCGCTGGACTGGAAAACCTAGGCCGCCCCAATATAGACAAAATATTTAGGCCCTGGATTGGAAAAACTGAGCAGGTGCAAGGTAAGGCAGTCCCCTTACAGAATAATCCATAAATTGCCGGTAAATTTAAAAACATACGCTTTCCTGCCCTGGCAGGCCCAAGGTAGAATTGTCTATTGTAGGAAAATCTAGCCAGCGCCTAGATTAAGAATAGATTTGCCTAGATTATTTTCTACCCGGGAACTTTCCCAGAATATTTTTTTTTTGGCAATAGCTAAAAATGTAGAGCTGTGAACCTTGATTTGATTGTTAAACAATAATATATGTATTAATAATATTCTTGAGTCAAAATTAATGCCATAAACACAGAGAAAAAGTGATTACAGCGGGAAAACTATAGCAATTACTAGAACAATTTTTAGTTCAATAAAGAAAGTTCATAGAAAATGACTAAATTGAAGAACAAATTGGCATGTCAACTCTTTTTATATTCTCTTTATACTGCTTTTTGTGCTCTGAACTCTGCCGACTTCTCCATTATTTTGGTTCAACACGACCAAGTATATTCTGCTTATAAGTTGATACATGAAAACTCTTCTTCATTGACTCTTTGCCGCCAACAGGGAAGTTGTTAAATCCCGTGACTTTAAATAGAAAAATAAATATATATTGGAAACCTCTTAATGTCTAATGCTTACAGTGGTATTGATACTCAAGGTCAAAATTTCAAACAATAATAACCCGAACGTGAAGTTTAACCCTTCAGGTAATCTTTAACTATATTAGCTGTATTTGTGCGTTGTAGGTACACGTAGTTTCGCCATTACTCTTTGGTTTGTCTCGTCACCCTCATTCAACAAGTCATTTACTTACGTTTTACTTGTCCTGCGACTATTATTTCAGTGCCGTGGAACAATCTTCAAATTCCTTCTCCCACGTCTAATTTTTGTGCGTAAATAATGAATGCCACAAAAGGTTAATCCCATTGAATTTTTTTACTTCTTTTTTTTCAAAGTAATTGTATGCATTGGACGAAAAGGTCAATGTAAGCCGATCAAGAGAGAACATTCTTTTGTGTGGGTGCATATATGTATATGAGGGTGTGTGCGTGCATTTACTTTTACCTGCTGTTTAGGATTCTAACATTATCATTATCTATATTCCAAAAACGAGTTTGTTCATTTAATTTTTAGGGCAATAGTGAAATGTCAATAATGCAGTTAATAACTCGAGGGTAGCCAGCTAATGACAATTGTCATTATCTTGCGCAATGAAAAACCAATTCCCTTAAGTAATTACAAAGAGCAGACACTGACGTGGCAGTGTCGTTCGTGCAGAATGATTATTTGTATATGAGATTCCTTTCTTTATTTGTATACTTTCTGTTACGTGTCCTAGACGAAAAATAATAACATTGCAATGCGCTCAAATGTCTGACTAATCCTTTTGGAATTTTTCGGACAAATAGAAAAAAATATTTAGGTTTTAAAAAGTATAGAATTTAAATAGAGATTATCTTTTCAAATAATGACTCTTACAGCCCTATGCTGCGCGTTACCGGTAAAATTGCCATCGGCAAACAATTTTCCCTAAAATACGTTACCAAATAAAGTCAGGTCAAGTGAATTTGTTTGCCGGTAATAATAAAGTTATTACCACAGTAGAATTGACCTGTTACAGGTAATAACTTTATTATTACCGGCAAACAAATTCACTCGGCAACTTTTACTCCTTTGTGGTATTCTGAGGGCAAAAGTTTTCTGGTAACACCGTTACCACCAAAATAGGTGGTAACATGTGGTAACATCAATATAAAACAGCTGATGTTTACTTTGAAAAATAAAAAAGCGAAAGTGCAATTGAACAAAATAAAGTGAAAATTAAACAAAATAAATAAAACAAAGTGAAAATCAAACAAATAAACAGGTAAATAGTATTAATAAATCACAATAAAAACTGTGTATTCCCTGCAACAACCGCAACTGCGCTGGAGTGGTGCGTGCATATTTTCTGTAAATAAAATAAACAATTTTTAATAAATTTCATAAAATATTTACAAAATTTACTTACTTGTTCATTTCCATTTTGCAGTCTTCTTCTTTTTGATAAACAAAAACCATATGGCAGGTGACTAGCAGGGCGGCTTTTCAATTCACCATACACACTGGTGAGTTTTTTTTGCCATTAGAGCGTTACCATCTGCTCAGAATCGCAGCCACTTTATTTGGTAACGTATTTTAGGGAAAATTGTTTGCCGATGGCAATTTTACCGGTAACGCGCAGCATAGGGCTGTTAATAATATCTTCGGACATGCCACCTAATACATAAACATAAAAATAAAATCCTTTTTGGTTATTAATGGTCGCCCAACACTGACTCGGACAAATTAATATTATATTAGTCATACTACGGCATTTATTGGCGAGTCATGTTTTATATAAAATAAGACAGGTAAGCATGCGGCCTTGAACTTTAAGGCCCAGTTTTTCAGAGAAATTTTAAACCACAGTCAAAGTTTACTAGTGTTTATTCCATACAAATTAGCCGTTTAAACCAAGGTATGCAACTGATTAAAATAACGTTCCGGTTTCGGTTTCGGTTACGGTGTCTTCCGGTTTCGGTTTCCAAATAAAAAACCCGAACACAAAAATATTTTACTACTAAAAACTCAATTATGTAGCTTTGTTGTTGTTGTTGTTGTTGTTGTAGCGAGGTGTAGCCCTGCTTAAATGTCAGACAGGGTCACACCGAGTGTATTGCTCTTGGCCGGGTCGATATAAGAAAATGGCCCGGGTCGTTTCGGCACGATGGGTACAGCACAAGTACTGGTACCGTTCTCGTAGAACCGGCAATACAAGAAACTAGCAATGTAGGTCATTTAGCGTTACCCAGGATGCACCAACGGGGAGGCGACCTACTCTTACACCCCTATGTAGCTTTAAAATAGGCCTGCACTTTCATAACTTTTTTTCTGCGGCTATGATGGATTTTCTCCAATATAATAATAAATATGATTCGCGCTATGTATGGATGAAATTTCTACAAAGTAAATTTTAAAAATTAACTCCACTTTTTTATTAGAAATATATTAGAATGGAAACTAAATAAAATATGTAAATCAGCAAAAACATTAAAATGAATGTTGCTTTCTGAGACAAGCCATTTCTTTTTCAGATCTCTTAAACTTTTTTTTATTGCCTTCATTCAACTATAGTCAAATTTAGTATTATTTTGGTATTATTTTTAAACTATTTGGAGTAAAAAATTTTTCAGAGTCTTAAATTAATACAATTTAGTATTAAAACTCAAATTTAATTCCAAAAAGACTTAATTCAATAGCGACTGGTATTAAAAGTAAACTTTCATTTCTTACTGTGAAGTAAGACATTAAAAAAAATTAAAACCGTTGGGAGCCGGTTCCGGCTTTTGAAACGGTTAACGAACCTACGTTTATTACTAAAACCGGTAGGGAGGTCATAGATCTCACTATTTGCAGCGAAGGCGCTTATGAGTGGGTCAGAAAATGGCGTGTTCTCGATGAACATTCACTCTCCGACCATCGGTACATAGAATTAGTTCTAGACTTTTCTGTTGAGCAGCCGGTTATGAAACGCAACCCACGTAACACTAACTGGCACCTACACCATGAAATGATATCTAGGGACCTACCAGCACTGCCCCCACAAGTCCCCTCATCAGTAGGGGAGTTGGAGGATCTGGTAAAGACCTTTACAACCGCGCTCTCGAATGCCTTACAGCAGGCTTGCCCAGTGCAAAAACCACGCAGTAAACATAGACCGAATTGGTGGTCCTACGACCTGGACTCGCTCCGCAAATCATGTAGGACAGAATTTAATAAGGTCAAGAGCCTTGGCACGGAGACTCAATGGCTCGAATATAAAGTTAAACTTAGGGCCTACAAAAAAGCTCTGAGGCAGGCGAAGAGAGTATCGTGGAGCGGGAAGGTAGTGGCGTATGCGGACGACTTAGCTATAGTATATAGGGGAAAATTCCCACAAACCCTGTGCGACTTGATGCAAGTAGCATTGCGAGAGGTTTTCTCATGGTGCTCGCGCTGCGGACTGAGCATTAACCCGGGAAAAGTAGAAGTGGTCCTTTTCACCAACCGCTATAAGATACCACCGTTAATACTACCAAGGCTGACAAAGCCATGTTCTTAGGCACAGTTCTGGATAGGAAACTAACCTGGAAGAAGAATGTTCTTCAGCGCCAGAAGAAAGCGTGTATTGCACTCTACACGTGCAAAAGAGCCATTGGAAAAAAATGGGGGCTCAGCCCCAAAATATGCAAATGAATCTACACATGGCAAGGCAACAAACCTTAATCTGTTAGGTAAAGTACACAGATCGTGCATGATCTGTATAAGCGGTGCGTTAAGAACAACGCCCAATGAAGAACTCCAGGCCATTCTTGGCATTTTGCCACTCGATCTGGAAGGGCACCGCCTCTGCGTCTAAGGGAAACGTCCGGCTGGGGCGCAAGCACTACTGGACACGCCAGTATTTTGGGATCATATAGCTTTCTTCCGCTGAGCACAGATCGTTGTGCGACCGCAACAGTCGGAGATAGCGGTTTTAAAATAAACATTCCCAGCAGGGAAGAATGGGAGAGCACGGATCGGAGTCCCGCCACTCATGGCGGCTCTTCCATTTATACTGATGGCTCCAAGTTAGACGGCAGAGTTGGAGGAGGGGTTTATTCAAAGGATCTGAACCTTGAGCTCTCCTTCAGACTACCTGATCACTGCAGTGTCTTCCAGGCTGAAGTTTCAGCAATCATGGACGCCGCAGCTTGGATAGGCCAACACACTATCAGACAGGATATTTTTATTTTCAGCGACAGCCAAGCAGCCATCAAATCCCTTCGCTCTTACTCGTTCAACTCTAAACTGAAGCTCAGCTGTCGTCGATCTCTACAAGAAATGGCCCAACAGAACCGCGTGAACCTCACATGAGTCCCGGGGCATAGGGACATTGAGGGAAATTGTAGGGCAGATGAACTTGCGAGGCAGGGCACGACCAAGCAGGTTCTTCGGGATAAAGGGCGCTTAGGTATTCCGTTTGCCACATGCAAGCTAATGCTGAAGGAGTACACACTCCGCCAAGCCAACGAAAGATGGCTGCAATTTTCAGGATGCCGGATATCCAAAGAAACCTGGCCGAAATGGGATCATAAAAGATCAAGACAAATTGATGCCCTAAGGAGAAGATAAATCTCCATACTAATAGGCGTATTAACTGGGCACTGCCTCATTGGTAGGCACACAGAAAGACTAGGTGTACCTACCGACGATGCTGTAGAAGTTGTAAGGATGATGAGGAGGAGGAAACGGTGGAGCACCTCATCTGCAACTGCCCGACTCTAAGTGGCGCGAGAATGCGCTTTTTGGGTGTTCCCTTCCTGGTTAGCCTACCCCAGGTCACGGAGCTGGACATAAAGGACCTGATGGCCTTCATCAAGTCATCTAAATGGTTCGAGGAGGAGTAACGGTGTCGGTTTAGGAACGTCAGTCCCGGGATTCTGCTATGTGGCAGGGTCCCGGACCTGACTTTCCTAGTGTTGGTGGTATCACAACGGGCCTTTTAATACTGGCCTAGGTGTGCCTCTGCGGCAGCCACTTGAACCTAACCTAACCTAACATTTAATTCCTCACCATTTTTTCAAATTTATAGCGTGAAGACTTCAATAGACATTGAGAAATAACATTTGTGGCAGATACCACACTACTTTTCGAGCGAATTCAGATCTACACGCACGCACACACTCATTGTAACTAAAAATGTCCGACAAAGCAACAACATAAGCAATTTGACAGCGACGATTCTATTTCCAAGGAAGAAGAAGAAACCATATGGTGGGAGGATGCCACCTGTAATGAATTCACCTTGTCTATTATGTTGAACAATCTTTTAGGTCGATAAATTTTATAGAAATCGGTTCAGTACATTCAGAAAAACTTTCCATGCCGTAAGAAAAAAATGGCCTATTTCAGCAAAAAAATTCTCTTTTTTTGTCTCCAAAAACAAAATTTGGCGAATTCAAATGAGCCAGTTCGACATAGTTTACACTGGCAAATTTGCATTTGGCTCCACCTTCCCTGCAAGAATCTTCTACCAGGACAAAAAGCCACCGAAAGAAAATGCATTACCGTGATGATTTAAACACCTGTAGAGTAATAATAAAAGAAAAGCCAAGAAGGCTTCTATCTTTTACTGGTAGAGTTCGCCCATTTTCCTAGAAAAAGTAGTTGCAATTTTTATTTACAGCTGTGCATAGTGCAAAAGTTATCACACGTCAATTGCCCATTAAAGTTCTTGCTGAGCGATTCTAAATGTGGAACAGCCACAGGGTTGCTATTTTGAGGAACTGTGGATCGTATTGTTCGGCAAATGAGGTCAAATATGATGAAATTTCAAATTTGGAAAATGAGATTTGTATGGAAAAGCATAAGTAAAATATTTTATCAAGGACTAGGATTTTCTCAGGAACTCAGGTGTCTACCATGATGCCATGTTGTTGTTGTTGTTGCTAACGACGAAAGCACTCGCCGAAGGTTTTGGGGAGTGATGTCGAAATTGATAGTCCTTGGCTCGATATGACCCCGATACGCTCCGGTACTCCCTTGCGGTACTGCCCGACTGTCTTGGGAGCGATTTGGTGTGACCTGTGGAACCTTCTAGGCGATGTCATCGTTTTATTCGTAGGAAAGAAGAAGATGGGTAATGAGAGGCATCATATCCGTAGATCAACAATCGAGTTAGCACGACATTTCACGCAAAAAAATTTTGGTGTCAAAACAGCACTTCAAGGTGCTGCTGTATATAAAAACTAAACAAGTAAGGAAAGCTGTCTTCGGCTGTGCCGAAGGCTAAATACCTTTCATGAATAAGCGTCACGATTTTCACTGTTTGATCCCCAGTACAGCCTGTGTGAATTTAACTTTAGCTCATACCGAAATTATCGGAGCTATCGATTATATGGGGACGATGTGTTATATTGGTCCAATCTCATTGATTTTTGACATCGACATTCCACATTCTAAAATAGCAACATTTACGAAATTTCACGTTCCTACCGATATAATTACAGGAGTTATCTACCAAACTCCGTTTATCGGAGCAATCGATTGTATGGGGGCTATGTGAAATATTTATCCAATCTCGATGATTTTCAACATCGATATTTCACATATAAAAATAGCAATAAGTACAAAATTTCACGTTCCTACGTGTTTAATTAAAGGAGTTATAGCCCAAAATCCGTTTATCGGAATAATCGATTGTATGGGAGCTATGTGAAATATTTATCCCATCTCTATGAGTTTCAACATCGATATTTCACATATAAAAATAGCAATACTTACAAAATTTCACGTTCCTACGTGTTTAATTACAGGAGTTATAGCCCAAAATCCGTTTATCGGAATAATCGATTGTATGGGAGCTATGTGAAATATTTATCCCATCTCTATGAGTTTCAACATCGATATTTCACATATAAAAATAGCAATACTTACAAAATTTCACGTTCCTACGTGTTTAATTACAGGAGTTATAGCCCAAAATCCGTTTATCGGAATAATCGGTTGTATGGGAGCTATATGTTATATTGGTCCGATCTTGCTGGTTCCGACAAATGATTCCTATATTGGAAAATGGTGGCCGCATACCAAATTTCAGCCAAATATCTCAAAAACTGAGGGACTAGTTTGCGTTCAAACAGACAGACAGACAGACGGACAGACGGTCATGGCTAAATCAACTCATCTCGTCATCCTGATCATTTCGGTATACTTATTGATGGGTCTATCTCTTCTTCTTCTCATATTTACAAACATCGGACCAAAGTTATAATACCATTTCATGTTCATGAAAGGTATAAAAAGTGCTTTGAATTGAGGTATTAGTGTAGCAAAAGAACGTTGACACCAAAATAGTTCTAGCTTTTTTTTGCGTGTACCTAAGTGCATATTAGTCGCCTCTTACGACCGGTATGCCTACCTCGGGCATATTCTAAACCCCTAACCCGCAGCGGGTGATACCATCGTCTACTTATGCTTGTAATCGTCTTTTTACACAAGAAGATATGACTTATTAATGATTTCAAAGAGAAATCATGCAAAAAACGAACTGATTTCTGTTTGATAGTATGTATTAATAAGATGATTTTAGGGTTCCAAACAAGAAGATATGACTTATTAACCGAGTTCTGCATAACTGTATGTATTAATAAGATGATCTTAGGGTTCCTAACCAGAAGATTTGACTTATTAATGTTTTCATAAAGAAATCACATATTTTTGAGAAGATGTTCTTTTTAATATTTCAAATAAAAAAAAAATAAAAATTATATTTCCGAGTTCTTATATTGGTCTTCGAGAACCTCAGACTATCCAGTTACGAATCAAATTTAGATTTCTCTTGTATTGTCCTTATCTTCTTATGTTGCTTTTTTGATATTGCCTGAAGCCATCTATCCCACCGCACTCTTCCTCACATTGCCATATTGCCTCCACCGCGAATCGAACTAACCACATATTGGATGCCAAACACAGCTCCTAATTGCAGCTTTGTTCTCCATGATGTCTGCTGAAGATGATGCAAGGTTTCCCTTTGAAAACATTAATAAGTCAAATCTTCTTGTTTGGAACCCTAAGATCATCTTATTAATGATAATAAACAGTTATCTGCAAGATTTCCCTTTGAAAACATTAATAAGTCAAATCTTCTTGTTAGGAACCCTAAGATCATCTTATTAAAACAAGAAGTTTTTTCTCTTTCACCTTTTTTCATATTTAAGGATGTCTTGAGATTTTCTTATTAATAACACATATAAAAAGAAATCGCATCATTCATCAACCTTTATAAACACCTTACAAAGCGTGTAAACGTATAATTTTATCAAGTGTGTAAATGAACTGTCAATATTTGTATAGGACGAAGTTTACAAAAATTTGATAAACTTCCGCGTCGATTTTGGTGTGTAAAAGAGTCCGTAAATTTATCCAATACAATGACGCTGTTCGCCATTATTTTCTTTTAATGCATTCAATGCACATTGTACAAAAATAGAAGAATATGCTGAAAACAAGTCGAAAATTACTTTTTTAATGAGAATTTCGAAGTAAAATGTTTTTGTTTGACATCAAGTACACATAAATTTATCTAGAGCGTTCATCTAACTTAGCTAATTGTATAAATTTACGCAAACGTAAACGTATAAGGTCGATGAATAAAAATATTGTTTGGTTAGCAAATTATTTTGGTACGTTTTTTTTCTGTTTGGTACGAATTTTGGTACGAAAAATTTTAGGCAAACGGCAACCGTGTTAGTAATATCAATAAGAATTTCCTCATTAAACCAAATAGATTTGCGTATAGTTTTTATACCCAGCGTACTAGTACTAGTACAAGGGTATATTAATTTTGTTCATATAACGGTAGTACGTAACGGCACGAAATAATCGATATAGATATAGAGTTCCATATATGAAAGTCCTTAGGTTGAAAAGAGAAGTTCTTTAAGGCATGAATTTCCTCATTAAACCAAATAGATTTGCGTATAGTTTTTATACCCAGCGTACTAGTACTAGTACAAGGGTTTATTAATTTTGTTCATATAACGGTAGTACGTAACGGCACGAAATAATCGATATAGATATAGAGTTCCATATATGAAAGTCCTTAGGTTGAAAAGAGAAGTTCTTTAAGGCATGTCCGTCCGTCTGTCCGTCTATGTACACGATAACTTGAGTAAAAATTGAGATATTTGCTAGAAATTTTGTATACAGGTTACTTTCTGGCCAGGGGGGTCACTCTGTATTGCGATTCGAAATTCAATGCGATTCGAAATTCAATGCGATTCGAAAGTGAAATGCGATGCGATAAGCAAATGGTACTCTGTATTGCTATAGCATTGCTAACAGTGCTGCGTTCTGTGGCCTGTGGTTATTTTCTTGCTTGGGTTGGCATCACTGTTGTAAAACTAACCGCAAGTTGACAATTTTCATTGCATACTTCAAGTGAAGGCTCTTGTCCTATGCTTTTACCCATACCATTTTTTTAATTTGGCGCCTAACTGTATGCTATGCTGCAAACACTTGTACTTGCAAAAGATATTTGTACCTATATATATACCTTTTATGTGTATTGAAATATGTGTATAAACATAATTTTATTAGTTTATTTGAAGTTTTCTTACAAATTTTTGGTAATTATTTTGTAAATTTAAAAGTTAAACAAAATATTTAAAAAAAAAAATATTTTTTTTATTAATTTTGCGAAATAAGCGCCAAAATAAACATGTTTTTCGATAAGAAAGGTAAGTATACTAATAGCTCTACAATAATTTACAAGAATATGTTTAAAAATTCAATTTTCGACTGCGTTTTGATGTACAAAGCAATTGACATTTCACTTTCGCGATACAGAGTGTACGCGATTCGAGAGGGAAAAAATGAATGCGAAAAGGGAAAAAACAAATCCGAAAAAGTCAATTTCCGTTGCGATAGTTGAGTTACAGAGTGTCGCTAAGGCAAATGCGAAAAAATTTTCTTTGGTATCGCAATACAGAGTGACCTCCCAGGGTAGGTTGCTATTGAAAATGGGCGAAATCGGATGATAACCACGCCCCCTTTTTCGATATCGAAAATCACACAAATTGATATAATGATGATATAATTTTATAGGTGAATCCAGTGTAGTGCAGTGTCTTCCAGGCTGAAGTTTCAGCAATCATGGACGCCGCAGCTTGGATAGGCCAACACACTATCAGACAGGATATTTTTATTTTCAGCGACAGCCAAGCAGCCATCAAATCCCTTCGCTCTTACTCGTTCAACTCTAAACTGAAGCTCAGCTGTCGTCGATCTCTACAAGAAATGGCCCAACAGAACCGCGTGAACCTCACATGAGTCCCGGGGCATAGGGACATTGAGGGAAATTGTAGGGCAGATGAACTTGCGAGGCAGGGCACGACCAAGCAGGTTCTTCGGGATAAAGGGCGCTTAGGTATTCCGTTTGCCACATGCAAGCTAATGCTGAAGGAGTACACACTCCGCCAAGCCAACGAAAGATGGCTGCAATTTTCAGGATGCCGGATATCCAAAGAAACCTGGCCGAAATGGGATCATAAAAGATCAAGACAAATTGATGCCCTAAGGAGAAGATAAATCTCCATACTAATAGGCGTATTAACTGGGCACTGCCTCATTGGTAGGCACACAGAAAGACTAGGTGTACCTACCGACGATGCTGTAGAAGTTGTAAGGATGATGAGGAGGAGGAAACGGTGGAGCACCTCATCTGCAACTGCCCGACTCTAAGTGGCGCGAGAATGCGCTTTTTGGGTGTTCCCTTCCTGGTTAGCCTACCCCAGGTCACGGAGCTGGACATAAAGGACCTGATGGCCTTCATCAAGTCATCTAAATGGTTCGAGGAGGAGTAACGGTGTCGGTTTAGGAACGTCAGTCCCGGGATTCTGCTATGTGGCAGGGTCCCGGACCTGACTTTCCTAGTGTTGGTGGTATCACAACGGGCCTTTTAATACTGGCCTAGGTGTGCCTCTGCGGCAGCCACTTGAACCTAACCTAACCTAACATTTAATTCCTCACCATTTTTTCAAATTTATAGCGTGAAGACTTCAATAGACATTGAGAAATAACATTTGTGGCAGATACCACACTACTTTTCGAGCGAATTCAGATCTACACGCACGCACACACTCATTGTAACTAAAAATGTCCGACAAAGCAACAACATAAGCAATTTGACAGCGACGATTCTATTTCCAAGGAAGAAGAAGAAACCATATGGTGGGAGGATGCCACCTGTAATGAATTCACCTTGTCTATTATGTTGAACAATCTTTTAGGTCGATAAATTTTATAGAAATCGGTTCAGTACATTCAGAAAAACTTTCCATGCCGTAAGAAAAAAATGGCCTATTTCAGCAAAAAAATTCTCTTTTTTTGTCTCCAAAAACAAAATTTGGCGAATTCAAATGAGCCAGTTCGACATAGTTTACACTGGCAAATTTGCATTTGGCTCCACCTTCCCTGCAAGAATCTTCTACCAGGACAAAAAGCCACCGAAAGAAAATGCATTACCGTGATGATTTAAACACCTGTAGAGTAATAATAAAAGAAAAGCCAAGAAGGCTTCTATCTTTTACTGGTAGAGTTCGCCCATTTTCCTAGAAAAAGTAGTTGCAATTTTTATTTACAGCTGTGCATAGTGCAAAAGTTATCACACGTCAATTGCCCATTAAAGTTCTTGCTGAGCGATTCTAAATGTGGAACAGCCACAGGGTTGCTATTTTGAGGAACTGTGGATCGTATTGTTCGGCAAATGAGGTCAAATATGATGAAATTTCAAATTTGGAAAATGAGATTTGTATGGAAAAGCATAAGTAAAATATTTTATCAAGGACTAGGATTTTCTCAGGAACTCAGGTGTCTACCATGATGCCATGTTGTTGTTGTTGTTGCTAACGACGAAAGCACTCGCCGAAGGTTTTGGGGAGTGATGTCGAAATTGATAGTCCTTGGCTCGATATGACCCCGATACGCTCCGGTACTCCCTTGCGGTACTGCCCGACTGTCTTGGGAGCGATTTGGTGTGACCTGTGGAACCTTCTAGGCGATGTCATCGTTTTATTCGTAGGAAAGAAGAAGATGGGTAATGAGAGGCATCATATCCGTAGATCAACAATCGAGTTAGCACGACATTTCACGCAAAAAAATTTTGGTGTCAAAACAGCACTTCAAGGTGCTGCTGTATATAAAAACTAAACAAGTAAGGAAAGCTGTCTTCGGCTGTGCCGAAGGCTAAATACCTTTCATGAATAAGCGTCACGATTTTCACTGTTTGATCCCCAGTACAGCCTGTGTGAATTTAACTTTAGCTCATACCGAAATTATCGGAGCTATCGATTATATGGGGACGATGTGTTATATTGGTCCAATCTCATTGATTTTTGACATCGACATTCCACATTCTAAAATAGCAACATTTACGAAATTTCACGTTCCTACCGATATAATTACAGGAGTTATCTACCAAACTCCGTTTATCGGAGCAATCGATTGTATGGGGGCTATGTGAAATATTTATCCAATCTCGATGATTTTCAACATCGATATTTCACATATAAAAATAGCAATAAGTACAAAATTTCACGTTCCTACGTGTTTAATTAAAGGAGTTATAGCCCAAAATCCGTTTATCGGAATAATCGATTGTATGGGAGCTATGTGAAATATTTATCCCATCTCTATGAGTTTCAACATCGATATTTCACATATAAAAATAGCAATACTTACAAAATTTCACGTTCCTACGTGTTTAATTACAGGAGTTATAGCCCAAAATCCGTTTATCGGAATAATCGATTGTATGGGAGCTATGTGAAATATTTATCCCATCTCTATGAGTTTCAACATCGATATTTCACATATAAAAATAGCAATACTTACAAAATTTCACGTTCCTACGTGTTTAATTACAGGAGTTATAGCCCAAAATCCGTTTATCGGAATAATCGGTTGTATGGGAGCTATATGTTATATTGGTCCGATCTTGCTGGTTCCGACAAATGATTCCTATATTGGAAAATGGTGGCCGCATACCAAATTTCAGCCAAATATCTCAAAAACTGAGGGACTAGTTTGCGTTCAAACAGACAGACAGACAGACGGACAGACGGTCATGGCTAAATCAACTCATCTCGTCATCCTGATCATTTCGGTATACTTATTGATGGGTCTATCTCTTCTTCTTCTCATATTTACAAACATCGGACCAAAGTTATAATACCATTTCATGTTCATGAAAGGTATAAAAAGTGCTTTGAATTGAGGTATTAGTGTAGCAAAAGAACGTTGACACCAAAATAGTTCTAGCTTTTTTTTGCGTGTACCTAAGTGCATATTAGTCGCCTCTTACGACCGGTATGCCTACCTCGGGCATATTCTAAACCCCTAACCCGCAGCCATTGTGTATCAATACCAAGTGTGAACTCTTCTTTTGACAACACACATTAAAATGTCGGTTTGTTTACATCCTGCACATATTAAAATGTCGCCAGCACCGAATAACAGAAAAGCAAATGGCGTTGTTTAACATCCTGCACACATCAACATGGCGGTCTCCTATCTTTTACCTAATGGTAGAAAGAGATGGGAAGATGTAAAGAAGTGAGACAAAAAAGGAAATTAAAAACAGGTGACTAAACTTACTTTGAAGTTTTCACGACTATGTCTATGATATCACACTTGTTATTAACCACAATCTCAAACAGGTGTTAAACTCATTTTGGAATTTTGACGTCTATCGTCAAGTGAATTCACTTGGTATAGATTCACAATGCCCGCAGCGGGTGATACCATCGTCTACTTATGCTTGTAATCGTCTTTTTACACAAGAAGATATGACTTATTAATGTTTTCAAAGAGAAATCATGCAAAAAACGAACTGATTTCTGTTTGATAGTATGTATTAATAAGATGATTTTAGGGTTCCAAACAAGAAGATATGACTTATTAACCGAGTTCTGCATAACTGTATGTATTAATAAGATGATCTTAGGGTTCCTAACCAGAAGATTTGACTTATTAATGTTTTCATAAAGAAATCACATATTTTTGAGAAGATGTTCTTTTTAATATTTCAAATAAAAAAAAAATAAAAATTATATTTCCGAGTTCTTATATTGGTCTTCGAGAACCTCAGACTATCCAGTTACGAATCAAATTTAGATTTCTCTTGTATTGTCCTTATCTTCTTATGTTGCTTTTTTGATATTGCCTGAAGCCATCTATCCCACCGCACTCTTCCTCACATTGCCATATTGCCTCCACCGCGAATCGAACTAACCACATATTGGATGCCAAACACAGCTCCTAATTGCAGCTTTGTTCTCCATGATGTCTGCTGAAGATGATGCAAGGTTTCCCTTTGAAAACATTAATAAGTCAAATCTTCTTGTTTGGAACCCTAAGATCATCTTATTAATGATAATAAACAGTTATCTGCAAGATTTCCCTTTGAAAACATTAATAAGTCAAATCTTCTTGTTAGGAACCCTAAGATCATCTTATTAAAACAAGAAGTTTTTTCTCTTTCACCTTTTTTCATATTTAAGGATGTCTTGAGATTTTCTTATTAATAACACATATAAAAAGAAATCGCATCATTCATCAACCTTTATAAACACCTTACAAAGCGTGTAAACGTATAATTTTATCAAGTGTGTAAATGAACTGTCAATATTTGTATAGGACGAAGTTTACAAAAATTTGATAAACTTCCGCGTCGATTTTGGTGTGTAAAAGAGTCCGTAAATTTATCCAATACAATGACGCTGTTCGCCATTATTTTCTTTTAATGCATTCAATGCACATTGTACAAAAATAGAAGAATATGCTGAAAACAAGTCGAAAATTACTTTTTTAATGAGAATTTCGAAGTAAAATGTTTTTGTTTGACATCAAGTACACATAAATTTATCTAGAGCGTTCATCTAACTTAGCTAATTGTATAAATTTACGCAAACGTAAACGTATAAGGTCGATGAATAAAAATATTGTTTGGTTAGCAAATTATTTTGGTACGTTTTTTTTCTGTTTGGTACGAATTTTGGTACGAAAAATTTTAGGCAAACGGCAAACGTGTTAGTAATATCAATAAGAATTTCCTCATTAAACCAAATAGATTTGCGTATAGTTTTTATACCCAGCGTACTAGTACTAGTACAAGGGTATATTAATTTTGTTCATATAACGGTAGTACGTAACGGCACGAAATAATCGATATAGATATAGAGTTCCATATATGAAAGTCCTTAGGTTGAAAAGAGAAGTTCTTTAAGGCATGAATTTCCTCATTAAACCAAATAGATTTGCGTATAGTTTTTATACCCAGCGTACTAGTACTAGTACAAGGGTTTATTAATTTTGTTCATATAACGGTAGTACGTAACGGCACGAAATAATCGATATAGATATAGAGTTCCATATATGAAAGTCCTTAGGTTGAAAAGAGAAGTTCTTTAAGGCATGTCCGTCCGTCTGTCCGTCTATGTACACGATAACTTGAGTAAAAATTGAGATATTTGCTAGAAATTTTGTATACAGGTTACTTTCTGGCCAGGGGGGTCACTCTGTATTGCGATTCGAAATTCAATGCGATTCGAAATTCAATGCGATTCGAAAGTGAAATGCGATGCGATAAGCAAATGGTACTCTGTATTGCTATAGCATTGCTAACAGTGCTGCGTTCTGTGGCCTGTGGTTATTTTCTTGCTTGGGTTGGCATCACTGTTGTAAAACTAACCGCAAGTTGACAATTTTCATTGCATACTTCAAGTGAAGGCTCTTGTCCTATGCTTTTACCCATACCATTTTTTTAATTTGGCGCCTAACTGTATGCTATGCTGCAAACACTTGTACTTGCAAAAGATATTTGTACCTATATATATACCTTTTATGTGTATTGAAATATGTGTATAAACATAATTTTATTAGTTTATTTGAAGTTTTCTTACAAATTTTTGGTAATTATTTTGTAAATTTAAAAGTTAAACAAAATATTTAAAAAAAAAAATATTTTTTTTATTAATTTTGCGAAATAAGCGCCAAAATAACCATGTTTTTCGATAAGAAAGGTAAGTATACTAATAGCTCTACAATAATTTACAAGAATATGTTTAAAAATTCAATTTTCGACTGCGTTTTGATGTACAAAGCAATTGACATTTCACTTTCGCGATACAGAGTGTACGCGATTCGAGAGGGAAAAAATGAATGCGAAAAGGGAAAAAACAAATCCGAAAAAGTCAATTTCCGTTGCGATAGTTGAGTTACAGAGTGTCGCTAAGGCAAATGCGAAAAAATTTTCTTTGGTATCGCAATACAGAGTGACCTCCCAGGGTAGGTTGCTATTGAAAATGGGCGAAATCGGATGATAACCACGCCCCCTTTTTCGATATCGAAAATCACACAAATTGATATAATGATGATATAATTTTATAGGTGAATCCCCCTGGTCATTCTGTTATGAGTTTTCCATAAATTTTTTATAGTGTGAGTGGCACCGCCCCCTTTTAAGGGGGGCATTTTTGAAAATTTGACTGGTCGTAACTTTTAAACTGATTACGATAGAACGATGGAATTTGGCACAAAGCTTACTAGTATCGTTGGGAGTATACCTGATGAATTTGGTTAAAATCGCTCTCCAACCACGCCCAATTTCGATATCGAAAATTTCGAAAATCACTTAAATTGACATATTTCGGTAACGGAAATGGCTAAAATGATATAGTTTGGAAGGATGAACCCCCTAGTCATTCTATTATGATTTTTTGATAAATTTTTTAAAGTAGGCGTGGTATCGCCCACTTTTCAGGGAGGCATATTTGAAAATTTCACGGGTCATAACTTTTAAACTGATTACGGTGGAACGATGAAATTGGTACAAGGTATACTAGCATAATAGAGAGCATACCTGATGTAATTGGACGAAATCGCTTTCCGACCACGCCCACTTTCGATATGGAACATTTCGAATATCACATAAATTAACATAATTCGGTAAGGTAAATAGCTGATACATTAGCGCAAATTCCGAATTAACAGCGCTTTTGGGAGTTAACTTGAGCATAACCTTCATTATAAACTCCCAAAAATTAAGAAGATTTGAGCAGTTTTAAAAAATTTGCACTGGCAACACTCTGTACATAAATAGACAACAACACCAAGAAACACTAGGAAATTAAGGGTAGCTGACAGATAGGCGTCGCGCTGGTTTCTAAGATCCGACTTTCGACAACTAGATGTCGCTGAGGTAGGTAAGAATATAGTGCAATAACAACCAAAGTAGTAATTCTCAATGCTGTTAATCTTCATTTTTGTGTGTATCAGGGTAAAATTTGGATCTGATTAAAGAAGATTTATTGGAGATAATCTCCGTGTGTGTATCCATAGCATAAGATAGTAAAAACTTTAGGTAAATCTTCCTAGGGCCTATATCATTGTTATCCCATTCTGAAAATTACAAAAAATTGCTGGAAAGAATTATTATTAAACTAAGCCAAACAAAAAAAACAGTCGCCGAAACTAGTAATAAAAACAAATACAACTGAACGTATGTATGTATGTACATATGTGCGTATATATGTTGCTACATATATGCGTATGTACCCATGAACTTGTGTATGTGCCGTTATAGTTTGGCAGCGAAGCGCCACCAGCCAGCATGAAATAAAAGGTATTCCAAGAATAATATTGCCATGATTTTTTGTATTTTTTTTTTGCGAATCTGGTTGGTTGCTGTGAGTCACAAAGAACAAGATGTTCTTATTGTAGATGGCTGTTCTAAATGATGGCGACGGACCGCCTTTTATGGAAACTATTACTTGTATTGAGGAAATTGATCTTTTTAAGTTAAATACAATATTGAACCTAAATTGAGAAAAAAGTCTTTAAATTAAGGTTATTTTGTATTATAAACTTTTTTAAATATATATATTAGAGTGGTTCACAATTATGGACTTTTTGGAAATTCTAAAACGTTACCCCCAATTATTGTTCCTTATGACAAAAAAAGAGGCTGCTATTTTTTTTTTTTTTTTTTTAAGGTGCCTTAGAGGTCGCGCTACTCGTTTTTATAAAAAAAATGAGATGCTTGCAAATTTAATTTAATTTTAACATGTTTAAGTGCAGTAAAAATTTGCGTTTTTGTGTGTTGTTATTCTGTTTTCATTGACGAATATTCCTGCAATTCAATAGCCTTCTTGGATGAGTAGAAGGGGTTTAACTCCTGAAAGTATGTTTCGAAATTTAAAACGGTGCAACTAAAACGCCTACATTGATCTCATTGCGCATTGGTTTTTTGGATATATTTCGCATCTAGAAGTTTTTGACATCGCTGATTATGAATCCGATGTCAGTTTTTTTTAAATTCAAAATGGCGGGTCCAATATGGCGGTGAATTTTTTGGAAACTAATTGAATTTTATTGAAACTTGGTACTCGGGGATTTATGAGTTGTCTGATTACGAATCCGATATCCGTTTTTTTTTAATTCAAAATGGTGGATCCAATATGGCGGTGCATTTTTGAAAACTAATTCGACTGTGTGAAACTCGTCACTGATGAATTTATGACATCGATTTATATGAACTAGTATCGCTTGTGATCGAAAATTCGACCAATAAAAACCTTAGAGGGTCGTGGGGTTGCTAGCCCCGTACCCACATCCTTAAATTTCGGAGACGCCCCATATTTCGGGGTAGCGTTTTAGATTTTCCAAAAAAAAAAATTTTTGAACCACTCTAATATATATATATAGAGTCAGAATTTTTGAAATCGATCACTAAAAATGGGTCGGTTTTGTTTTTTAATTTAAATGTGGTGAATGTGTAGCACGTGTGTATTGAAAGAGATTCCCAAAATATAATTCCAAAAAAAAAAAATTATTGTGCGAATTATTGGCATAACTAATTTGTTGGCATTTTTTTTCGTTTTGCTATATCTTATAATCTTTTTGCTCAAATGAGATGAAATTTTCACAGTTTTTTACTATTTGGTCATTGTTTATAATGCTATTTTTTTTATTGCAAATTCTTTTCAAGTTTTTTTTTATAAATTTTTTTTTATGCAAATTTTTTGCAAAATGTCGTTCTGGAGCACCAAAAATTCTGAAAAAAATGCAAAATATTCTTTAAGCTTTATGCAATAACATATAAAAATTTCAAAGTGTGCGGATTTTTTGTTCAGAAGATACAATAAAAAAAATAAAAAGAAAAAAATAAAAAATAATATAAATAAAATATCTCCATATATATTGTTGTCTAACTTTGTGCGGTGAAAAAAGTAAGTAAGTAACAAAGCAGTTGTGGAAGTATACGTTATCAAGAAATATGAATGACAGCAGTTGTCCTTATATGTGCTAGAACTGAAAACCATTTGCTTCGTGTTATATTTTCATCGTTATCAGTTGTAGTCATGTCACCCCCAAATAAGTGTTGCAATCCTCACAAAAAGAAGCTGCACAATAACGTTTATAAAAGTGTGAAACTCGTGACAAAACATTGGGAAACTCGTTTTTTTCATTTCATGGGCAAATACATGTGTACAAGATGTCGTGTTGAATTCAATAAAGTCCCGAACGCTGAAATATTGTTTTCCAATCTTTCCCCCAATTTGCAATTGAATAATTCAATCAATGATGAGACAAGTGACGATGAATATTACAGTACTGATTCTGAAAATCTCGATGATTTATCCTTTGATCCCACATTTGAAGGTATTATTTATTTTTTGGTTTAATTTTGGCCAATTTCCAAATGACTATCAATAACTTTACTTATGCCAACAGAAGAAGACATGGAATTAGAAATAGAAAAACTGCCTCAGAAAAGTTCACACAACAGTGACAAAATTGATGCAAATTTATCGAAAGAAATAAAAAGTGCTTTATCGAAGGAAAATGACCGAATAAAAATAATACAAATACTAACAACCGTCCCATCCCACTGGAGTATTCGAAAAATGAAAAGAGAATTAGGAGTTTCTTTTCATACAGCACGTGTTGCCAAAAAATTACGCTCATCACAAGGTTATGGCTCATATCCTGCTAAAAAAATAGGCCGTTTACTACCTCAACATATTGTTCTAAAAGTAAAAGCGTTTTACGTTAGTGACGAAATATGTCGTATGATGAAGATGGTCATCATGATACTGTACAAAAACGTTTGCTACTGTCAGACATTAAAGAAATTCATAAAGAGTTTTGTACAAAATACACGGATATAAAAATAAGTCCATCTAAATTCACAAAACTTCGTCCACGGAATTGTATTCCCGTAGGAGCTGCCGGGACTCATACAGTCTGTGTCTGTAAAACTCATCAAGATATGAAACTAAAATTTATCGCTTTAAACGATTGTTTACGCAAAAGTTCAAAAAAAGACATCTTAATTAAAGAAGTCACGAAGGGAATGATGTGCGAAACCCCAACAGCTTCATGTCATTTGCATACATGTCAACAATGTCCTGGTTTGGAAAAATTTATAAAAAATATCAAGGCAGATTTAACAAATAATAACATCGAGACAATTAGCTTCAGACAATGGACGAACACCGACAGGTAAAAATAACGACGAATTGACAAATCTACCTTTTAAGCGTTACTTACTCAATAATTTCATTTGAAGGTGCAATTTGGAATTAAAGGAAGGCGAATTTTTAGTATCTTTGGATTTTTCTGAAAATTATTCGTTCGTGGTACAAGATGCAATACAATCCTTCCATTGGAATAATAGTCAAGCCACTTTGCATCCATACGTAATTTATTACAACGATGGGACTGACATCAATCGCCATAGTTTTGTTGTAATTTCTGACTGCCTCAAGCATGATGCAATATCTGTACATGCTTTCAACAAAAAAATGATTGACTTTCTAAAGCAAAGGCATGGTTCAAACAGAGTTAGAAAATTAATTTTTTTTCTGATGGCTCTGGTGCTCAATACAAAAACAAAAAAATGTTTGCAAATTTGGCTTACTATAAAAATGATTTTGCTATAGATGCAGAGTGGCATTTTTTCGCTACATCTCACGGCAAAGGCGCATGTGATGGAATAGACGGAAGTGTTAAAAGAAATGCAGCACGTGTAAGCTTACAACGGACTACACGCGATCATATAACAAATCCGAAAGCGTTGTATGAATGGTGTGTAAGCTATTTTAAAAGCATTACATTTGTATTTTACACAGTGGCCGAATATGACGCTGAAAATCTTATTTTGGAGAGACGTTTTCTCAAAGCTGAGGCAATAAAGAACACGCGAAATTATCACTCTTTTATACCAATTAACGGACGAAAATATGCTTGCCGAATTTATTCAGCATCAGAAGCATTCATTGAGAACCCGATCTTCTGATAAGTCCTAAGTAGTTTTATCAATGTGATCATGTAATGCTTTTTCATTCAAAATATAATATTGCAATAAATTGATGTTTGTACCTTTCTTCGCGGTCTTTTATTATGAGATCAAACAAAAACTTTGAATTCTATGAGCGCCCTGAAAGTACTGTGTGGTAGAAAGACTCGTTGATATTTTATTTATATTATTTTTTATTTTTTTCTTTTTCTTTTTTTTATTGTATCTTCTGAACAAAAAATCCGCACACTTTGAAATTTTTATATGTTATTGCATAAAACTTAAAGAATATTTTGCATTTTTTTCAGAATTTTTGGTGCTCCAGAACGACATTTTGCAAAAAATTTGCATAAAAAAAAATTTATAAAAAAAACTTGAAAAGAATTTGCAATAAAAAAAATAGCATTATAAACAATGACAAAATAGTAAAAAACTGTGAAAATTTCATCTCATTTGAGCAAATAGATTATAAGATATAGCAAAACGAAAAAAAAAAATGCCAACAAATTAGTTATGCCAATAATTCGCACAATAATTTTTTTTTTGGAATTATATTTTGGGAATCTCTTTCAATACTCACGTGCTACACACTCACCACATTTAAAATAAAAAACAAAACCGACCTATTTTTAGTGATCGATTTCAAAAATTCTGACTCTATATTTAAAATAGTTTTCAAATAACAAAACTCCGACAGGACCAACGGAAACCTTTAACTTTAATTAAAAATCAAGCCTGTTATAGATTTTGTGAACTGAAATAATGATTTAAAAGTACATATAGGTCACAACAGAAATTTTTTCTTTAAACGCCACCAAAATTTTTAGCAGTTACGATGTTTCTATAAAATACGAAGGAATGACATGACTGACCAATCAAATATGGTATAACCGTTTAGTATGTAGATTCTATTAAGATATTGGTAGCATTGTTATTTATTAGCAAATACTAAAGACTCACACTAATCTCTGCCTCACCCAGAACGTCCTACTACAAAAGTCAAATAAAGAGCTATAGTTTGTTGCTGTCTATTTGTGACCTTGAGCGAAAACTTCTACCTCTAGATATAATTTGATTTCTTAATTGTTCGAATTTAAGTCTATTGTGTACAGCACTGTTTACAGGTTTGGTTATAACTACAGAACCGTCAAGTTTATGCTTTGTTTGAGTCACTCTTTTTTTGATATTGGAATATTTGATACGATATGTGCTAGGGATGTTCCTGAAGTTTATACAAATGTCTTTAACCCACTTGTTACTACAGTAGTTTTAAAACAACAGACCGATCAAAAAATTACCAAAAAACACTGAGCAATGTTCCGATATATTTTACATATGCTGTGTGAAATACAAGTATTATCAAAGAGAATATATCAACAAGAGCCGTCACTCGTTATAAAGGCAAGGAAAAAGATGGATGCCGTTTCTTTCAGGGGTTCAGTAATTTTGTTTTCCTCAAATTTGTGAATTCGACAGCTGGTAAATTTTTGTTTCGACTCTTGTGTTATTTCAGAATATGTTATTGTCTAATCAAAACAAAATGTGTAAAAGAAAATAGACGAGAACTGAAATAAAATACTTGTGTTTTTTAAGTTTTGTGACCGAGAAATTAGCTACTTAATTTGATGTTGTTTATAAACAACAGTAGTAAAATATCCGGTTAATAGCGGTTAAGTGTTCGGCCTTCTACACCAAGTCGTGGCGGTTCGATGCCCGGCAAAAGTAACATCAAAAATGATTTAGAAAAATAATTTTTCTAAACGGGGTCGCCCCTCGGCAGTAGTTTGGCAAACTCTCCGGGTGTATTTCTGCCATGAGAAGCTTCTCAGCAAAAAATTCATTTGCTTTGCAAGTGCCGTTCGGAGTCGGCAAAAAACTGTAGGCCCCGCCAACTTGTAGGAAAAACTCAAAAAGCAACACACCACAGGTTGGAAAGAGAAGCTCGGCAAAAATCTCGTTAGAGGTTATGATAACCTATTGGTATATCGCCGCCATTAGTTAGTTAGTAAAATATCCTACCCTTGCCTTTGCTTTTGTTCCTTTGCCACCTAGGAAACTGCGCAGGCTGAGCCTGCATGAAATTGTGGAGGAGCTGGAAAGAAACGACGAGTGTTCGTTGCCAGATTCTATCACAATTTTTCCACCTGAAAACTGTAATGCAGATCTCACGGATGAAGATTCCGGGGGCGATAACGAGGTATTGTTGAGAAACTAACCTGGTTCACAGCTAAGAGCAGAGGCCTAGGTTAACGATGAATGCTCTGAAAGCGAAGACGAAAACGATTTGCCACTACAACAGCTTGCAAAACGTTTACGAAAAGACGTAGATTCACGTCCACTCACGACTTAAAAGTTCACAAAAGCAATTTCGTAGCCATCTTCTGAGACCCTTATCCCCAAAAATAAAACATATAATTGGTCACTACGCGACATAAACACGAAAACCGGTACTTGGGATGAAATGGAAGGAGTAAAATTAAAGCAAAATCCTTTGTACTACTATTTCAAATTGTTTTTCGATGCTAAAATCAGAAATTTATTCGTAAAATACACGAATATGTATGCTGCTAAAAAAAAACAAAGTTGGAAATGTAACTAGTGAAGAAATTAAGTGCTTTTTCGGAATTTTTGTTTGTAAAATGTGATGTTACTCTTCAGCCACCTGCTTCGAGATGTATCACACCCATTCATAATCTTCATTTTGTTTTTCCTCATATTCTTCTTTATATTAGGTTTGTTTACTGACCAAAAAAAAGTTCAGAGCAGAGCAGAGCAGGGCAGCTGTCAAAATAGAAATAGAGCAACTTAGAGCAACTCAGAGCAGAAATGCCATGAAACACTTGAATCTCGATAGTTTCTTTTTATTTGGTTTTTTTTTGTTTAAATTTTCAAAATTAATGCAAATTCACGTATACAAAAGCATTGATTTTCTTGCAAGCTAATTTTTTTGAAGTTTTCAAAAATTTAATTTTTCCTGACTGACAATTGCTTCTCTGCTCTAACTTACTCCATAAAAAAAGTTAGAGCAGAAATTTGTGATCTGGATTTCTCTAGTTTTGTTTTGAGCGTACTCATGAAACAAAGGATAGAGCAACGTAGAGCAAGAAAAGTGTTCGTTAAACACAATTTTGTGAAATATCTCAATCTGGCGTAAGGTAGAGCAGCCCAATAAACAAACCTATTATTAATAAATAAATAGAACAGTGAATCAAACAAAAAATTCTTTATTGCCTATTTTACTTTGTAGCTATAGTAGGCCATTTTACTATCGTAGTTTAAAAACGACACCGCTTTTCCGAGTTTCCATGGAAAAATAATTTTTTTCAATATTTTTCCCATGTTATTTATCTAGTAATATCTTCGCCTACAAAGATTATTCTAATCCGACATAAAAAAATCTTTCAGTAATATCTGGGTTAAATTCATACTCTTCCATTCGAATTTCAAGTAAATATTTTAAATAAGAGACTGGTGTCTACTGGGTGGCAAATGTTTCTCTCAAATACTCCAAGGGTCATCTTATCCTCTTTTGACACTGTCTTTGATTCCGAGCGTGGTCTCCGTTCGTCGAAACAGAACTTAATTCCTGCATTGGGACAGAAGCAACTCGTGTTGCTTTTATCAGCAATTCTCTTTTGGTGTTGCTCAATTGTTGCTGATGCTCTTCATACGCAGGCAAGGAGTTGCATTTTTTTTTAAATAAAAAACTGTGTTTTTATCAGAAATTTTTAGAAATTATTATGCTAAGTAGCTAATTGCTGTTGCTTATTAATAATTTAGACCGAATTTAAAAAAAAAATTGCAGCTAATATAACCAAAGAGAATATATCAACAAGAGCCGTCACTCGTTATAAAGGCAAGGAAAAAGATGGATGCCGTTTTCTTTCAGGGGTTCAGTAATTTTGTTTTCCTCAAATTTGTGAATTCGACAGCTGGTAAATTTTTGCTTCGACTCTTGTGTTATTTCAGTTCTCGTCTATTTTCTTTTACACATTTTGTTTTGATTAGACAATAAAATATTTACATATATCGAAATTACCGAAACCCTTAAATAAAACGGCATCCATCTTGTTCGTTGCTTTCATAACGAGTGGTGGCTCTTGTTGATATATTCTCTTTGACGAAGCTGCGAATGGCAACACAAAGCGTGTTGACCGAGCACAGGCAACTCGGTACCCGCCCCCTTTCATCGTCGCTCTCTCACACACCATTCGCTAAGAAGCAAGCTGTTGCCAGCAGGCCCTTGCCTTGTTTGAATACATTAATAGTTGAAAAAATCTGTATGTGTACATTCTTTGAGAATATCAGTAGATGGGTTATGAGGTGGCAACCGTAGTTGAGAGACAGCTATTCAAAGTTCCCAAACTTCTTCGGCATACTGTGAGATCATTTAACATAACGAATGCTACATGTTGCTTATTGGAAACTAATCGAATAGAATATAAATGAGCGAGCTGAGCTGGTTATGAATACCTGTGAACACCTGTAAACATAGCAGGTGAGCAAACGGGTTTAGCTTCGAAATAATTGAGCGTATATGTACAACGCATTGTAATTGATAATCGTACTGTCTCACTGCACACTCCATTATCCGATCGAGCTGGTTGAGCAGCATTGGTGTACACTCAGTGCTCTTTACTGTTGAGCGGTGTGTATCGCATGACTTCCAGTTTGAGAATCGGAAACGTCTATGAACGTTGCCGCTCACCTCTCCAACTTGAAATGATTAGTGAAACCAACTCATAGCCGACTCCGCATAGAGGAGGGAACAAGGTATATCTGGAAGTGAAGTAGAGTTTAGTCATCTTGGAAGCGTCGATCGTTTTGGTTGTGTACAGCGCGTTAAGGCGTTCTTTTGTGCGTTTTCTCATTTTTCTTTTCTTTTGTGTCGGCGGTTGCACTTGCGACTATTTCACTTCGTAAAAGCCAACAGCTAAGCAACAGTTTGAAAGTATCATGTTGGCCATTATTTCAATGCAACAATAAAAGTAATAAACGACAAAGAGCGATTGCAATTGATGCAAGTGTAAAGTGAGGTGCGTGTCAACTGGCAAAGCTAAAGTGTTAATATGAATACAAATATGTACATTCGTGTGGCTAAGTGTGTATTTGTAGCATATACATATACTTACATACCTACATACAGATACTTATAACTTCATTAGACTAAGCAAAAAAAGTACACTCACTAAAACTTACATACTTTAAAAATAATTTTTTTTTTTTTTTTTTTAATAATGACGTTTATAACTGAGTGGCTCGGTGCCATCCTTGCCTAACCCTCAATTTAGTAATTTCCTAATAATTAGTGACAAAGTTAATAGGTAATTAAAAATTATACAGCCTAAGGCCAGAAATGCCTAACTCTCACAATTTTTATTATGCGAAGAAAAACAATATTTAAAGAATGAGAATAGTTTGGAGTATTTCTAAGTAGTATAGCACAATACCTCCATATAAAAAATTTAGAGGGTTAGGCAAGGATGGCACTGAGCCACTCAACTAAACTATCAGATGCCCATGAATTTGTCAGCGAAACTAATGTGCTGCATGCTGAGCCTGCATTTTGCATTTTTGCATTTAGCCCAAAAAGCAGCATTTTCCATACCATTTTGAAAGCTAAACGCAACTAAATGCTAGTTTATTTCGGCGTTAGCTTTAGCATCTTCGAAGATACAGTGCGAACAAAAATTTCCTTGTATGAAGAAAAAGTGAAAAAAAAAAATGTTGCATACTTTTGGGCGAAGCGCTGTTATATTAGGATATCTTCTCAATAAGCAAGTCAACTTATGCAATAATTTTTCCTGTTAAAAGTTGCAATTTTCGAGGTGAAGGGTTTCAAAGTTTGTTTAGAAAATCGGTTTCTTTACCCACGAACTCACTTTTACAAAAGAAATGTAGTTTATCTGAAAAGGCAAGCATACTTACACTTGCGATGTAGGAATGCAATCGAAAATTAGCTAAATGCGCATTTTCAAAACCGGCAGCATGTACGCATCTTCGAAATGTACGACCGAAAATGGAAAATGCTGCTTTTAAAACTCAGCATGAACACTACATAACATAACTCCACCATTCAAACTGCTTTCTGGAATACCTCGACTCCAATTTTTGTTAGTATACGTACTTAAAATAAAACATAAGTGACAAAAACGAATAGAACCGGAACAAGTACCTATAGCGAGTCCAGTGCCTTCTAGCGGGATGAATATAGCCTATATTAAGAAAATCAACCTAAAGAATATACTCAAAATTTAGCAAAAATCCGTTCAGTAGTTTTGGAGCCAAATATGAAGTCCCAAAAGCCCCAAGGCCCAATTTTTCAGTGCAAGTGTAAACTTAGTTGAAACGGCCAACGGCAAAACAGAAAAACAAATCGAATTTAGTTTTTGTATTTTTAAGGGTGTTCAAATTGAAAAGCTGAAATCGTAAGCTCGGAAAGAGCTATTTTAATTGTTTTTAATATCTTTTGACGAAACTCTTATAATGTGACCAAGAAACAGTAAAAAAAATAGTATTATTATAAGGCCTTATTACACCGCGATCTATTGTGTGACCTTCCAGCTTATTGCTGTATGCGGAGGCTCTTTTCAAACAAAAAAAAAACATATAATAGCGATATACCTACATATCTTTAGAACCTCTAAAGAAATTTTGTACCCAGCTTCTCTCCCAATTTGTGGTGTGCTGCTTTTGAGACTTTTCCTCCAAAATTGTCGGGACCTACAGTTTTTTGTCGACTCTTTAAGTCACCAGCAAAGCAGTTAAATCTTTGCCGAGAAGGCCTTCGTGGCGGAAATACACTAGGAGAGTTTTCCATCCACCAACCGAGGGTCGACCCCGTTTAGTAAACTTTTTCTGAAAAATTTTTTGATTTGGATTTTAACGGGTTGAGATCCTCTAATATTAATGTCGAGCACACTACCGCTACACCACGGCGGCCGCCTTTAGAAAAAGTTAGGGAGGTGTAAAACTAGAGTATTCGTTTTTTTCTAGTTGGTCTAATATATGTACATATATATGATCATATACGAGTTTGACTTGTGAGTAAAGAGTTGCGGAGCTGGTCGTCGATCGTTGCAGCATACATATACACAAATAACATAAACACACATACAAACATTAGGGCGGTTATTTGGAGATGTTGTGTAAAAAATGGATTTCGGTATAGACACATTTCGAAAATTCTCTTCAAATATGAGCTATAGATTGAAATGGGAAGCTCATCCTTTTAGATGCTTTCCTTGAAAACAAAATATAACAAATTTTTTCTAATATTTTGTTAACGAGTTATAAAATGGAAAGGCAAAATACATACATTTTTTCAAAAATGTTCAACCTTAACATTCAATATTTTTTTATTGGGTGAGGTTTCGGAAAATATTATATTTGATTATTTTTGTCGAGTGTTCGATTTCCTATAAGAATTCGAGGACAGATATTTTTCATGCACAATTGTTATAGAGATATGATATTTTTCTTTAGTATCTACCAAGGAAAAAATCAAAAATTTCAAGGACCTTCCTCACAAATTAAAAGCTCATATTCGGAGAGAATTTTTTAAATGTGTCTACCTAGCAATACATTTTTTTAAATATAGGTAAACAAAAAAATACCTACAATTTTTTTTTTGATCACCCTAACACACATACCCTTGTAGGAACAAAAAGCACTTATTATGGCAGTGTTGGTAAATTAATATATATGCACAATATTTCATGTGACTGTGTTAAAACTAACATGAGTGTTTAAATAGCGATTTTGATCTTTCTTGCATTACTTTTGGCATTTGTTTTCTTCATTCTTTATCACGTTCTTGGCGTTGCTAAAAGCTAAAAGTCGAAGTAAATTAAAGTCGCATTTCATCGGTTTATATGTAAGTGAGCACTTTGAAATGAATACATATTTTCATAATTGCATAAAAATTAGATACAAACAAGCATATGGACAAAAAATACCCGAATTGAGTTTTAAATGAGTAATTTGTGTTTCTTTATTTAAAAAAAAATAAATACGGACAGAAGTGGGTAACTACTTACCCACGTACTAAAAAAAAAAATATACCTACATAGGTACATATATATAGCAAGATATATAGTCGTACATATGTACATTTATTAAAAATAAAAACTTTAATAATGCCTACCTATTGTATTTGTTTTTATCTCTTGTACGTGTTTTATGTCTTTACTTACATTATGAACCGAGTTGGCGGTTTAGTATGTAGTTTTGTGAAAGTGTACAAATATACAAAAATATTATTTATATTTTAACTGAACTTTAAAATTGAAGTTGCAGAAACTGGGAATACACCAGCTTATAACAAAAAAAACGTTCAAAATTAACGAAACCAACAAAATAAAACAACAGCAACAACAATAAAATCAACTCTTTACCTACGAACTCAAAGTGTTTTCACTTTTAACAGTTTTCGAACATAAACTTTTCAGATAAAACAAAAATGGTAAATAGTACATATGTAAGAAAAAGAAATTAGTGCCAAAAGCCTTTGTTATGTATTCGAAACAATAAAAAAACAAAAGCTGGTCAAACAAAAATTAAAATAAATAAACGTTGAAAACACTGCACAAACCAATAGCATAAAAAAGCAGTTGAAGGGGGATACCTTGCCGCGGTACGAGGGCTTAAGTCGATAGCCACAGGGCTACGCTGCCCTTGTGATCATAGCTCCGTATGGCACTTCATCACGAGAGCAGCCTAGCCTCTCTGGCGCGACGACAAAGATCTTCCCCCTCCCAATCCAGGGTGTTATGCGAAACCGTGCCCTTTGGACGTTTGCAGCCGGGAGGCAAATCGTGGCTGTATTTGAACGGAGCCTCTCTGATACCGGGTCGCCTCAGAGAGTAAGCATGGCCTTACCGCAGTACGGCGCTCTGCCGCGGCGGACGACACATTTTCCCCTACTCTTCCCTTGACCCTAAGCTGGCCTTGTCCGGCGATGGGTCGTACGAACAAGATGAACTCAAATAACCTAAATAAAAACGAAAAGCCTAAAAAACAAACAACGCCAAATTTCACTCCTCAGCAAAGGAGAGCTATGGAGGAGCAGGCGAGAAAGGAACAACAACGCCGGAGGACAACCTCCGTTCCACAATCAAGGGGGGGGGGGGGGGGGGATCGACAGCGATGGCAACTACGAGTCGGTCAACCAACCCTCTATCGAGTAAGATTGACTTGATGGGAGCTAGCACCAGTGCGGTTGCCAACGCAGCTAAGCGGACAACGGCGGATGCTAAACTCCCATAAACCGCTGATATGAAAACCAGTATCTTTACGTCCGTGGCAGCGGTCTTACGACCTGGCCTCGAAGTTTCGAAGGAGAAGGAAGCTGCAAATGAGATGTCGGCAAGGAGAGCGACCGCGATTGCAACTACGGGTCCCCGGGGAGACATCTCCCCGCCGCTTCACATACCACGAGAAAAGATTAGCTGCAAAGATCCTGAAGAGGTATGAAGGGTTGAATCGCTGTCGCCGAATTCCAGTAAATCGGTAGAGCTAGCGAAAGCTATGATACCGGATTTCCAAAATTCTTACATGCCAAAGAGGTTAAAAGTTAACCCTTTCAAGCGCCAGAGATCGGACCTGGAGTTAATTCCCCCTGCCAAGCGGCATCAGAATACCCCTGGAGCGGGCAAACTAAGCTTTGCTGAGGTAACCAAGGACAGGATCCTTATAGGCGTCCTTGACCGAGGCAATGACCGTCTGGCCATCCCCAAGGACCGGTGGCGTTACGTGCGAAATGAACTCGGCAACATTCTTCTCAACGTTGATAAAGTACTTCGTCGAGTAAAACTTTTTATTTTTACTTCCTTAACAAATAAGTCACAATTTGCGACTTTTTCGCTATAAAAATATTAACATTTATCTAACACTGTAACAGACCGAAACTCCTCTCAATAAGCTATTTTTGACCGAAACAAAACAAAATAATATAAAATATAGCAAAATAAAATAAAGCTGAGTAGTGGCCTAAGGTGCTAGACCTTATAGCATACAAGTCACTACAGTGTTGTGAGTTCGACTCTCACAATGCCGGGAAGAAAAGTCCATGAAGAGATGTAATTCCAGTATCATCGAATCATATGTCGGCTTGTCTGGTTCCTGCAGCGTGTGTGTACATTTTTCTCAAAAACACGTTTTTATACAATCCCGAAAATTGCTTCACATACCGTCGGTATTTACAGCAATAGACTACAAGTCAAAAGCAACAAAGAGAAAATAAAATTTAAAATGAAGAAGAATGAAAAAAAAATAAAAATAAAATAAAATAAAAAATAAAATAATGAAAACAAAATTAAATAAAAAAATGAAAAATTTAATTAAATAAAAACAAATAAAATCTAACACAAAAAATTTAAAAAAGTAAAAAATAAAGCATAAAAATAAAAAAAGAATACGAAATATAAAAAATAAACTAAAATAAAATAAAGTAACATCGAATTCGGATTCAGGACAGTTTTTTTTTGAATGCAGCTCTAGTAGACATGGTAGTTAGGCAGAAAGGGACGAGATGTGTGAAAAATCTATCAACAAAAACTGTGAATGAAGCTTTATTATGTGATGATTCTATGTAAAAAATCCGTTGGAATTGAGGAGATTCAAACCAAAACGCAATAAGTTACATATAAAAAGTTCGTAGATAAATGAGAAAATATGATTACCGGGAAATGGAGAGATATTTTCAAAAAACATTTATAATTTAGTTATTCTTATTATTGGTCATTATATTTACGAACTGAGTAAAATTTCAAATAATAACAATAACTAAATTATAATAAAGCCGGGACACGGATAAAAATGTACCATGAATAAAGCTAAAGCTTAGCTAAACGTGTGCAAAAAAATCCTAGCCATATGTAAATAGCAACAGAATGTCGCTTTGGGTATGTACACTTAGGTAAGAAAAACATTGTTAAAATAAAAATAACAACAAAAATAGGCGAAGATAAAGTTGCAATTTACCCCAGATACACTAAGCAGTGTTTGGTGTAATGGTCACACACTGCGGTTTAGAAATTCCTAATCTCCTTTCCTTGGTTCGATGACCAGTAAAGGTGATGAAAAATTTCTAAGCAGCAATACAAAGCGGTTTGACAAGATCCTTCAACATGATCGAAATTGCAATCATCGTAGTTGATATTGTATGTAGCATTTTTCAACTTGATATAGATTTTTGCGACCTTTTTATTTACTAAATGTGTTTTGAGGCTGGCTTGAGGTCAGATTATATTAAATTAAAACGCAAGTTTTGTGATGGTAATCAATATATTTCGATTACACACGGTAATCGTCATCAGGATTTTTTCAGATTTGTTTGAGCGTTCGCATCAGTTGACGTGGTGTTTTACAAATTTGAAAAAATCCTGATGACGATTACTGTGTGTAATCGAAATATATTGATTGCCATCACAAAACTTGCGTTTTAATTTAAAATAATCCGACCTCAAGCCAGTTTCAAAACACATTTATTTTTCAACTTGTTTTCGCCAAAAATTCAAAAGAATAATTTGATAAAAATTATTCGACTGATCAAAAGTCCACAAAATTCGTAAAAAACATTTATGACATTTTACCAGTTATATAATAACAAACATATGCCTAAAAAATGGCATTTATCGGATGACTAGATTTAAAGTTAAAGCAGAAAGTGGCTTGCATTTATTTCGTTTTGGTGTGAAAATTTATATTTGTTGTGTTTTGGTTTGAATGCTACGGAAGTTATTGCGTTTTGGTTTGAACGATTTTGGATAATCAGAGAATGGGGCTTGTGGAGCCAACTTTACTTTATACTAAGTAATGATAATGCAAAAAATCCGCAATATTTTGCAAAAATTACCTAATATAGAAAAAATGAGGACACTGTCATAATCTATGGCCAAAAATTGAGTTTAGATGTTTCAGCGTTTTTATGTGGCATTTCAAAATAAAATAATAATATAAATAAATAATAAAATGATAAAATGAAATACCCCAAACGGCAATAAACCAAATTTGTGTTATTGCTCAACTTAATGTGAAATAACACAAATTTGTGTTATTGCATCACTTCGAGAAATAAGTCAAACTTTTTTTTCCCACGTATGAGCAACAAGGCAAAAAAGTGGACATGAACGCATCACTGACTTTTTTTGTGTTCGCATTATTGTTGTGTTTATTAATTTTTTCTAAATTTTTGTTAAATCAAATTTATATTAAACATAAGATTTGTTTACTGACCAAAAAAAGTTCAGAGCAGGTTAGAGCAGAGCAGAGCAGGAGAGCTGTCAAAATAGAAATAAAACAACTTAGAGCAACTCAGAGCAGAAATGCCATGAAACACTTGAATCTCGATAGTTTCTTTTTATTTGGTTTTTTTGTTTAAATTTTCAAAATTAATGCAAATTCACGTATACAAAAGCATTGATTTTCTTGCAAGCTAATTTTTTTGAAGTTTTCAAAAATTTAATTTTTCCTGACTGACAATTGCTTCTCTGCTCTAACTTACTCCATAAAAAAAGTTAGAGCAGAAATTTGTGATCTGGATTACTCTAGTTTTGTTTCGAGCGTACTCATGAAACAAAAGATAGAGCAACCTAGAGCAAGAAAAGTGTTCGTTAAACACAATTTTGTGAAATATCTCAATCTGGCGTAAGCTAGAGCAGCCCAATAAACAAACCTATAGATTGTCACAAAGTTAACAAAAAATGTCAAGTATTGCGTTTGAAGTTAAAAGGGACAAAAGATTTTAAATAAAAATGACGCGGCGCGGGGTATGTGGCGGATCGCGGCGACCGGTCGTAGCGGGTCTTGCGCGGCTTGGCCCCAACGACTTAAGCAGGTTTGATATGAGCCCCTTGCGATCCTTTGAGCAATAAGTCAAAATTTGCTAGATTTTGTGTTATTTCACATTCAGTTGAGCAATAACACAAAGTTTGTGTTATTGCCCGTTTGGGGTATTTCACCCCCCCCCTAAAATCCTAGCTGCTTCTTTTTGAATGAAATCGACATTTTTATATTTTTGATAAGAACAAGTTGGGAATAATAGAAAATAGAAGATAAGAGTGCATGTATTGGCGGTATCCCGGTCATAACCGGAACGATACGGATCTGCTGCAATAGAGTTGTTTGTGTAGATACGTGTGTATACATTTGTATGTATGTGCTACCAGGCAAATAAGGGTTGGCTGTAAAAAGAACTACTAAAAAAAGCTTCGTTTCTATCCTGCTAATTATGAATCATCATCATTTATTGGCGCTTAACCGCCTAAGCGATTTTGGCCGTTGCATATCAAAGCACGCCAGTCATTCCTTTTTGGCGATAACTGACGCCAATTGGAAACCCCAAGGGAATTCAAGTCATCCTCCACCTGTTGTTTCCATCTCAGTCGAGGCCTCCCCCTTCCTCTGCTGCCGAATTCAGGGGAAGATAGGAAAACCTTCAGTGCTGGAGCTTCTTTGTCCATTCGCATAACATGGCCCAGCCAGCGGAGTCTTTGGGCTTTAATTCGCTGGACTATGGTCAGATCTGCGTAGAGCTCGTACAGCTCATCGTTAAATTTCCTTCGATACTCGCCGTTGGCATCACGGGAGAACTTCCGGAGAACTTTTCTCTCAAATACTCCAAGGGCCATCTCATCTTCTGTTGACATTGTCCATGAATCTGAGCCATACATCAGGACAGGTATGATGAGAGACTTATAGAGCGTGATCTTTGTTCTTCGAGAGAGGACTTTACTTCTCAATTGCCTACTCAGTCCAAAGTAGCACTTGTTGGCAAGAGTGATTCTCCGCTGGATTTCTAGACTGATATTATTTTCGGTGTTGATACTGGTTCCCAAATAGACGAAGTCCCTCACAATTTCAAATTTGTAACTATCAACAGTGACATGGCTGCCAAGGCGCAGGTGCGCCGATTCTTTCTTTGATGACAGCAAATACTTCGTCTTGTCCTCGTTCACGGCAAGACCCACTTTTTTCGCTTCCTTATCCAGTCCAGAGAAGGCAGCGCTTACGGCGCGGTTGTTAAGGCCAATGATATCAATATCATCGGCATACGCCAGCAATTGCACGCTCTTTTAAAAGATTGTACCATTGCGGTTTAGCTCTGCTGCTCGAATTATCTTCTCCAGCATCAGATTGAAGAAATCGCACGAAAGGGAGTCGCCCTGTCTGAAGCCTCGTTTGGTTTCAAATGGCTCAGAGAGGCCTTCCCGATTCTGACGGAGCTGTTGGTATTGCTCAACGTCATTTGGCAAAGCCGTATAAGCTTTGCAGGGAAGTCAAATTCAGACATGGCGGCATACAGGCAACTCCTTTTTGCGCTGTCAAAAGCGGCTTTGAAATCGACAAAGAGATGGTGTGTGTCGATTCTTTTATCATGGGTCTTCTCCAGGATTTGGCGTTTCGTGAAAATCTGGGCGATGGTAGACTTACCAGGTCTAAAGCCACACTGATAAGGTCCAATCAGTTTGTCTACGATGGGCTTCAGCCTTTCACACAACACGCTAGAAAGAACCTTATATGCGATATTAAGAAGACTGATTCCGCGGTAGTTGGTGCGGTTAGCGGGATCGCCTTTCTTGTGGATTGGGCAAAGCAGACTTAAATTCCAATCCGGAGGCATGCATTCGTCTGACCATATTCTGCATAAGAGCTGATGCATGCTTTTTACCAGCTCTTGAATAGTTTTGAATAATTATTCCTGAAAAAGCGTTTCTTGAACAAAAATAGCAGCGAATTCAGCAGCTTTTGACATTTAATTGAGAGAGAGAGCGCCAATTTTCTGCAAGTTATTGCTGGAGATTTTTCGTCCAGCAGAAACTAGCAGCAGGAACAGCTGATCGGTGACATAGCAAAACAACAACAAAAAATATAAATTCAAATTGTTAGCCACTCAGAAACGTAACCGCTGTTTTGTCTGCAAGTTTCTACTGATTCCTGTTCGTCGAAAAATTAACAGAAATGAGATTTGACAGCTTTTTACAAGAATCTCTTCTGCTGACAGTTCTTTGCTGGATTTTTCAAGAAACATACCTAAAGCCGAACGCACTGCACTACTTGTGGGTCTGAAAGCAACCCAGAAAAATAGCAAGATCACAACGTTGTTGTTGCATTTACATGAAAAATTTTATATGGTTCTGGGTTGCTGCTTAATTGGAACCCAACTAATAATTTTTCTTGTCGTTTTCATTCAGTTTCATTCGGTAAGGTTAGGGCAACGCCCTGCCCCTTGCTGAACTGTATAACGATATTCTATCGTATCAACTTACTTTGCACCACTTTTTTAATTTTTTTTTTGTTTTCTTATCGATTTTTTTATTCATTTTTTTGTGTGTATTTTTTTAATATTTTTTCGGTTTATTTTTTTTTTGTTTTTTTGATTTTTTTTTACTTTTTTCATTTTTAATTATTTATTTATTTTTTTCATTTTAAAACTTATGCCTACAGCGACTTAATTAGGAAACCGCTTTTGAGTTTTTAGTTTGTGAATTTAAATATGCTGTGATGGAAATGTTATTACAGATTTTTTTAAGTGACTTATAAAAGAACTTGGACGTATCTGGCAGATCTAGCCTACTTAGGGGATAACGTTGACTACAATGTCCCGCATAATAACCAGTGAGGGTTCTTTGGCTTCCCCTTCTTCAGTTAATAAATTGGGCCGATGTTCTTGGAGTAGGTAGAATTTTTAAAAATGTTTTTGCATTTTAACATTTTTAATTTCTTCTGTATAAGAACTGAGGTAAACTCGTAAATATAGATACACGATTCGTAAACTTGAACATAAATACCCTTTCTATATCATCAGGTTCGCAATAAAGTTGATTGAACATGTGGGTGTAAAGTTATAAAAAAGACCTTTCGAAAAATTTATTAAAACTATCCCTGTTATCACAAAAAAAAATAGTTCATCGCATTCATCTAAGTAATGCTATGGATACACACACGGAGATTATCTCCAATAAATCTTCTTCAATCAGATCCAAACTTTACCCTGATACACACAACATATCGGCGCCATCTAGCGTCCAATCCGTCATTTTGGTTGTATTTCTTGCTAGATGTCGCCAATAATTGAAGGATCATCGCGAATAACGTTCTAAGTTACAAAATCAGAATTTGTCAAGAGAGCAAAAAAGCGCTAAAGTCATAGTTTTTTAATTTATTTCTTTCAACTGCCTCCTTAACTTTTTCATTTATATCTTTCATATTATCAGGTTTACACCTTCCTTATGATTTTCCAGTGCCTTTTAAATAACTTTCGACGCTACGACATTACCCTACTATTTATAAATGCCTTTTTAACAGTTATGACGTGCAAAATTTTAGAAAATTTGTTATCTGAACAATGCAGCAGAGCAATACAAAAGGTAATATGCAATAAAACCGGTTTTGAAAAAATTTACACTTAGAACGTTATTTGCGATGATGCTTCAATTGTTGATTTACCGGCGACATCTAGCGGTTGATACTCTCAACTTGTTAAATTTGGTTGTGTTTCTTGCGGTTTTTGTTTGTTTACCGAGGCTAAATGTCGCCGAAACTCATAATTTCTTTCATTTGGTTGTGTTTCTTGCTGTTTTTGTTTATTTATGTGAAGAGTGTTGTCAGCAAAAAAACTTTTTTGTGCTCTTATATCTGTCCAAATCTTCTTAATTTTTGGGAATTTATAATGAAGATTATGCTCAAGTTAATCCCCGGGGGAAATTATTTGGTGGAGTTTAGCTAGCGACATGCTAGTAAAACTGGGCGATTTTGACGATTTTTGACATTTTTCAGTGGCAACCCTGGTTAAACCATCAAATACAGGATGTCGATCGATCGAATGGCTATATACATGGCGCAATGACAAAAATTGTCCAGGAAATCGACCCTTGTAAATGAAGCTTAAGAAAAACTAAAAATTTGATTTCGTAGAAAATTCAATTTTAAGATAAAATGCAATTTCGATATACAAATGACTTGAGTTGTGTGGTAATTTTAACTTTTCCATCTTATATTTAATTTTTCATTCGACTGTAACAGAAATAAACTCTGGCTCATTCCATTTCAAGACAACCGGTCCGCACGGGACATGATTTTTGATTTCCATGAGATTTTAATATGTTGTTCATTGGTCAAAATAAAGCAACAGGTGTCTTTTTTTCCTGAAAAAAGTTTTTTTTCTTATTTGTTGGCAGTTGAATTCGTTAAAATGCAATGAACATTTTTTTTCGTCCATTTTTTCAACTGCCAATAACTTTGTCAAAAATTAACCGATTCTCCTAATTTTCATAATTTTCAATATACCTTGCAACAATATACCTTGAAAAAAAAGTTTAATACTCAAAAATGCATATATCGAAAACAACGAATTTTGGCTAGTTGATATTAAGCCAAGTTGAAATATAAACTGTTCACTCAATGTAGAAAAAGTTTAAACAAAAAAAAATTACCTTTTCTGAGATATTAATAGTCATAAATTCTAAATCCTAAAAAAATTGTCTTTTTTTAACTATATGCTATTGTTTATAAATTTCTTTTCAAGTAAAAGTAAAAACGAACATTCCAAAGAAAAAATCATGAGAATCGGTTAATTTTTGACAAAGCAATTGTATGCTGATATGCATTGCATCAATATACTGGGGAAAAAATGTCTAATATTCAAAAATTCATATCTCGAAAATATCGAATTTTGGCTAATAGGCATTTAGCCAAGTTGAAATATAAACTGTTGACTCAATATAGAAAAATTAAAAAAAAACCTTTTTTGAGATATTAATTTTTGAATAAAAGTCTTAAATTTTTACTAAATACTGAAAAAAAAATTTTAAAACTATATTTTATTTTTTATAAATTTATATAAAAGTCAAAGTAATAACGAACATTTAAAAAAAATTAGGAGAATCGGTTAATTTCTGACAAAGTTATTGGCTTCAACTGTCGATAAATCCGATAAAAATTTTGTTCAGGAAAAAAACACGTGTTTCTTTATTTTGACCAAAGAACAACATATTGTCGGCTAAGAGTGTAAACCTGCTAAGTCCCGTTCTCAGCAAAGTCGAAATTTTGATGCGGTTCGAAGGAGTAGCCGATTCTGCAGTTGGCAAACAAAAGAAAAGCCTCAAAATAAATTTACAAATGGGCAAATTCTAGAAAAGTGAGTTGAAATTGAGAAAAAAATGGCTTTGTTGTAGAGTTTCCAAAATACCGCTATTGTCTAGAGGATAGACCGAGCTTCTCAGAAACATATACTTTTTATATGAAAAATGTTGGTAACCCCGTTCAAATTGATTTCAAAGAGTTAAGGTATAAAAAATCGAAAAAATTGTTAAAAACAGCACCCTTTTCTTTCTCTATGGCTTCCATAATTTTATAGTAAGATACTAGAATTAATACCAGTGAGTGCTGTAAGAAGGGTTGAATAAATGAACTGAAGCTAAGTTTTATGTGGTGCTTAGCTGTAATACATATAATTTCTTGCTAAAAATGTAAATAGCAAAATGAAACGTAAGTGACGCAAAAACATATAAAAGTTATCTTAATTTCAAAACCGACCTTTGAAATAAGCTCATATATTAAAGTTTCTTTTAAATTTACTTTCTAAACAAATCTGCATCATTTAAAATTTAAAACTTAAGCCATTTTTATAATTATTGCCATTTAAAAAGTGAAACGTAAGTGACGCCAAGAAAAATAAGGTGCATTTTTTTGACGATCGAGCAGCCAATTGTAGAAAAAAGTATTTATGCTGCTATAATGAAAACATGGAGGGATAGTATAATGCTGGATAGTGAACGTGAGAAGATCCAAAAGTCAAAAAAAAGAAAATATCCAATATGATACAGAAGCAGTAGAAAAAATAAGTAATAATAAGGTTAAGAGATTTCGAAAGGGACATACGTAATATATGTGTGCTTAAAAAGATGGATAGATAAAAATATACACCTTTCGATGCAGTATAAAAAAAATGTATTATTGCGTACGTTGGGTGCTGCATTTTTAATATAGGTGATTTATTAAGGAATATTTGTTAGAAATTTTAACTGAAACACCATTTGGCTCATTGTAGGTCTAATAAAACCTCATTTCTGTAACGAATTTACGAGATTTGAAACGTAAGTGACGCCTCCATGAAACGTAAGTGACACTGATCACCTCCAATACATTATAAAAAAAACTATAGTAGGCTTGACAAAATAATTTTTTTGGTTCATTATACTTACATCTAAACTTGAAGAACTAAAAAAATGAAATCTGTGCGGAAACGTAAGTGACACCACCTAAAGTACAAAATTTCCGGAACTATGTAATCATTTTAAGGTATGTTTAAACTGATTCGTAAATATGGCCCTAATACACTTGAAACTGTATAACTCTATTTTAAGAACTGTTGAAAATTACCACTAAAAAATGCATTTTTAGACCGAACGGTGAAACGTAATTGACGCTGGATTTGCCCAAATATCAAAAATTGTTTGATGACAAAAGCTGCTAAATCCAACATATAGAGCTTCTGTCGCCCGGTTACTGTTCTATTCTAGAGTGTTACTTCTGGGTTTAAGCCAAGGTAATATCCTGCGAATATGATTCAATTTTTGATATTTCAAGGCAATCATGGCCCTCAAACCACAACCTGAAAGTTTAAGTTAAATTTGGTTTTTTGCCTCTACTGAAAAATATTTTTTTGGTAGGTTTACACTCTTAGCCGACGATATTACAATTTCATCGAAATCAAAAATCATGTCCCGCGCGGACCGGTTGTCTTGAAATGGAATGAGCCTCTATATAGAATCATTTTTTTAATGTTAGCTTTTCTAAATTTAGAGCGAATCCACTCGATTGCTAGCACAAAGCCCAACATTAAATTATTCAACATTAAATTATTCAAATCCTACTACAGATACATACATATGTTGGTATTTTAGTCATTGGGTACTTTGCGCTTCTTTCTTGTGCCGTATATCCGCGTTGAAAAATGTTGTTCCTCGAGCCCATTTATAAATAATCATAACTATCAACTTGCATTTGTTGAATATATAAATTTGATAATTTTATTTATTTACTTACATACTCAGGTATATGTTGTTATATATGAACTCATACATACATACATATGTATATACATATGTTGAGTAAATATTTTTCCTTGTCTGTTTATTCATGATTAGCACTTCTGTATGTGGCTTTGCGGTGCTAAGTTGTTTGGTCAGCGAAGTGGGGGCCTGGGCTATGCTGCTACTTTAAGTTGAGTATTGGCGGCGACGACGTTGTCATACATGTGTTTTGCATATAAATTTGTTTCCACATAAAAACATATACATATGTATGATATTGGACTGGGCCAAAAAAAAAGTTTTTTTTTCAAAAATTACTTATATGTATTTAGGGTACTCACAGTCTAATTTTTCCAGCTGACAATATCTTGACAAGTTACCAGGTGACAAATTTTTAGTTTTTGTTTTGCCTGCAAATCGAAGATACCACTTTTAGGAAATATTGCCGGGCTTTTTCCTTTGTTTAAAAAGTTGGCTAATTTGAAAATTGTCATTTTATAATAAATAAATAAATAAAATAAATAAATGTAAATAAATTTTAATAAATAGTTTCAGATAAATACGAGGCGTACTACCAAAGGACAATACACGAAACGAAGCGGGGGTGCTCACAGCTCATAAATGGTAATGTGGTATAGTTAAAACCTTCTAATTTTAGAAGGTGACTGTGAGTATCCTAATTGATTTTCTTTTAAAAAAATGTGAAAAAAATTACTGTAATTTTTTCAGATTTTTTTAACTAAAGTCTAGAGGTCTATCATCGCTAGTTTATATTTTACAGACTTTACCTCATATTTGGTATAAAAACGACAAACCCTTGTTGTAAAACACCATTTACCTCAACATATTTTTGAAGGAAATCGAATTCCCTACAAAAGTTGCATTGACCAAAGTTTTCTCAGACTAGCCGTTTACTAGTATTCTAGCCTCAAAAATTAGCATATTTTTTCCATTTCCCATTTTTTCTTTCAAAAATTGTCAAAAATGCAAATATCCATGTACAAAAAAGATAGATTCTTAAGGGAAATTGAGTGGGCTACAAAAAGGTTAAACAAGTTTTTTTTTTGTAAAGTAACTCTTTCAAAAATTATTTAGTATTAAATTAAAAAAAAAAAAAATTTTCTCCGTCTTTTTTTGTTATTTTGAACCAATTTTTTACAAAATTTTGTTTATTGATATTCTACATGATTAATTATCATTATATGATCAATATTATAACCAAAACCATTTCTCATATACGTTCAAACATATTTTTACTTAATATATGCTTTCTCTGCGAAGGTGAGGTATTACAGTCTTCAAATGGCCCAGCCACAAAAAAAAAAACAAAAAGTTGACTCAATACATTAATTTTCATGAATTTTGGCGAGCTAAATCCAAATCCATGATCGCAATTACAAAACCATCACAAAATAATATTGGTCTTTTTATAACTGAACCTCGGGCCCGTTGTTGAATTCTGGGACCGAATTCGGATTTAGCAGCCAATTTCCCTTAGGAACAAGTATTTAACTTTATTGCATGTTGATTTTTTAATGTTTGGCAAATTTTCAAACCAAAATGGGATAATCCAAAAAACATGCCGATGTTTGAGGCTAGAATACTGGAAAACGGCTAGTCTAAGAAAATTTCAGTCTAGGCAGTTTTTGTAGGGAATTTGATTTCCAACAAGAATATTTTCAGGTAAATGGTGTTTTACAACAATGGTTTGTCGTTTTTATACCAAGTTTGAGGTTAAGTCTGTAAAATCTAAACTATCGATGATAGACCTCCAGATTTTAGTTAAAAAATCTGAAAAAATTACAGTAATTTTTTTCAACTTTTTAAAAAAAGAAAATCAATATAATTTTTGAATTTTTTTTTGTCCCAGTATAATGTATATATTCATATAGACACATAAAAACCTCTTGGAATTTGAAGCTGCTTAATTATGTGTATACATACGAATATTTGTAAGCAATATGGCTAATAAAAATTTATTTGCTTTCATGAAGTTTGTAGAGAAAAAATGCATAATATAAGGTCTGTTTACTGATCAAAAAAAAGTTCAGAGCAGGTTAGAGCAGAGCAGAGAAGGGGAGCTGTCAAAATAGAAACCGAGCAACTTAGAGCAACTCAGAGCAGAAATGCCATGAAACACTTGAATCTCGATAGTTTCTATTTATTTGGTTGTTTTGTTTAAATCCTCAAAATTAAAGCAAATACACTTTTACTAAAATGTTGCTTTTCTTGCAAGCGAGTTGTTTTTGAAGTTTTTAAAAATTTATTTTTTTCTTGACTGACAATTGCTTCTCTGCTCTAACTTACTCCACAAAAAAAGCTAGAGCAGAAATTTGTGATCTGGATTACTTTAGTTTTGTTTTGTGCGTACCTACTCATGAAACAAAAGATAGAGCAAGAAAAGTGTTCATTAAACACAATTTTTGAAATATCTCAACTTGGCGTAAGCTACAGCAGCTCAATAAACAAACCTATGAAATACACTAGAGTTGCCAGACACAAAAAATGTTTCGATTTTATAATCATACAACTAGGAGGCCTTATCAGTAAACTTACTTACTTGTCGTCAATGAATTTGCATCGTGCAACTGGTTATATCATTTTCCGTTTCAACGCACCAAGACTTCTTTGTTTTTAATTAATTTCTTGAACTTTTTTTGTTTCGATGATATAATGTATGTACTTATCTTAGCCTGGGCCGAAAATTAAAAATTTCGTTTTTTTTTCAAAAATTGTATTGATTTTCTTTTTGAGAAAGGTGGAAAAAATTACTGTAATTTTTTCAGATTTTTAAATTAAAGTCTAGGGGTCTATCATCGCTAGTTTAGATTTTACAGACTTTACATCATATTTGGTATGAGAACGACAAACCATTGTTGTAAAGCCCACTTACCTGAACGTATTTTTGAAGGAATCGAATTCCCTACAAAATTTGCATTGACCAAATTTTTCTCAGACTAGCCGTTTTCTAGTATTCTAGCTTCAAAAAATAGCATGTTTTTTCGATTTCCCATTTTTTCTTTCAAAAATTGTCAAAAATGCAAATATCCATGTACAACAAAGATAGATACAGATTCTTAAAGGAGCTACAAAAAAGGTTAAACAACTTTTTTTTGTAAAGTTACTTTTTCAAAACTTATTTAGTATTAAATTAAAAAAATCATATTTCCGAATTTTTTTGGTGTCTTTGATCCAATTTTTATACCCAGCTGTACTTGTACACAGGGTATTATAACTTTGTTAGGATAACGGTTGGTTGTACAGGTATAAAGGAATCGAGATAGATATAGACTTCCATATATCAATATGATCAGGATCGAAAAAAAATTTGATTGAGCCATGTCCGTCCGTCTGTCCGTCCGTCCGTCCGTCCGTCCGTCCGTCCGTCCGTCCGTCCGTCCGTCTGTCCGTTAACACGATAACTTGAGCAAATAATGAGATATCTTCACCAAATTTGGCATGCGTACTTATTTGGGTTCAGAATAGATTGCTATTGAAAATGGGTAAAATCGGACCATAACCACACCCCTTTTTCGATATCGAAAATTTCGAATAACGTATAAAATGGGTTAATTCAATATTAGAAGCAGCTACAATGATAAAATTTGCAATATGTATTGATTTAGATGTTCTAAGGCCGATTTTATAAAAATTTTTGAAAAGGGGGCGTGGTACCGCCCACGTATATTTGAAGAAATTTTAAAATTTTGACTCTTAATAACTTCAGAACAGTTTATGCTAGTATAACGAAATTTCGTAGAGGACATACTATTGTTGTGGTAAATTCAGCTATAGAAAATAAACGAAATCGCTTCGCGACCACGCCTACTTTTTCATAAAAGTTATATTGAAAGGAGGTGGAAATATTGAAAAGTCCATATCTAATTAACTGATTTCGCTATAATAATATAATTTGGTACATACATCAACTTTCATATTCTTTACATAATTTTTTCAAAATTTTGGAAAGTGGGCGTGGCACCGCCCAGACTAATGTATATCCACCAAGTTATGAACCATTTACATATTTGTCTATATATGTATGTATATTGGGAGAATTTCGCTTTCTTTTTTCTTAACTTTATTTTCAATAAGCCTATTCCTATTCCAATTAAAACGACATTTCCTATTTCTCCCGCAAAACCAACTCGATCATTAAATATTAATGTATGGTATGTATAAGCGTATTTCCATGTCAAATGGTCAGAAAGATGGAATCGACCACTTCATATTTAAATGAATTTTGGTGAGAATCTCGTTTTATCATAAAACAAAGTTCTGCCAAAGAAAAAAGTTTATTTTTGTTATTAAAAAGCTATGCAAAAAATGAACAAAACAGGAAAAGAAATATAATTTTGAGTTTGCATACGTTTTGAAAAACAAAAAAAAATTGTTTCCTTGCTGAACTTTCTCTTAACTATGTATGTTAAAATTCATCGAAGGGGTCGATTGCATCTATCTGACGATTTATCATGGAAAGAACCACATTATACAAACAAAATATGTTTTCTGTAAAACAACAAATCTTTAGATAAGCGATAAGAAACAAGAAGTAATACTTCATATTGATAGAGCTTTGGTTGTTTAGTTGTCAAGTTGGCACTTAACAAATATGTATATACCCACATATCCGTGAAATTGTGACAAAACATTTAATTGAGAAATGACACTGGATTTCAAAAGTATTTTAGCATATTGCAGAACAGTATGTTTTCTCGCAAAAATACTTGAGTACATCTTGAAACTTTGGAATTATAGTGTACTTTTTATAGGTCCTGCACGGCGTATGAGTAACATTTACCTGTTCTTTTCGTACTTGTATATAAAAAGAACAGGTAAATTGTTTTAATTTTTTTGGTTGATATCTCCGAAACGGATTGAGATATCGAAATAAAACTTACCTATATTGTAAAATTAATTTCTGGGGTATGTCCTGTTCATCCCCTGTACATCCTTAAGTATTTGTATACACATTTTCAGAACTTTTATTACAATACAATTTTTTAAAACATCCTAATTGAAAATTTGTTTGGAAATGTCATTTTATAAAGCTTTATAAACCAATTTTATTTCTTATTAATATAGAGATAGAGTTTTGAAAGAGTTGAATGATAATAATTTTAATGGACATTACTTCCATGTCCTTGAAGGATGATTAAAAAAGTTATATTAACCCATATTTCAATTATCCCTTACTAAACATATCCACATTTTGTTAAAATTTTTCGGGAGGCGATACAATCATTGGTCCTTTAAAGGATATCCTGAGCATCTGCTACAGAAAAAAATACCGATTAAGTAATTACGAAGTCCTTAAAGGGTAAGGATACAGCAATATGACAAAAACGAGTACATAAATCAATAATGGCAATACGCAGTGGCATGTAGTTCGATTTTACTGCTAACTTGAACTGCAAGTCAGCACGGGTTGCCGTGGTTCGAATTGCATAAAAATTTGTCAGGATAGTTTTTGGTGCATAGCGGTCAAAATTAGGGGGTATGCGTTTAAATAAAACAACTTTGAAATTTTGGGACAGTCTAACCTACATACATACATACATGTGTTCCAATATGAAATTCGAAAACTCTACCTGAGATATAATTTTGCAACTTCAATCAAAGAATTTTTGGTCCCATTTTGTATACAAAAAGGATATACCATACACAATTTTACATTTCATTCAATTTGAAGGTGATTAAACTCATATTTCAAAATTAAATTCGGGTACATTAAAAAAGGCTTTATAGCAGAATTCTTTATCATAGGGGCCTATTACCGTTTGCGAGTCGCTTGAAATACTCGAGTCGCCTCATTTGGTGAGTCGCCTGGCTCGAGTGATTATGCCCAGCAAACCATAAGAGCTCTAAATGAGCGCATGTAGGACTCTTTCCTCGGAGCGCTCACATTCATAATGAGTTCACAAAATAATCAGAAACACTCATAAAATGCTCGTATTTAAGTGGATTTTTCTATGAAACACTGGTCATTCATAAAAGAGCTCTCAGTCTTATGCATAAAAGATTTTTTTTTGTATGATTTATTGAGCTCTTAACCAAGTCTTTTCTGAATGATTTTTTGTTCGAATTAAGAGCTTCTTTTCCTTTTTACCTTTCATTCATATTATTTTCCTTTCCCTCTTCCTTTTTCATGTTTATTCCTTTTTCCTATCCATTTACTCCACGTCTCCCTTTTATATTTAAATATAACGACAAAAAACATACATTTTCGGGCATAAGATGTAATATTCAATATAATTTTATTTTCTCAGAAAAATTTATTTCAAAAAGAAAGAAAATCCTAACATATTTGAATCTAAATAATGAAGCGTAAAGTATTTATATGCGCACACTCAGAAAAACTCATATAACGATCATATTTATGCGCATGCTCAGAAAAACTCATAGAAATGCTGATGCACTCAGAGAAAAATCACAGTTATATCAACAGTCCTCTACTGTTAATACCTTTTCCAATTGTACTTTCGAAAGGATCAATTTCATTTTAGAAAGCATCAATTTGATTTTAGAAACCATAATTTTGATTTTAGAAAGCATCAAATGTACTTTAGAATAGTCAAATGTACTTTAGAAATGGTCAAATGTACTTTCGACAGTATTAACTGCCCTGCATTAGAAATTTTCTAAAGTACATTTGATACATTCGAAAATACATTTGACGGTTTTTTAAAGTATATTTTACGCTTTCTAAAGTACATTTGGTGATTTCTATAGTATATTTGACGATTCTAAAGTGCATTTGATGCTTTCTAAAATCAAGATGATGCTTTCTAAAATCAAATTGATGCTTTCGAAAGTACTGCTGGAAAAGGTGTAGTACTGTTCAATGAACAGATTTGGTTATTTTTAACAGATTTAATCATTTGAAAAACAACAAACTTCTTCAGTGAATCCAACAGGGAAGATACTGTCATTACTGTCATAGAACAAAGCTGCAATTCGACGCCATCAAGCATAAGTACGCGATGGCCTGATGGTTAACATCTCCGTTCAGCGGTCAAAGCAGGGCGAGCTCGATTCTCGGTGGAGGCAACAAAGCAACGTGGGAAAGTGTCATTTAGAACGAAGCTGTAATTAGACGCTGACTTCGATGCTCGGTGAAGTCACAATATAAGAACTCTGAAAAATAAACTTTGTTTTTGTATTTTACTTATTTTGGTATAAAATATCACTTATTTTAGTTATATATAAAAAAATTATATTCACTTCACCGAGGATCGAACTCAGAATACCTAAAACAACCAAACTTTCTGTTAAAATAACAGCTTAACTGTTAACTTAACAGCATAAACATACAAATCTGGCATACGAACAATCCCGTTTGTTAAGAATTAACAGATGAAAGTTCAAGTGGACAGAAATTTGTAAACTCGACAGTAAAATCTGGCAAATAAACTGTCACGGTTGTTAACACTTAACAGAAAACTGTTGAAGCAACGAATTAATTACAATCGATTGGACAGAAATTTGTTATATTAAACAGTAAAGCTGTTCAAATTTTAACGAACGAACAGCATCTGTTGTTTCAATAGATATACATGTGGATGGTTTTTGCCTGTGAAATCTGTTTTTTTGTGAAATCTGAAGCCTACTGTATTTTTTCTCTGAATGTATTAGTGCTCAGATTTAAGAGCGCTCCGAAGCTGGTTTGCTGGGGGATAGCCAAAATGTATTCAACAATGTGTGATTGAATTTGACGTTGCTCTCAATCGGAACCAGGATATAATGCTAAACAGAAAAAAATATTTTAACCCGCTTGTAAACAATTTTTTTCAGTTTAGGTTAGGATAGGTTCAAGTGGCTGCCGCAGAGGCACACCTAGGCCAGTATTAAAAGGCCCGTTGTGATACCACCAACACTAGGAAAGTCAGTTCCGGGACCCTGCCATATGGAAAATCCCGGTATTAACGGAATTCTCCACATAGCAGAATCCCGGGACTGACTTTCCTATACCGACACCTTAGGGCATAAATTTGTCTTGATCTTTTATGATCCCATTTCGGCCAGGTTTCTTTGGATATCCGGCATCCTGGAGATTGCAGCCATCTTTCGTTGGCTTGGCGGAGTGTGTATTCCTTCAGCATTAGCTTGCATGTGGCAAACGGCATACCTAAGCGCTCTTTAACGCGAAGAACCTGCTTGGTCGTGCACTGCCTCGCAAGTTCGTCTGCCCTACAATTTCCCTCAATGTCCCTATGCCCCGGGACCCATGTGAGGTTAACGCGATTCTGTTGGGCCATCTCTTGTAGAGATCGACGACAGCTGAGCGTCAGTTCAGAGTTGAACGAGTAAGAGCCAAGGGATTTGATGGCCGCCTGGCTGTCGCTGAATATAAAAATGTCCTGTCTGATAGTGTGTTGGCCTATCCAAGCCGCGGCGTCCATGATTGCTGATACTTCAGCCTGGAAGACACTGCACTGATCAGGTAGTCTGAAGGAGAGCTCAAGGTTCAGATCCTTTGAATAAACCCCTCCCCCAACTCTGCCGTCTAACTTCGAGCCATCAGTATAAATGGAAGTGCCGCCATGAGTGACGGGACTCCGATCCGTGCTCTCCCATTCTTCCCTGCTGGGAATGTTGATTTTAAAACCGCTATCTCCGACTGTTGTGGTCGCACAGCGATCTGTGCTCAGCGGAAGAAAGCTATAGGATCCCAAAATACAGGCGTGTCCAGTAGTGCTTGCGCCCCAGCCGGACGTTTCCCTTAGACGCAGAGCCGATGCTGCTGCTACTCGGTGCCCTTCCAGATCGAGTGGCAAAATGCCATGAATGGCCTGGAGTGCTTCATTGGGCGTTGTTCTTAACGCACCGCTTATACAGATCTTGCAAGATCTGTGCACTTTACCTAGCAGATTAAGGTTTGTTGCCTTGCTCAGCGCAGGCCACCATACCACAACTCCATAGAGCATGATTGGTCGAATGATTGCAGTGTAGATCCATTTGCATATTTTGGGGCTAAGCCCCCATTTCTTCCCAATGGCTCTTTTGCACGTGTGGAGTGCAATACACGCTTTCTTCTGGCGCTGAAGAACATTCTCCTTCCAGGTTAGTTTCCTATCCAGAACTGTGCCCAAGAACTTGGCTTTGTCAGCCAAGTTCAGGTGCACGTTATTCAGTTTTGGTAGTATTAGCGGTGGTATCTTATAGCGGTTGGTGAAAAGGACCAGTTCCACTTTTCCCGGGTTGATGCTCAGTCCGCAGCGCGAGCACCATGAGGAAACCTCTCTCAGTGCTACTTGCATCAAGACGCACAGGGTTTGTGGGAATTTGCCCCTGTATGCTATAGCTAAGTCATCTGCATATGCCACTACCTTCCCGCCCCCCTAGCTTGTGTCTCGCAGCATCGAGTTGACAGTGAGGTTCCATAGAAGCGGGGAGAGAACACTACCCTGGGGCGTTCCCCTTGTGACATAGCGTGATAAGTCAACCGAGCCCAGTGATGAAACTATTCGTCTACCCCTTAGCAGTTGATCAGTAAGTCCAATAAGAGACCTGCTTATGCCCAGACTTGTTAAAGCGGTGTTTATAGCATCAGGGCTTATGTTGTTGAAGGCTCCTTCAATATCTAAAAAGGCCACAAGACAGTACTCCTTTTCATACAGCGATTTTTCAATAACAGAAACTAGGCTGTGAAGCGCAGTTTCTGTAGATTTCCCTTTGGTGTATGCATGCTGATAGCTACAGATCAGGTTGCTATCAATAGTAGAGGAGAGGTAGTCATTTATTATCCTCTCGAAGGTCTTGAGCACAAAGGATGAGGGACTGATCGGCCTATAGTCCTTGGGCTCGTAATGAGACGCCTTCCCCGCCTTAGGAATAAACACTACCGTGGCACTTCTCCTGGAGCACGGAATGTAGCTAAGAGCCAGGCAGGCTGTATAGAGAAATACCAGCTATTTGGCTGATGTCTCCAACGTGTTTATGAGTTGTGCGGGAATAATCCCGTCTGGCCCGGCAGCCTTGAACGTTTCGAAGCTTTTAACCGCCCACCTAACCTTTTCCTCCGTGATGGGTATGTGTACAGCCAGGTTTGTTGTAGGTGCTAGGGGTTCCTCATGCAAGTTCCCTGGGAAGTGCGTATTCAAGAGCAGCTCTAGGGTTTCCCTCTCCGTGCTGGTCCAGGATCCGTCAGGTTTGCGCAAATAACTTGTGGCTGTTTGAGTTTTTGAGAGCACTCGTCTAAGTCCCGCTGTATCGTCGACATTTTCGACCCCAGTGCAGAAATTTCTCCACGATACTCTCTTCGCCTGCCTCAGAGCTTTTTTGTAGGCCCTGAGTTTAACTTTATATTCGAGCAATTGATTCTCCGAGCCAAGGCTCTTGGCCTTATTGAATTGTGTCCTACATGATTTACGGAGCGAGTCCAGGTCGTAGGACCACCAATGCGGCCTATGTTTACCGCGTGGTTTTGGCACTGGGCAAGCCTGCTCTAGGGCTTTCGAGAGCGCCGTTGTAAAGGTCTTTACCAGATCCTCCAACTCTCCTACTGATGAGGGGACTTGTGGGGGCAGTGCTGGCACGTCCCTAGATAGTATTTCATTGTGTAGCTGCCAGTTAGTGTTACGTGGGTTGCGTTTCATAACCGGCTGCTCAACAGAAAAGTCTAGAACTAATTCTACATACCGGTGGTCGGAGAATGAGTGTTCATCGAGAACGCGCCATTTTCTGACCCACTCATAAGCGCCTTCGCTGCAAATAGTGAGATCTATGACCTCCCTACGGGTTTTAGTAATAAACGTAGGTTCGTTACCCACGTTGCAAACTACCAGGTTAGTTGTTAACAAATAATCAAACAACGACTCTCCTCTGGCATTGATATCGGGGCTTCCCCACTGGACGTGATGAGCATTGGCGTCAGTTCCGAGCAGCCGAGGCTGCTTCAGATTTGTGAAGGTTTATCTGAATCACCACCAACATGAGAGCGCTCAGACTTCCCTGCCACCGGCGTATCGTCGAGTTCCACCTCGTCTGGAGGCTTATCTTTCAACGACGATTTGTTCAGACCACGATTTGGCGTAGCCGAGATCCTACTAACTGTGGCAGTATTGGCATTGGTGCGCTCAGGACTAGCTGCTATCACTGTGACGTTGAGGTCCTCCCCGTCCAGCAGGCTGTCTCCCATCTCCGAGCTGTTCACTGCTCCTTCGCCATTTGACGTGGCAGATACCATACTTTCCGAGTCGGACATCTCCGACTCCTCTACCGGCACTGCGATGTCCGAGCCCTCCGGTGCAGCCGAAATAGCAGCGCGCTGTGCATCGCCGCGGTATACGTGGATCACGATCTGACCCATGCCGTAGTGCACTCGTCCATTGCACCGTTTAAGGGGCTCGAGTGCTTCCTTAGTCAAGGTGAAGACCACTTGCCTGTCAGGCCCTACAGCATCCTCGACCAGATTGACAACCCCTTTTTTCAGTTTATAAACTTATAAAAATTCTTGTTTTAAATTTTCAATATATCGCTGGCTTCGTGAGCAAATGTCGTAAGTCCATTTTTTTTTAAATGAGATTTTAATGCAAAACGAGAGTACAGTTATAAATACATCGTTTTGCATAAAAATCTCATTTAAAAAAAATGGGCTAACGACATTTGATCACGAAGCCAGCGATATATATTCTACCTTTGATTCAAATTGGTAATACGAAAGGATATTCTGTAGTAAATTTAGAAGTACATATTTCAATGATAGTAAAAAAAACTTCGGTGCTAGTGAATAACGGTTGGATTTCAACTGTTTTGCAGGCTAAGGTAAGAAAACTGTAACCGAACATTTTTCACAAAGTTCGCGGATGTTAAAAGAATTAATTATTGCTAATATTAAAGAAAAGAAAATGATACCCAATTTACATGTGGTGCACCATAAAGGATTAATTCATTTGTTTACATTAGTTTGACATTATAGCCCCTTACAAGAGAAACATATTTAATTGTCAAACACACTTTATTGAAAACATTTTGGGGATGGCGAACATACCAGTAAGCCTAGATTTTTTTGTTGCCATATCTGAAAACAGAAAGTGGCGAACGTCGAATATTAAAAAAATATCTCAAATTAAACAAAATTGAAGTTTCAATTATTTATTTAAAATAATAGCTCTGATTCCTTACTTTTCTAACTAAAACTAGTAGAACTGTCAAAATTAGAAAATCCTCTCACAGTGCGAGAGCAACACCAAAGAGTACGGGATCGCAAAAATGGTAGAACTGTCAAATTTATTCGCTTGACAGTTCTACAACAAGTAGTCAGAATTTACCAGCAAAAAATCTGCTGACTAAATCTTGCAAATCTCTGACTAGAGAAAACTCAACTTTCTGCTCTCACCAATCAGAAAAGTGGCGTACGGGATCACTTTCCTATAGTTTGTGACTGTTTCTGACTATTTCTGACTGTCAAATTGGTGTAAGGGATCAGAGCTAATAATATAACTTGAAAGATTGTTTACCGAATCGTCGTCCGCTTCGGCCTCGGGGGCTGTTTCGGTATTTTCTCCTGGATCAATATCACCAGTTTTCACACGCGAACCATTACTAATGGCAGAATGAGCAGCATCATCTTGTTGCATAAGGGAAACTGTTGTTGTCCATGCAAGGTATACTGGCCTCTGGATGGTGGTGTAGACAAGTCCCCTTGACCACTCGCTCCTACACTCACAGAGCCAAAGGTCCTAATAAAATAGAACAAAAATGATAAGATATCTGTATAGTTTTTCTTCAAGAAGATGTGCTTCACACTATTGTAGAGACAATATTTTTAATGTTATTAAGAAGATTTTCTTTTTAATATTTCAAATGAAAAATAAAATGATATTGCCTTCACCGAGAATCGAACTTACAATTTTTGGAATGATAAACCCAGCTGTTAACCATCAGGCCATCGCTCACTTCTGATTGCCAGCGTCTAATTACTGATATGTGTATAGTTGTTAATGTTTTCAAAGGAAAATCACATAAATATAATTGAGAAGATTTTCTTTTTAACATTTCTAATTAGGAAAAAAAGAGAGAGAATCGAACTTACAATTTTTTGAATGCTAAACCCAGCTGCTAACCATCCGGCCATCGTGTACTAATGCTTGCCAGCGACTAGTTACAGCTTTGTACTAAATGTATAGTTTTTTAAGAATTTCTTAGTCAAACCATAGAGATTTCCCTATAGAATTTTCTTCGTTTCCACCGTTTCGACTACCCCTTTGCCCAAAAGCTAATCATGAAGACAATATTATTAATTTTATTAGGCATTTTTGGCTCTGCGCTGTAGAGCTGGAAAACAATCGATGGCAGTATCAATAATATCGATATTTTTTTGTGGCGCTGGTCGATGTTTTTTTACGCTAGCGATATATCGACCCTTTCAGGTTTTCTTGTTTTATGCAAGGAATAAATGCTAACTTAATCTTCCGTAACGTTCACCGCAACATAACCATATATGGTATGATATATGATATACATATGTATATATGTATATCAGCTGATCCAACACCTTATTGAAATCTATGAAATAGGTACCTAAAGTTAGGGGCGATAGTTTTCCAGCTCTATCCTAGAGTAGCACCAATGCCACCTAATGACGATTGTTGACTACCACATAAAGTACCACCAGCACCTGACAGCGCCGTTTGTAAATGCGAGCGCCCGCTTGCAGCAATTCCTGACGCCTTAGCTTCACCGCTCTTCGCACTATCTGCACTTCCATGCTGTATATGTGCTGGCATAGGTATGATCGCGGAAATCTTAAGAGTATTAACTGACGTCGGACGCATCTTTCAAAAGTCCTTAAAGAACACCATTTTAATACCTTAATATGACCCCAAAAATTACCACAATATGACAACAAAGTGACCCCAAAATGATCCCAATATGACCACAAAATAACCCCAAAATGACCACAAAATGACCCCAAAATGATCCCAATATGACCACAAAATATCCCCGAAATGATCCGAATATTACCACAAAATAACCCCCAAATGATCCCAATATGAGCACAAAATTACCCCAAATACTTCCAAAATGACCACAAAACGACATCAAAATAACCCCGAAATTACCTACCTCAAAATTACCACAAAAAACCCCCAAATGATCCCAATATTGTACAAAATGACCCCAAAATATCTCTAAAATTACCACAATTTATCACCAAAATATCTCCGAAATTACCCCAATATGACCACAAAATAACAACAAAATATCGCCGAAATTTGTCCAAAATGACACCAAAAGACTTCAAAAATGACCACAAAATAAAAACCAAATATCCCCGAAACTAGTCCAAAATGACCGCAAAATAACTCCAAAACAAGTAAGGAAAGCTGTCTTCGGCTGTGCCGAAGGCTAAATAACTTTCATGAATAAGCGTCTCGATTTTCACTGTTTGATCCCAGTACAGCCTGTGTGAATTTAAATTTAGCTCAATCCCATTGATTTTTAACATCGACATTCCGCATTCTAAAATAGCAGTAGCTACGAGATTTTACTTTCCTACCTATATAATTACAGGAGTTATCTACACTGAGAGAAATGCATTGAATGTTGTGACAATATCACTATTGATAGCGCCGAGTTTGATGCAATATTCATTCAGAATGAGCGAGTTATCAAATATTATTTGCTACCAATAAAAAGTAAAATGACATGTCAACCATTTCGATATGATGTACTATTTTTTATATTTATGGATAGAATACTAATATATTTGAACGGCATGTCAATATCTATGGTCGTGATCTGAATTTCTATTGTCGGTATATCCATATCCATATTTACTACATAGTAATAATGGTAGAGACAGCGTATTAATATATATGGACGAAATGTAAATTTTTCTGGGACGCATAATCATAATAGTTCAACAATTTTTACTATGGATTTTCTAACAATATTACAACTTGTTGGAGCGGCTTTTTTAAATTCAAAATTTTTTGAATTTCTTATGATTGAACTTTTTTCTAAAAATTGTATAATATGCCGTAGCCGAATGGTAGAATACTGGGCTAACGTGCCAGAGGAGCATGGTTCGAGTCTCACTGTTACCAGATGTCAAATTATATAAAATTTTGTTTTTTTAAACTATTTAGAATTTATCAATAGTTTATATGGATACCATTTCAATAGTGATTTATCAAAAAAGCATTGATGATACATCCATATTCATTGATGGGACAGAAATATCAATTTTTATTTAATGTGATATCAATAATTATGGATGTTCGATCCATAGATTTCCCTCCGTGTACCAAAATCCGTTTATCGGAACAATCGATTGTATGGGGGCTATGTGAAATATTTATCCCATCTCAATGATTTTCAACATCGATATTTCGCATATAAAAATAGCAATACTTACAAAATTTCACGTTCCTAGCTCTTAAATTAAAGGAGTTATCTACCAAAATCGATTGTATGGGGGCTATGTGAAATATTTATCCCATCTCGATGATTTTCAACATCGATATTTCTCATATAAAAATAGCGATACTTCCAAAATTTCACGTTCCTACTTTTTAATTACAGAAGTTGTCTACCAAAATCCGTTTATCGGAACAATCGATTTTATGGGGGCTATGTGAAATATTTATCCCATCTCGATGATTTTCAACATCGATATTTCGCATATAAAAATAGCAACACTTACAAAATTTCACGTTCCTATCTCTTAAATTAAAGGAGTTATAGCCCAAAAACCGTTTATCGGAATAATCGGTTGTATGGGAGCTATATGTAATATCGGTCCGATCTTGCTGGTTCCGACAAATGATTCCTATATTGGAAAATGGTGGCCGCATACCAAATTTCAGCCAAATATCTCAAAAACTGAGGGACTAGTTTGCGTTCAAACAGACAGACGGACAGACGGACCGACGGACAGACGGACATGGCTAAATCAACTCATCATCCTGATAATTTCTGTACACTTATTGATGGGTCTATCTCTTCTTCTTCTCATATTTACAAACATCGGACCAAAGTTATAATACCATTTCATGTTCATGAAAGGTATAATGACAACAGAATATTCCCAAAATGACAACAAAATGACACCAAAATATGTATTTCAAAAATGACCACAAAATAACAACAAAATATCCCCGAAATTAGTCCAAAATGACCACAAAATAACCCCAAAATGACCAAAAAATTAAACCAAAATATCCCCAAAATGAGCCCAATATGACCAAAAATCTAATTTTTCCTCCTAATCACCTTCAAATTCTGTTCGCCAGATTTTGACACTTCCGGCGAATGAATTTGGATCGATTCGCAAACAGTAATCGCTTTATTTTTTACATTCGCTTAATTTTGAAGTTTGAGGTGAATCGCCCGGTAACATTCGCCTCAAACTCGAAGTCGGTAATACAAATGTCGGCTAGTCGCTCATATTTTTATTCGACTCGCAAACCGTAATAGGCTCCATAATTTGGTTCAAAAACGTCCTATCTAGTTACATAATAGAAAATTCTATACATTTTCAACGATTTTTAATTAAATGTTGAAATATGTAGGGCGTTGTTGAATTAAATTACACAGTGCTACAAAAAAAAAAAATTGAATACACTTTTGAAGCGACCTAGTAGATATTGTTCATCTGGTCGAGTTATCCACGAAACACCCTTCAGAGGATCTGTAACACCCCCAAAATCTGGATTCAAGGCCAAAAAACCGTTTTTTTTAGAGTTTTCGTTGAAAAAAAATCATTAAAAATTTAATTTTCAACCGATTTTAAAGTTCTCAACAGTTTTTTACAGAGAATTATTGACACTTTCGAAATATGTATAGTGTTTTGTTCATTTGAAAAAAGTATGATATGTTTTTTAAGCCAGAAATTGAAACTTTTGAAATTTTTTTCGGTTTTTCCGGTTTCGACGTCATTTTTTTGCCACTAATGGACAATGAATGAACCTCTTTGGACATGTGTCATCGAGAGGCATTCACTACTTAATTATATCAGTTTTTGTTTTTTGGAAAGGACTTTAAGTTTTCAAGATATGCAGCATAATCCAAAATCAAATTTTTTGGCCCTACAGTGGTATTATGTATAAGAAGGCGGGTCGAAAATCACCCAAGTGACAAGGAAAATCGTATTTTAGGGATCAAAATAAGATACTTTGTCGAAAGAAGCATACCCCTAAAACGTATTCTGATGTCCCGACTTTGTACTCTTGACTTTGACCTTCAAAATTTGAAAAATCCTGCGTTGACCCATTTAGAGTGCCCCAATCGAGTCCAAATGTATGACCGACCCCCACTAACTTTGGAGGGTCGACCCACCCATGCCAGTGGAACACCCTCTAAAACCCCACCTAGGGGGTTCCCCATACAAAAAATCACCATTTTTGGCACTTTACATGAAAAAATCATCGTATTTTCTACTTTGTTCATCAATCACTAGATTGCGAATCTGGTTGGTCATTAATGCAGTCATATAAACTTCATATTCCTTATTAAATTCGCGAAATTAATTACACGGGATCATTCGCTCCAAAAAAAAAAATAATAAAATGTGCGATAGACGCAACCACGATTATCCGAAAAAAGATCCAATCGGGAATGCAAAAAATGTATCTTGATTGACATTTTGCATCCCATTTCTCCATAAAAAAATTGTTATAAATAAGTAGTGATTGCCTCTCTATGATATATGTATGTATGTCCAATAAATTCATTCATTGCCAATTAGTGCCAAAAAAATTACGTCAATGAGTTTTCCATGTAAAGTGCGAAGAATGGTGATTTTTTGGTATTGGGAACCCTCTAGGGGGGGGAGGTTCAGGGGTTGTGCCACTGGCATGGGTGGGTCGGCTCTCAGAAGTAAGTGATGGTCGGAGATACATTTGGACTCGATTCGGGCACTCTAAATTGGTCAACGTAGAATTTTTCAAACTTTGACGCTCAAAGCCAAATGTACAAAGTCGGGACATCAGAGCTCGTTTAAGAGGTATGGTTCCCTGGCCAAAGTATCTTATTTTTATCCCTAAAATACGATTTTCCTGGTCACTTGGGCGATTTTGAAATCGACCCGCTTTATTACACACAGTACCCCTGTAGGGCGCTTGAGACCAAAATGTTAGATTTTGGATTATGTAGCATATCTTGAAAACTTGAAGTCCTTTTCAAAAAACAAAAACTGGTAAAATGAAGTAGTGAATGCCTCTCGATGACACATGCCCAAAGATGTTCATTCATTGTCAATTAGTGGCAAAAAAATGACGTCGAAACCGGAAAACCGGATGAAATTTCCTAAATTTCAACTTCTGGCTTAAAAAACATATCATACTTTTTTCAAATGATTAAAACACTATATATATTTCGAAAGTGCCAACAATTCTCTGTCTAAAAACGTTGAGATTTTTAAAATCGGATTTTTAATGAATTATTTTTTAAGAAGAAACTGAAAAAACGGTTTTTTGGCCTTAAAACCAGATTTTGGGGGTGTTAGAAACTTTTTAATGGACGTTTCGTGTATAACTCGACCAGATGAACAATCTCTGCTAGGTCGCGTCAAAAGTGTAAAATGGCTGTAGCACTGTGTTATGAGTGGGGCGCCCTTTCACCAAATTCTGGAATATAGTTGCAGCGATTTCTGAAGTGCGATGCTTTTGCAAAACTTCCACTTTAGCCGTCGATATACATAAAACATGTTGCTCGAAAAAACCCACACTACTAAGACGTACCTACCAAGAGATAGAATAACGATCAAAAGAGAAACACCAAACGCCACGCCAGCAGAAACTTTATACCTAATTTTTGTTTTTTTAATATTAACATATGTTGAAACACGTTTGTATGTATGTAGGTCTGCATAAAATAAAAACAAAAAGTGCAGACAAAGAGTCAAATAACCAAAGAGAAGAAAAAAAGGTAATTTTGTGACATTGCTTTGGTTAGCATTGGACCTAATAATGGATTAGCGGGACGGGAATGTTGGCAATTTGAAGTTGAACTCGAAATGGTTGTAAATGTGGCAAATTTGTTTTTGTATGCGCCTTGTCAGCCTGGCATTATCTAACTTGGGCTTATGATGGCTATTGCGAAATTGATTGACTGATTGACGGAAGGATTGACTAACAACTTGATGGACGAAATGATCGATTAGCCCGTACAAAGTCGTCATTGTCTTTGGGCGGTTCTTAAAACAACAACAAAATCCTCATTTGAATACTAATGTATGTATGTATGTGAATGTGCATTAGAAGAAAAACATCGCGAGCATATTGATTTCCACCTAGCTTCATACATACAAACAAACGTTAAAACTAAATTTATCTTCGCATTAAAGTGAAGTTAATCTGATTCTTCGTAGTTCAATGGCGTAGTGCAAGTGCATGCTAATCTAAGCAAAAATAAAAATCAAATCCCATTTGAATTATTTTAAGAACACAAAAACAATTACAATAACAAATAAATCAAGCTAATAATAACAACAACAAATATAGCCAGCGTCAAGTGTAAAATAACAAATCAGCAAATCGTGTCGCAGAAAGCCAACAAAAAATACCAATAAAAGCAAATCAGTTCAACATTTATGGTGCCTGTGGAATTTATTCGCATCCTGAATTGCAATTGACAGTAGAGTGAAATCATATAGGTAAGAGAATGCAAATCGAATACTAAATTATAAATTGAACTTTTGAAATGATCGAGATTATTTAAATAGAAATAAAGACATTAGACTGGGCGAAATCCAAAAAAATTATTTTCAGTTATATTGATTTTATTTTTCAGACTAGCAAACAAAATTGACTGTAAAAGTTATAGATGTTAATATTAATTTCTCGAGGACTATCTTTACAAGTTAAGATTTTGTAGACCTTATTCCATTTTAGACTGAAATTTTCTGAGACTAGCGGTTTTCGAGAAAAGATAGATACAGATTCTTGAAGAAAACTGACTGCTGAGTCTGAATACGAAATCAGAATTCAACAAGTAAGGAAGTCTAAGTTCGGGTGAAACCGAACATTACATACCCAGCTGTGCACATAAAGTGGGCGTGATCGTTCACCGATTTTTCTTATTTTCTGTGGTAGTACTCTACATAAACATAACATGCCTGGTACCTAGTTTCGTAAATCTATCTCACACCATTCTGAAGTTGTTAGCAGTCGAATTTAAAAATTGCTTGACTCATAAGTGGGCGGTGCCACGCCCACTTTCCAAAATTTTGAAAAAATTATGTAAAGAATATGAAATATTATAGCGAAATCAGTTAATTAGATATGGACTTTTCAATATTTCCACCTCCTTTCAATATAACTTTTATGAAAAAGTAGGCGTGGTCGCGAAACGATTTCGTTTATTTTCTATAGCTGAATTTACCACAACAATAGTATGTCCTCTACGAAATTTCGTTATACTAGCATAAACTGTTCTGAAGTTATTAAGAGTCAAAATTTTAAAATTTCTTCAAATATACGTGGGCGGTACCACGCCCCCTTTTCAAAAATTTTTATAAAATCGGCCTTAGAACATCTAAATCAATACATATTGCAAATTTTATCATTGTAGCTGCTTCTAATATTGAATTAACCCATTTTATACGTTTTTCGAAATTTTCGATATCGAAAAAGGGGCGTGGTTATGGTCCGATTTTACCCATTTTCAATAGCAATCTATTCTGAACCCAAATAAGTACGCATGCCAAATTTGGTGAAGATATCTCATTATTTGCTCAAGTTATCGTGTTAACGGACAGACGGACGGACATGGCTCAATCAAATTTTTTTTCGATCCTGATCATATTGATATATGGAAGTCTATATCTATCTCGATTCCTTTATACCTGTACAACCAACCGTTATCCTAACAAAGTTATAATACCCTGTGTACAAGTACAGCTGGGTATAAAAACAGGGTGGGGTTCAGCTTTAAGCGGGCTACTCACCTGCCAAGAAATGCCTCAAGAAAAAACGAGCATATATTTCTTGTGCTTGGTCAAGAAATTTTGACGTTTACCACATTTTCCATTTTTTTGCAAATTACTGTTATAAAAATGTATAAAACATGTATAGGGATATATGCACTCACCTTTGCGTGAATCTGCACGCTTACCTCAAGAAATATATACGAGCATATTTATTTCTTGAGGTAAAGCGGCATTTCCAACCATCGAAAGTTGTAGTATTTTTATACCTTTCATGAACATGAAATGGTATTATAACTTTGGTCCGATGTTTGTAAATATGAGAAGAAGAAGAGATAGACCCATCAATAAGTATACCGAAATGATCAGGATGACGAGATGAGTTGATTTAGCCATGTCCGTCTGTCCGTCTGTCTGTCTGTCTGTTTGAACGCAAACTAGTCCCTCAGTTTTTGAGATATTTAGCTGAAATTTGGTATGCGGCCACCATTTTCCAATATAGGAATCATTTGTCGGAACCAGCAAGATCGGACCAATATAACATATAGCTCCCATACAACCGATTATTCCGATAAACGGATTTTGGGCTGTAACTTCTGTAATTAAACACGAAGGAACGTGAAATTTTATAAGTGTTGTTATTTTTATATGTGAAATATCGATGCTGAAAATCATAGAGATGGGATAAATATTTCACATAGCTCCCATACAATCGATTATTCCGATAAACGGATTTTGGGCTATAACTCCTGTAATTAAACACGTAGAAACGTGAAATTTTGTAAGTATTGCTATTTTTATATGTGAAATATCGATGCTGAAAATCATAGAGATGGGATAAATATTTCACATAGCTCCCATACAATCGATTATTCCGATAAACGGATTTTGGGCTATAACTCCTGTAATTAAACACGTAGAAACGTGAAATTTTGTAAGTATTGCTATTTTTATATGTGAAATATCGATGTTGAAACTCATAGAGATGGGATAAATATTTCACATAGCTCCCATACAATCGATTATTCCGATAAACGGATTTTGGGCTATAACTCCTGTAATTAAACACGTAGGAACGTGAAATTTTGTAAGTATTGCTATTTTTATATATGAAATATCGACGTTGAAAATCATTGAAATGGGATAAATATTTCACATAGCCCCCATACAATCGATTGTTCCGATAAAGGGATTTTGGTAGATAACTCCTGTAATTATATCGGTAGGATCGTGAAATTTCGTAAATGTTGCTATTTTAGAATGTGGAATGTCGATGTTAAAAATCAATGAGATTGGACCAATATAACACATCGTCCCCATATAATCGATAGCTCCGATAATTTCGGTATGAGCTAAAGTTAAATTCACACAGGCTGTACTGGGGATCAAACAGTGAAAATCGTGACGCTTATTCATGAAAGGTATCTAGCCTTCGGCACAGCCGAAGACAGCTTTACTTGTTTCTTATGAGCTGAGTATTGGCTCAAGAAAAACTGACGTGTGAAAACAGTTCTTGACCATTTCTCAAGCGTTTTTTTATATGGAGTTTGACATTTCTTGGCAGGTGAGTAGCCCGCTTTAACCCTCAAAAAACCGATAATTCCTTCTTTTGGATTTTTGAGGTTAGAGACGAATTGCGACCCATTAGGCAAAATCTAATGAGGGATTTGGAATAAGCTTGTCAAATATTATAAAAGTCTGCGCTTTGGCATTGTTTCTAAATAAATCCTCGTTAAGAAATAGCTAATTCTTGAGCTTCACTCAAGTTTTCTACGTGTGTATGTATTTGCTTTTATTTTGCTTTATATGGATTGTATATTTAAGAATGTATTCATATTTCAGTGCAAGTCAACAATTGGTATTTGAGTTGACTATTGTTTATTAACAACCATTCGCATAAGCGTATGATATTACTCGAGCATGATGAGAATATAAACAAAAATATTAAATTAAACATTTGTATAAATAATGTAAGCAAATAGGTATACGAATATTTAGGTACATATATATACATTGGACTGGGTCAAAACAAAAATTTAGTTTTTTTCAAAAATTATATTGATTTTATTTTTCAGAAAGGTGAAAAAAAAATTACTGTAAAAATTACAGAACTTAACATTAAATTCTAGAGGTCTAGTACATCGCTAGTTTAGGTTTTACAGACTTTACCTCATATTTGGTATAAAAATGACAAACCATTGTTGTAAAACACCATTTACCTCAACATATTCTTTTTGGAAATTGAATTCCTTACAAAGGCTGCCCAGCCTTAAACATTGGCTTGCTTTTTTGATTTCCCCATTTTGGTTTGAAAATTTGTCAAAATTGCAAAAATCAACATGGAATAAAGCGACATACATAAATTGACTGCTGAATCCGATTTCGGTATCAGAATTCAACAACGAGCCCGAGGTTCGGCCCTAGCCTCGCAAAAAAGAAGACTTATACTATTTTCTGATGGTTTTGTGAGGTTAGAGACGAACTGCAACCTACTAGGGTAATTTGGACTTAGCTCGTCAAAATACCTGAAAATCAATGTATTGAGTTCACAGATCCGTAAATATTTTTTTTTTTTTTTTATGGATGCGCCATTTGAAGACTTCGCAGAGAAAGAATTTATTGATCAAATATATGTTTGATCGTATATGAAAAAAGTATATTTTTGGTTATTATATTCATATAATAGTTATTAGTCATGTAGAATATTAATAAACGAAATTTTGGAAAAAATTTTATTAAAAACACCAAACTTAAATACTAAATAAGTTTTGTAATAGTAACTTAACAAAAAAAGTTGTTAACCTTTTTTGTGGCCTATTCAATTCCCTTTAAGAATATATATCTATCTTTTTTATACATGAATATTTGCATTTTCAACAATATTAGAAAGAAAAAATGGGAAATAAAAAAAAATTCTAATTTTTGAGGCTAGAATACTAGAAAAAATTTTAGTCTAGACAGCTTTTGTAGGGAATTCGATTCCCACAAAAATATGTTTACACGACTAAAAATTTGAACCTAAATTTTAAACTTTTTTGGACTACATATATGCAGGGACCGTAACTGTTATGAGTTTTAAAAAGAAGATAAAAAGAAATTGCATTATGGGAAAGTCGAATTTCATAGATTTTCGGAACATTGTTGTTGATTTTCGGAAAAAGGTGTTAAAATTCAAAAATTGGTCGGAAGCGCCCTCTGGCGGACGTCAAAATAAAAAATCAATACCAGAAATGGATTTATCAACCCTAAAAACCCCCAGATACACATAAAGAATGTTTTTTTTATTGTTTTCAATACAGCTTTTCTACAAGTGAACCACGTAAAAATAAAGATAAAATCCAAAAAGGACGTAAGCGCTCTCTGGCGGACGTAAAAAGAAAAAACTAATGTCAGAAATGGATTTATCGACCCCAAAAACCCCCAGATGCATATATATGTTTAATTTACTTACTCAGAAAGGTCACTCACACTTCTAATAAAAAACAACTCTTTATAGTTGGGAAAAATCGGTTAAAAAAACCCAACTTTTATTTAATTACTTAGTGAACTTCTTCTCTCAATTATACATATATTTATACTGACTCTCTCTCTCCTTTTTTATATAGTTACATGTCATTTTTGCTGGCAAGCGCAGAATTGCCAGACTTACGAAATCAAATGTGTTATAAAGGATTGCCATATAAGATTACTCGTATCCCGATACGATACAATATAGAATGATTTTTTTTAGTTTTCAATACAGCTTTTCAACGAGTGAATTACTTAAAACAAAAAAATAAAAAAAAAATACAAAAATAAAAGGACGGAAACGCCCTCTGGCGGACGTCAAAATAAAAAATGAATGTCGGAAATGGGTTTATCGACTCAAAAAACCCCCAAATGCATATATAGAATGAATTTTTTTAGTTTTCAACACAGCTTTTTAACAAGTGAATCACTTTTTTAAGAAAAAAAAAATACGTTTGAAAAATCCGCTAGCTCGAAATTCATGTTAGACCTATAGTTTCTTCGGCAAAAATGCTTGAAATTATACAATTAACCATAATCGCCATGGGCCCCTGTGAAATTTTTTGGGTCCATACAAATCAACCCGCTCTAATGTACATAAATATAAACTATCTTATTTCCCCATTATGGTGATCAGACGCCCATAGTGCATTGTTGAGATAGGTCAGCGGTATGGGATTCAGCCTCTCACATCAAAAAATTTTGCTTCGTTGACTCAAAAGAAAAACAAAATAACTAATACAAAGAGTTCAGCTGGTTAACATTTCATGCCTATGCATAAACATCATAGATGGGCAGTTTGCATTGCCATTAAAAATTTATTAAGTATACAATTTTAGAAATAAATTTTAATGTATTTTAGAATTAGATTTTCCAATATGAGTAATATTAGACTTCTGCACTTATATGTTTGAAGAATATGATTTAAATTCCGAAAAGCATATTGGACAGGTAAGGGGGGCCATGGGGATCAGTCATGAGTTGAGCTCTTATGACGGGAGCACGTGAATTAAAATAAAATTTTTTATTTGATTATATGAAACTCTTAACACTCTATTACTCAGAATAAGTTTGAAATTGTAGTTGACAAAATTTTTATTTGTTTGTTAGTGCAGGCTGACCACCTATGACTTAAATGCACACCCATCTACCACATGTTGAAGTGTATATATAAGGGATGTCAATCCCGAAATCGGAGGATCTGTTGATTTCGGTTCTTTTGAAATAAAATAAAACGGGATTAGCGAAATTTTATCACATGATTATTAAAACAGCGGAAACGATTTTCTTCACTCCACCAACCCTCGGGTTGATGAGGATCTTAGTCTACTCCTACAACAGGCATGCCTCTCACGGATATATTATAAACCCCTAAAAAATTGCGCTGATTTTTGGCGAATTTTTTTTTTCCACGACTTTAATTGTTTTCTTTCATATAAAAAGTTAATATTATGAATGTATACGGACTTCCTTCTAGAATTCAATGAGCTACAAAACTGCATACTCCAAAAAATTCTAGAAATTCTAATAAAAAAAATTTGGCTGAAATATGTTAGTCTTCCACGCGAACAACGAAACATATCTTCGTTGGCAGCGACGATATGTTGATGAGGATATACCAGTGGCGTGCCTTCCATATAAGCCGAAAAGCCCGGCTTGCCTAGCTAATCCTCTATGAGCTACAATATGTTTCAAAAATGTATCGTAACAATTTCTTTAACGTTTACATTTGGTTTCACTAACTGCCAATAGCATAAACATATAAATAAAGCTCTTCCTGCCATCTGTCGGCTGATAGCAAAACAATTAACATAAAATTTTTTCAGCGCATATGATGGCATCTCTTACTTGCTTACTTAAAATAGCCTTTAACCGCCTAGGCGATGATTGCCATCTCGCTTTTACTTATTGGCTTTTACCTGGCTTTCAAATCCCTTACTAAAATGTCTTTTTGAAGCTACAGTTTTTTTTAATTTAGAAGAAATTTTGTATGCAACTACGAAGCCAGCTTCGTGCTGTTGTTACTATAAGCTTTAAAGCCAAACTGGATATGTATATACATATCTACAATGTTAATGTGCAAAGAGCTCTACTCAAAAATTATTGGCGCATATTTTAAAGTAGAAAAAAAGAATTCAATAGTGGTGATTGCTGTAATATTTTTTTTTTTGCTAGGCATTATAAAATATAAAAAATATTTTTTAGGTTTCTTAGGTCCACTTGCACGACGCCGAGTTATCTTTTGACATTAACTCTGAGTTAAAAATATAAATTTTCGTTGTGCAAGTGAGCCTTGGCTTCTGCGATGTATGTAAATGGGAAATAGTGCAAGTAAACCTTTTCCCTTGGATTGGAAAAGCTTAAAAAATCTGCAAAACAATAACTTGCCTATTGAAGAAACCTAAATGTTTAAGTTTTTCCCCGTGTGCAAAAGTCGATAAATATCTATCCTGAAATCTTCTTCTTCGTCTGAAATGTTCTTTGGCAGCAGTATGTGCTTTTGTTGGGGTTATAAGGACTGGGGCTTGCCTTGATTGAAACACGTAGGCACGCCACTGGGATATACCACCCAATAATTATGATTTATTACTTGCCAAAAAGGCACAGCGGCGTTTTGAGTTTTTCAATCCGCGAAAAAAGTTAAAACTCAAAACTTAATTTTTATTCTTGAGGGATAAAATATCGCTCAAGAAATAACTTTTATTTTTGATCAAAAAAATAAAAATCAAAAATAACTATTATGTTTGATCAAAAAAATAAAAATCAAAAAATAACTTTTATGTTTGATCGAAAAAATAAAAATCAAAAAATAACTTTTATGTTTGACCAAAAAAATAAAAATCAAAAATAATGATTATTTGTAATTTATATGGATTTCCCTCAACTTTTTTTAGTTTATAGAAGCTTTTTGTTGAGCATGAAGAGACGTGCATATTCATATACTTGAAACGTATCTGCGATATTGGGAAGTCTTCCATTTTTGATGCTAAAAATACAAAAATAATCGTTACGGGGGGTCCCTGCATATATGACCAAACCAAATTTGGATTCAAATTCAATCTAGACCAGTTTTCATGAAAATTGGCTAAAGGAATCGGGTTTCAATTATAAACAAGAAATGTTTTAACAATTTTTTAAAGATAAAATAAATTTTTGTCCGTTGGCGGGAATTCGAACCAAGACTCCCCGCATCATGCCCGCCTGCTCTACCACTGAGCTACATCGCACACATAAATGTTGTTGGCAAAATTCAATCTTGAATAAGCTTTCAAAAATAAATTTGAATTTTCAAACCCAAAAGTTTAATTTTAGACCGAAAAGTTTTAAGAATAAAATAAAACTAAAAAAATGTGGCGGCTGACAGAACTCGAACGAAAACGCTCAGGAGTCATAGCCGACTGCTCTACCGCTGACCTATGACGCACATGAAGTTTTTGTGGGAAAAATTCAATTACATTAAAACAAACCAAAAATAAAAAATTTAGACAGCTTTTTCATTTAGATTTTAAATCGAAACCAAAAGAATTTGAAAATCTTTGTAGGTATTTGGACGGTTTGAAATATTGAGAAATTGATTAATCTTTATACGGGTTTAAAATTTAGGTTAATTTTTTTAGCCGTGTAGGTAATGGTGTTTTACAATAATGGTTTAATCGTTTTTATACCAAACAAGAGTCTGTAAAATCTAAACTAGCGATGATAGATCTCTAGAATTTAATATTAAGATCTGTTTTCAGTAATCTGATTTTTACCATCGAACCCGGCAAATATTTAAATTCTCGACCCACTTTCTAAAGAAATTGAGGGTAAAATTTTACATAATTTCAGCATTTAAGCTTTTGTTAGAAATTGAATTGGCAGAACGTGAGTACATTTTATAATTAGATACGCGAATAAAAAATAAATAAAAAATATATAACAACAACACAAATTAAAACAAACAGTATTTCGAGTTTAATGACGCTTTGCTTGCTCAAATTACCTTATTCAGGTATAGGTGCTCGCCGTCGTGATAATCGAAACAAACAACACCTGAGCTTCTGTTTAATTTTTATTTTTTTATTTTTTGTGTTTTACATTATTTATTGGGTGTGGCGTACAACCACTTAAATTTGATGGTAAATATTAGGTTTTTAGCGAATTATTCTTTATGCTTCATAATTTGTAGAAATCACAAATGTTCGAAAACTTATGTAGGTTGGTGTTTTGGGACCTACATACATGCCGCAGACAACGATCAACTTAAAAAAAAAAAAATGTTTAAAAACGCATAAAACTGACTGCTGCTTCAATATTTTCCTAAGGAATTTTTAGGTTTTAGAGGAGTTCCTATACAGATCAGTCGATATTTAGTGGAAAATCGAAATTTTTGAGTTAGCCGGTTTACGTATATTTCACCGTGCATGACGATGTCTGATGGGAAATTGGTCTATCTTAGCTGTCGGTTCGAAAACGATCTATCTCATCCAACAGCTAGTCCGAAGCCGTTCTAAATATCTAGACTTAAGTTCAAAACATTGGAGGGTTTATTCCCTGAGTGATTTTTTCTATTCTTTCCCCTTTAAAAGTTGTGCTCCATATTTTACACGTGTAAGGAATAAATTTTTTAATATCAAGTTCCCTGAGCTTCAATATTACCAAAGATCTCAAGAGTCCTTGCTCACACTACTCATAATTTTTACAGAAGGATCTAAAGCTGTCTTTGCGATTAGGGACGAACTGGACTTTTTTCCATTATGGAGTTCCCGGGAGCTAGGCCGCTAACCACTTGGTCAAAGTATGCTCTAACGATACATATATGTATTCAAGTCAAGGCTGTGACTGGGTAATCGATGGCTAAATGCAATATCATCATATTTAAAATTTGGTTGCAATAACGCCCTATTTCAGAAATTTTTTGAAGATCGCGAGATGTATATTGTTGAATTTTCTTATTTCATAAATATATAAAACCGATCTCTATTGATATCTTCAAGCAGATAGGCTACAGATAACTGGTCTTTTTCTGCCTTTAAGGCTCGGTTTTTGCAGGTTTAAACCACAGACAAAGTTGACTAGAGTTTATCCCATACAAATTGACCGCTTAAACTGAGTTTAAACTCGCACTGAAGATTAAAATTGCACTGAAAACCAGGCCTAAGAGAAATCAACCGCAGGGCAAAGTAAATTTTCTTTTTTAACTTTTCTGAAGAGTTGTATTATCTTAAATTAAGGACCTTCGACACGAACGATAGCTGGTAGAAACACTATCCACATAAAATGCGCAATGTTTAAATATTTTTCTTTTAATATTTTCAATTTTACAATGCAGATAAGGCAAAATGGGCGCAGGCAGATATACACTTCCGTTCTTATCAAATAAATGTCGGCAGTAATCTATATATATAAAATTGGATGTATGTATGTATGTATGTATGTATGTATGTATGTGGCTTATGGACTCCAAAACTACTCGACCGATTTTGTTGAAATTTTGGGGATAGATTAGTAGGAGCCTGGAGAGTGTTTCTGTAAATTTTTTTATGGGAAGTGGACCCGGGACCGCCCTATTCGAAAATATCGTATAAATGGCTGGATTTACTTGAAATTTGGTATGTAGGTAACGTTATGCTTATGTCAAAGAATGGGATGCTTTTTCTTCCGGGAAGTGGACCAGGGACCGATCTGTTCTAAACAATCGTATTTATGGCTCGAGTTGCTTGAAACTTGGTATGTAGGTAGCTACATATATGCTAAGATTAATATATAGAATAAATTTTCTTTCGGAAAGAGGACCCAGGGCTGACTTATTCTAAACTATCGTAAAAATGGTTGCATTTACTTGAAATTTGGTATGTAGGTAACGTTATGCTTATGTCAAAGAATGGGATGCTTTTTCTTCCGGGAAGTGGACCCAGGACTTACTTATTCTAAACTATCGTATAATGGATTGATTTACTTGAAATTTGGTATGTAGGTAGCGTTATGCTTGGGTTAAAGTATGGTATGATTTTTCTTCCGGGAAGTGGACCAGAGCCCGATATATTCTACACAGTCATATTTATGTTTATTTGGCGTGTATCTCTTTGGCGTGGCAACGCACGCCGGGTATTACTAGTATTCTATAATCAACAACATATGACTTTCCTACATACCCAGCAGCCATTTCGTTGTCATTCGATTTGCCAGCCCATTCGAAGCCATCTTGCAGCGATAATATTCTGCATTTCTATTTTGTTGTTGACTTGTGCCCAGCATTAAAAGGCGGCCAATTGACTGTGTTTAGCAAGTTCACAAGCTCACTATAAACTCGGACGACGACGACGACAACAACAGCAACAACAACAACAACAACTCTTCTACCATTTAAGAGCTGCAATCAAAGACAACGCAAAGTGCGATTAGCTACGCGTTAAGTGGGCATCTGCATCTCAATGCCATTAAGCAGGTTTAGTTACTGTCGCTACATCCGGTGCATATCAAACTGCAATCGCCCTGCTAACGCCCTACAGCTGGATAATGGCAGTGGGGTTTGGGATAGAATACATACATTGCTCAGAGGATCGGAGAGCAACAACATAATTATATATTCAATCAATAGTTGTTGGGATGTTGTCTGTCGCAAGTGACTCTACAACCAATATACAAATACACTGGCACATTCATGCGTGTGTATCTGCCAGAAACTTGATGATTGTTAGGGGGGATCCACTCTGTGAAGTATTCAAGGCGAAGATCAGCAACTCATACTGGTCTGCTTAAATGAGTTGACGACGACTTTGAAAGGCGTGATGTCGATACCGATGTTGACGATGGAGACGGCAGCCGCGACAATATTGTGAAACCACGTAGAAGTCTTAAAAGCTTGTTCAACAATGATTAAGTTAGGAGTTGATTGCGTTATCTTAACTGGTTTATCTTTCGAGCGTAACTGACTAACTATTAGAGCCAAGAATATGCCGCGCAATAGGTAAAGCCTTAATTACACAAACAGGATGTTGGGTTGTGAATATTATGATAACTAACAATAATACTATGATTGCTGCATAAGTGGTATGGAGTCGTACTCCAAATCTTATCGAAATATAAATGAAACTAAATGAACTAGTGCCCTAAGGTCCGGTTTTTCAGTGCAAGTTTAAACCACAGACAAAGTTGACTAGGGTTTATCTCATACAAATTGACCGTTTAAACTAAGTTTAAACTCGCACTGAAGTTTAAACTTGCACTGAAAAACCTGATCTAAGAGAGATACGTGTAATTTTAGGCAACTTTTTCTACGGTGTTTCGCTCGAGGAATACTGAGCTTTTTTAAACCAGGCCTCTCTTACTAGTGCTAGATATTGCGCGATCATTGTACTGGCCCATCACCATCAATGGATAAATTTGCTATGTTCATTGGGACCACAACAAGAGACATTACTTTATTGCTAGGATCACCGCTCCCTCAGTAACACAACCTTACTTATATTTTTGAGGAGCACTGATCCAAACCGAGCAATAAGATCTTTTGTTGAAAGCCTTGGATGTCCAAAATTACGATATTTTATCAAGAAATATACAGTTGCCAAATCTTAGGATGCCGCAACTTTTTACTTCTCTTCAGCTCAGAATTATATCAACCAAGAGTCGTAAAAAATTATTATATGTTAAGAGTCGTAATTTGGATAAGAACTTCGAAATGTACCATGGAACCTCAGGGTAGGACCACTAAACATCATTCATTCACTATAGTTAAAATTCCTCTTTCAGAGTTTTGATATTAAGGTCGAAACGTGTCTTTTGACTCCTTACTCGACAATCTTCCATGAAAACAATTCAGGGTACTGTTTTTTAAAGAAAATATGTGCCCACAAAGTGAAGTAAAGGATGATTTACACGAGTCGATTTTTGTCGTTGCACTGCGTTCTACCTTCAAATACAAAGTGTGAATCGATCGAATTGCTATTTACACGGTGGAACGACAAAAAACGACTAGAAAAATCGACCCATGTAAATAACCCTTAAAGCATTAAAATATTTCAAAACCGTTCGGAACCGGTTCCGGTTTTCTCACGACTCATTTCTTTCTTTTTCAGATCAAAATATTAGTAACAGTATTTTGATCTGAAAAAGAAAGAAATGAGTCGTGAGTGAAGTGAGTTTATCGGTTATGGCTAGAGTTGCGGTTTCAGTCCTTGATTACTTATTATGTTGTACCTTTTAGCATATAAAATAAACATAAACACAGGGTGCAGGCAGCGCACAACAACAAAAAATTACTACGAGGCAATGTTTGAAAATAGCCGATCAGATAACAAGACACTGTGACTTGTAGTACTTGTGTAGTAATAAAAAAAATTGGGCAATCGCGGCAATTCAATACATATTTTTTTATCAAAATCATCATCATTCATCATTTATTGGCGCTTAACCGCCTAAGCGATTTTGGCCGTTTCGTATCAAAGCACGCCAGTCATTCCTTTTTAGCGATAACCGACGCCAATTGGAAACCCCAAGGGAGTTCAAGTCATCCTCCACCTGTTGTTTCCATCTCAGTCGAGGCCTCCCCCTTCCGCTGCTGCCGAATTCAGGCGACGATAGGAAAACCTTCTGTGCTGGAGCTTCTTTGTCCATTCGCATAACATGGCCCAGCCAGCGGAGTCTTTGGGCTTTAATTCGCTGGACTATGGTCAGATCTGCGTAGAGCTCGTACAGCTCATCGTTAAATTTCCTTCGATACTCGCCGTTGGCATCACGGGAAGGACCATAAATCTTCCGGAGAACTTTTCTCTCAAATACTCCAAGGGCCATCTCATCTTCTCTTGACATTATCCGTGAATCTGAGCCATACATCAGGACAGGTATGATGAGAGACTTATAGAGCGTGATCTTTGTTCTTCGAGAGAGGACTTTACTTCTCAATTGCCTACTCAGTCCAAAGTAGCACTTGTTGGCAAGAGTGATTCTCCGCTGGATTTCTAGACTGATATTATTTTCGGTGTTAATACTGGTTCCCAAATAGACGAAGTCTCCGTTGTAATTAAGTACTACGTTGATAAAAAATATTTTAGATTCGTGTGCCACCAATATGAGTACAGCTTTTGATTGAAAACCACTATGTAGCTCTATTGTGTCCAGAGATATAATTATATGTAGAAGTATATTGAAAAGTATTTATACCACAAAGCAATCTTAAAATGATTTAACAGGGAACTAGTCCTAAACTATTTAGAAACGCCTCTATTCTTTAGTAAAAGTAAATATTTAGATATGTGTAGAATATTTATATTATTATTTATATTAAACCCTGGAAATTTGGGAACGGTCCACCAAATCGATAGAAACTTGTTCTGATGGTTCAAACTGGTTCGGGCTGATTGTGATTTCGGTTTTCGTTTTGATATTTTTTTTTTATTTTATATATTTTTTAAATTCTTTGATAGGGCTTATCAAAAAGTATTAACTGATCATAGAGTCACAAATGCAACCTCATTTAGAACAGGGTTAAAAATGTGTAAATACATGTATCAATTTAACTGCTGGAATACGTAATCGTGAGACAAATTTAAATGAATTAACAATAAATGCTTACAGTGAATGAATAAAAACAAGTAAACCTACAAATACATGAAAAAGTAGCAAATCAAAACACTTAAACAACAACAACAACACCTGCAAAACGAGGTATTTTATGAAGGACCTTGACAAGTATTTGATGTTTAATTATTGTTGTTTTACGGCGCAATTTCGAGTTGAAAATATACTTACGTTAAAAGTAAACAGCGATTGTACTTATATGTGAGAATTGACAAGAGATGTGCGATTAACATAAAAATTCCTGATAAATTACGTAATCGAGAATAATCAATAAAACTGCTCTGGTTCATTTATCATAGTACGTAAAGATGGTAAGGTCTTAAATTATGGTTTAAATATTCAAAAAATTCAAATTTAACAGACTCATCCCTTTCACAAGTTATATGTATACATAAAATAAATATTTGCATTTTTTTATTCAGGACAATGAGCTGAGTTGATTTGGCCACGTGTCTATCCGTCCGTCCGTCTGTTTGAACGCAAACTAGTCCCTCAAATTTTGAAATATCTAAAGTCCCGTTTACATTGCTCGATTTTTCGTTCAATTTCATGTTGATTCTGAAAATTGACTCGTGTCAACGGGTCTTGCAAAATTGCGTGCAACAAAGTTGGTAGCCAGCCGACTTTTGTTCAACTCATCATTCAACTTTTGTACAACCTTGCGTTTGTTTACGAATGTCAGATTTTGAGGTAAAATTTTGGAAATAAAATTTTAATATATTTTTAAAAAATTTTTTATCAATAAAATTGCAGCAATTTTAATTGGCATGAATTCACCTAGACCTTTTTTTCTTCATTATTACCAGCACCCAGAGCAAAACCTGTGCGTTCCATCCCATCCAACAAGAAGAGTCCACAAGGCGCTCCGGTCGGAATCCATGCGCGGCGCGCTTATAAGGTATACCTACCTATTTAGGACTCTTTTTAAGGTGCGTTTATAAGATAGTGAAAAAATTGTTCCTTCAAGAAATACTCCCTGGAAGGACTCTGCTGACTCCTCTTTTCAAATCAATTAGGATTCCTTCAAGCGAGTTTTGACGGAGTCCCTTTTCGCTCCTATTGAGCGCTCCGTACTTTGTTGGATTTGATTCTTAAAGCATTTCCTAGCTAGGATGTCCGATAATTTTATACCCGCTTGACTAGATCTTTATTTCCGTGTTGTTGTTGTAACGAAATGTTGCCCTACCTAGAAGTAACGCTTATTTTCCCTAAATTGCCACCCTTTAATAGGAACAAACAGTTACAATATTGTTAGGCCAGATTGAGAATGGTGCTAAAAGAGTATGCTTCGAGGAGCAATTGAATAAGTGGTTAGTGTCGTGAGGAGAAGAACCACATAAAGCACAAACATTTTGGCTCTTCGGGATTCAGTCTGGATAAGTTTCGCATGAGAGTGCCTCCGGTCTCTCTCGGGCGATCGTGTCCCTCTGCAGCAACCGGTGGTACTTGTTGTAGCAGGACTACATTCGCCTGACGGGAGCTGGCAAAGATGTTCCCTGTCTCTGTGTACATACTGTTGAGGACCTGTCTATGAACCCGTGAATCAAAAGGAGTGGTTTTATAATGCCTTTGTTGTGAAAAAAAATCAATAAATAAAAATAAAATTTTTTCTATTTTCATTAAATTTTTTTCAATGACATAAACAACCGTCAAATAGTTTTCAAAAAAATTGATAAATGTAAACGGGTAGTCAATTCAATTTGGAATCAACGGCACATGCGACTAAAATTGATTTCAAAATTGAACAATGTAAACAGTCCTTAAATGAAACTTGGTGAGCGATTGCCCCTTTGTAGTTATTGATCATTTGTCGAAAACAACAAGATCGGACCAACATTAGGTATAGCGGGTTTTGGGCTATAACTCCTGTATTTAGATAGGTAGGTAGTGAAATTTTGTAACTATTGCTCTTTTGGGATGTGCAATGTCGATGTTGAAAAACAGTAGGATTGAACTCTGGAACTACTCGAACTCTAGCCGCCACACAATCGATTGTATCGATAAACTGGGTTTGGGCTATATATCCTTTATTTATTAGCGTAAGAACGTCGCTATTTTATAGTTTGTTCATGTTATAAGCAACACGACGCATACTCATGAAAGGTATGAAGCCTTCGGCACAGCCGAAGACAGCCCTTTCCATACTTGTTTTTGTTTTAAGCTAATTCAAAATTTAACAAAAAATATTTTATTATTCCGACAAATTATGAAAAAAAAACCGGTATCGACTAGTCGCACATCCCTAACAGATTCTTATGTATATGTGCAATTACTCACAGTCACTTTTTTGATTGAGCAGAGCCAGTTGAGAGAAGTCTGCTAATTGCTTGATTGTAAAACGGGCGTTGGATTGAGGGCGCGGCGTTATATGTCTTTACTTACAGGGTGTATATACAAGCAACCTATTAATCTAACAAGTGTTACATTTTACAGTTCTACATTAAATTTTACATCTGATATACGAGTCAATCCATTTGAAAACGTCTAATATTAGCAAAAATCGTTGCTGACTATTCTCGGATTTCGCTCAAAGTTTGAAGGACACTTCTTTAGGATCCTAAAAGAGGGGCTTGTTTCTCGAGAGATAAAAATACGAATTTCTCATGGACTCTAGTCCTAACCTTTAGCTTCTAATATCTCAACATTTCGTTTTGTTATTTTCATACTAAGGGTCTTTGCTGATGGATCTCCTAAACCAATATAAATTTTTTTTTTTTTTCAAAGTAAAATTTCGTATAATTTTTGGAACTTTGAAATTCGACCACTCCGAAACCAGTGGATAAAAAAATTAAATGCGTGTAAATTTGATCCTTTAGGACCCTAAAGAAGTGTCTCTCAAAGTTTGAGCGTAATCCGAGACTAGCCAGCTTTTTTAATTAGACGTTTTCATATGGAAAGTCTCATACATAGTTTGCTTTTTAAATCAGAATTTAATTTATTTTTTGTAAATTAATTAAATAATTACAACAATAACACTGGTTTACAGCCAAAATGCACCAGAGACGCCATAGTGAAATTCCTATGTAAAATCACCTCCTAATTCCGAAAATCAAGGTTATTTTTACTTGAATGGTACCGTTTTTGAGATATTTACGATTTACCGTTATTTCAAAAAACAAAAAAGATGGCTCCACTTAATCGTGTATATCTCACGAACAAACTGAGCTCTTCCAAAACGGTTTGAAAAATTTGAAAGCTAATAAAATTTACTATAATCAGTACATACAACACTTTTTGCTAGGTCCTGCAGATTCAAACATATTGAACAATCATTACGGATTTTTTAAATTTTTTTTGTAAAAATATAAAAAAATTTGTACTTTGCGAGGAAGCATCTCGAAAACTTTTTGTTTTTTAGCAGATTTTTGCCCCCCCTCTAAGCTCTGTTTTATTACAAAAAAAACAAGCTATCAGTGAACAAAATCGATGAACTAATACAAAAGTTATAAGCATTCAAGTAAATATATCCATTTAATTCTTAAGTACCCTACTGGTACATATGTGTTAGTATTCGTATATCAGTTAGTTAGCAGGTAGATTTTCGAAAAGTTATTAGATACAAAAAGCTGTTAGTGTCGTGTTTTCTTTGTAGAACTAGGTAGGCTTGAATTTTTACTGGATCTAAGTATAAATAAGAGTACATGCGCCTTGTTCCTTCATAATATCTGCAAGGCTCGCCGGATACTGTTCAGTTTATAATTGCAGTTTATAACCCGTCATTTACTTAAAAATAAAAAATGAATAAAAGGGCGCGAGAGTTTGAGTGTACAAATGATCCAGATATGTTCTGTTTCATCTTCGGTCAATTTATTGTTAAAAGTATGAGACGTGTGTTTTCAAATCCTTTGAAAGTTACATACTATAAGTGTTTTGGAATTGAGCCTAAAAACCATGGACACCGAACACTGTGTGCACCACATGCCGAGCCGAATTGATTTCTTCGGAAACCGGAACAAAAAGGTACGTTGTAAAAATTAGGAATTTGTTCCCTTTTAATGCATAGCTGACTAATTTCTGAAACTATCTATTTAGGCGAGACCACTACATCATAAAGGATTGGCCAGAACGAATCGAGTTTCAAGTTGGGGTAGATAACATAAAATACTCTCCACTTATAAAGAAGAAAAAAATAATTCTACCTCCGCTCCACATCAAGCTCGGCCTTATCAAAAACTTTGTGAAGGCTTTGGACAAAGAAGGCGAAGCTTTTCATCATTTGAAGACAATCTTCCCAGAGATTTCAGAAGCAAAAATAAAGGAAGGGATTTTTGTGGGACCGCAAATAAGGAAAATGATGACCAATAACCATTTCAAAGAACTATTGTCACCAGTGGAGGCAGCAGCGTGGGATTCTTTTGAAAAGGTCGTTACTTCTTTTTTAGGCAAACATAAAAGTCCTAACTACGAGATGATAGTGAACGACTTAATCAAAAACTATGCGGAAATGGGTAAATAAAAAAACATATTATAATAAATTATATATTACATAAATTTACATGAGAATATATAGCCATAAATCTGAATTCATCGTCCAGTTCCGAACAAACAAGAACGGGAAAAATATAAACAAAAAATTTGTTCTGAATTGAAAGATAAATCCAGCTTAAGAAAATTATATAGGTAGGTAGAAGTGGCTGCCGCAAAGGCACACCTAGGCCAGTAATAAAAGGCCCGTTGTGATACCACCAAACACTAGGAAAGTCAGTCCCGGGGCCCGGCCATATGGAAATTCCCAGTGCTGTCGGGACTCTCCATATAGCCGAAACCCGGGACTGACACTCCTAACCGATACCGCTACCCCTCCTCGAACCATTTTGATAACTTGATGAAGGCCATCAAGTCCTTTATGTCTAGCTCCGCGACCTGGCTTAAGCTAACCAGGAAGGGAACTCCCAGAGAGCGCCTTCTCGCTCCGCTTAAGGCCGGGCAGTTGCAGATGAGGTGCTCCACCGTTTCCTCTTCCTCATCATCTTTGCAACTCCTGCAGCATCGTCGGTAGGGAACGCCTAGCCTTGCTGCGTGCCTACCAATAAGGCAGTGCCCGGTTAAAACACCTATTAATATGGAGATTTCCTTCCTTTTTAGGGCGTATATGTGTCTAGATCTTTTAAGATCGCATTTTGGCCAGGTTTGCTTGAAGAAAATTATATACTAATGTGTCACTTATGTATTTATCTAATTTACTTTTTTATTTTCTTTCAGGAGTAAATATGTCTTTAAAAATTCATTTCTTACACTCCCACTTAAATTTTTTCCCGCAAAATCTTGGCGACGAAAGTGACGAGCATGGCGAAAGGTTTCACCAGCAAATGAAAGTGATTGAAAGTCGGTATCAAGGATTCTGGGATGTCGCTATGATGGGCGACTACTGTTGGTTTCTCATAAGAGAAACCGCTCCCAATCTAAATAAGCGTCAAAACAAGACACATAACTTTTTCAATTATAAAATAAGATCATAGAGTTAAGACAGAACCATATGTACATATGCTATTATTTTTAGGGTACTTAAGTATTAAATGGATATATTTACTTGAATGCTTATAACTTTTGTATTAGTTCATCGATTTTGTTCACTGATAGCTTGTTTTTTTGTGTAATAAAACAGAGCTTAGAGTGGGGGGGAAATATCTGCTAAAAAACAAAAAGTTTTCGAGATGCTTCCTCGCAAAGTACAAATTTTTTTATATTTTTGCAAAAAAAATTTAAAAAATCCGTAATGATTGTTCACTGTGTTTGAATCTGCAGGACCTAGCAAAAAGTGTTGTATGTACTGATTATAGTAAATTTTATAAGCTTTCAAATTTTTCAAACCGTTTTCGAATAGCTCAATTTGTTCTTGAGATATACACGATTAAGTGGAGCCATCTTTTTTGTTTTTTGAAATAACGGTAAATCGTAAATATCTCAAAAACGGTACCATTCAAGTAAAAATAACTTTGATTTTCGGAATTAGGAGGTGATTTTACATAGGAATTTCACTATGGCGTCTCTGGTGCAGAAAAAAAGTTGGAATTTGTGATCCAGTGTAATTATATAATACCAATAATTTGGTGCAATATACCTACTATAGGAATATTACATCGAATCCAAAAGGATTCTTCTAAGCAAGATTAAAAAAAAAAACAAGTCATATACATAGCTTAAAACCCAGTTGCGTGATCGAGGACATTTATAAGGAAAACTGGAGCACTGAAGCGTTTCGTTGTTGGACATTGAATGAAACTTGCTTAATTTTTCGATCCTCCCATGTTCCACATTTTAAATGATTATGAGGCACACTACGGCAAGACTGCTATTATTCGGAGAAGGCGAGAATTGCACCTTCCGAGAATTCGGAATTAGCTTGTGCGCTCTCTGATTTACAGTTTCGGGTCTGACTTTTTAATCGTTTCCTTCTCAAAGAAATAAATTGCATTTCCATGTACAACTTTACATATGTACATACATACCTACATTCAATTTTGGTGTCAGTGAAAGTTTTTCACATTATTCTACAAAAACCCCTTTTCTTTTTGTTAAAGCAAATGCAGCATCAGAATATTGCACGTTTAATTAGGTGCTTACTTACGCCTTTTTCTTTATTGTTTATATGAACTTATCTTCGTATTGACTATTAGGGCGATTCAAAAAATGGTATACATTTTACATATCTTCCGAAAATGGGCTGCTGACATATTTGGGAGACACCCTCTAAAATGACAGAGAGATATAAATTTGCTTCTTTAGTAAGGCCTTCCTATTTAAAGTATAAGGTCACATTTGAAGATAATTTTCGAAATGTACCTAGCAATTTATTTTTCGAAGTACAAAACACTTAGATTTTTTTTGAATCACCTTAATGCTCATAGGTTAGGTTAGGTTCAAGTGGCTGCCGCAGAGGCACACTTAGGCCAGTTTTGAAAGGCCCGTTGTGATACCACCAACAGAAGGAAAGTCAGTCCCGGGACCCAGCCATATGGAAAATCCCTGAGTTGTTGGGATTTTCCACATAGCAGAATCCCGGAACTGACACTTCTAAACCGACACCGTTACTCCTCCTCGAACCACTTAGATGACCTCCTCCTCGAACCACTTAGATGACTTTATGAAGGCCATCAAGTCCTTTATGTCCAGTTTCGCGATCTGGCTTAGGCTATCCAGGAAAGGAAATCTCAAAAAGCGTGTTCTCGCACCGCTTAAAGCCGGACAGTTGCAGATGAGGTGCTCCGCTGTTTCCTCCTCCTCATCATCTTTGCAACTCCTGCAGCATCGTCGGTAGGGCACACCTAGCCTTTCTGCATGCCTACCAATGAGACAGTGACCGCCCTGCAGTCAACTTAACTAGTTTTATACTAATCAAATACCAGTCAGCCAGGCGGCCTCAACTCGTTCGAGTTCTGTAATTTTTTCATATTAGCAACTGGTATTTTTAACACGGCGATGTCCTACGAGATGGCAATTGTCCTTCTCTGCATCAGCACCATACCAATTGGCTGACTAGTCAGACTCTGCATCAGGAATATACCAGTTGATATACTTGTTATTATACACATCAGTATCATACCATTTAAGATACTAGTTCGTATATACGTCAGGATCGTACCAGTTGACAGAATAATTCATATATACATCAGAATCATACCAGTTGGCAGATTAGTTCATATATACATCGAAATCATACTAGTTGAAAGACTAGTTCATATATGAATCAGAATCATACCAGTTGACAGACTAGTTCATATATGCATCAGAATCATAACAGTTGGCAAACGAGTTCATATATGCATCAGAATCATACCTGTTGACAGACTACTTCTTATTTCCATCAGAACCATACCAGTTGACAGACTAGTTAAAAAAATCATCGGAATCATACCAGTTGATATAGTAGTTTATTTATGCATTAGAATCATACTAGTTGACATACCAGTTCACTTAAGCATCATAAGCATATCAGTTGACATACTAGTTCAAATTTGCATCAGAAATATACCATTTGACATACTAGTTCATATATGCATCAGAATATTACCAGTTGACATACTAGTTCATATATACATCAGAATCCTACCAGTTGACATACTGCTCAGTCTATGCGGCAGGACATACTAATCATTATGCCCATTCAGATCGTACCACTTGTCATACTAGTCCACGAATTTGACATTCATTCCAGTTGGTATACTAGTCGGTCTATGCACCAGTCTCATAGTCAGCTTCTACATCAGCAATATACCAGTTTATTCTTTAGAAAGCAGCGACTATTTGTATTTACCCAAACACGAAAAAGCATCTGTGAATTACAAGGTAAAAAAGAAGCAGTTACAAGAGAAAAAGAAAAGCAATTGTCCTCTTCTGCATCAGCACCATACCAATTGGTATACTAGTCAGCCTCTGCATCACCATTATACCAGTTTATATACTAGTTCATACACAGCCAAAAATGAGCTAAAGGCTCTGAGTTCGATTCTCGGTAAAGTTGACACAAGTTTTTTTTTTCTATATTTTTTAAATTATGTTGTTTATTGTATTTTTAATTTAATTATTGAATTCAACTTTCAATGGCTCCTTTCAAATTCCGCGATCGTCAAGTTTGATTATATAGGTGAAGGCCCAATTGCATTCAACTTTGTAGGATCCACTTTCATTCAAAGTTTTTTAAACGTAAAGCGAAGCGAAATTTTTGCAAATGCTCAAAAACGAGGCGCGCATTTGTCAAAGTTGTATGTAATTGGGGCTTTGGAGTTGTATTTTTAGGTAAGGTAAATTAAAGTTACTCAAGGTTAAGTTTGTCGTCCACTGCGGAGTTCCGGTCCCACATATGTATATATAGATAAAAGTAAGTCTTATTTTTACATCAAAAAGAGTCAAAGTAAGACTGCTTTCATGCTGGGCCATACACTCGAGTTAAAGGAGCATTGTTAGAGTCAATTTATATTGTTGTTGTCAATATACTCAAGTTTATGCCGCAACGTAAAAAAAATGGCGGTTATATACCAACAGGTTGTCATAACCTCTAACGAGACTTTTGCCGAACTTAGTGTGCTGCTTTGATTTTTGTTGGGATTTTCCACATAGTAGTACCCCGGGACTGACACTCCTAACCCGACACCGTTACTCCTCCTCGAACCACTTAGATGACTTTATGAAGGCCATCAAGTCCTTTATGTCCAGTTCAGCGGTCTGGTTTAGGCTATCCAGGAAGGGAACTCCCAAAAAGCGCGTTCTCGCGCCGCTTAAGACCGGGCAGTTGCAGATGAGGTGCTTTACCGTTTCCTCTTCCTAATCATCTTTGCAGCTCCTACAGCATCGTCGATAGGGCACACCTTCTGCGTGCCTACCAATAAGGCAGTGCCCAGTTAGAACACCTATTAATATGGAGATTTCTCTCCTTCTTAGGGCGTGAATGCCTCTAGATCTTTTAAGATCCCATTTCGGCCAGGTTTGTTTGGATGTCCGGCACCTTGGGGATTGTTGGCACATTTCGTTGCCTTGGAGTACACACTCCGTCAAGCCAACGAAAGGTAGCAACAATCCCAAGGGTGCCGGACATCCAATCAAACCTGGCCAAAATGTGATTATAAAAGATCTAGAGGGATCATAAAAGATCTGAATACAGTTACTTCAACAAAAAATACCGTTCAAACAACCAAAATTTGGTCAACTTCAGGATAACAGCACGAGATTGTTGATTTTACCAGTGCCTTTTTTCTGTGTATATACCCAAGAAATATACCAGTTGACATACTAGATCATATATACATCAGCATCATATTTGTATTTACCCAAATACGAAAAAGCAACCGTGAATTACAAGAGAAAAAAGAAGCAAACCAAAAATTTCAAATAATGTTTGCATAGTACCATGTATGTACTACAATAGATCGTACTAATGGATGCGGTGTAATAAGGCCTTATAATAATAATGTAGTATGAAATGGAATTTTTCTAATTAGTATTTTTCTAAAATAGATTAGACTTTTTCTGACTACACCTTTTTCAGTTTATATTCAGAAAGTAACAATTTATATTTAGAAAATTACAATTCATATTCAGGATTTCCATTTGATATTCAGAAAAATACAATTGACATTCAGAAAATTACAATTGATATTCAGAAAACTTTCTGAATATAAACTGAAAAAGGTGTAGTATAATTTCAACCCGAGATTCATACATACTTGCATACTAGTACGAACCAGAATTTTTGTGACTAGTATGATTTCGCCCAGCAAATTATAGTTTTATACTAGGATGTTTTCTGATTAGATTGGCATTTATTGGTTTAAGGGTAATCAGCAAAGAACTAGTATAAAAACATCCATAAAATGTATAGTAAACGAGCTAGGTGTCGGCTGAGTAGTTTGGAATTGATTAGTTTGAAGGTATTCAGAAAATAACTGGTATGAATACACCACAAAATGTTTAGGCGTAGAACTATAATGTTGCTGAGTAGTTTGGCATTGACTGGTTTAAAGCTAATCAGAAATGAACTAGTATGAATACACCACAAAATTTACAATCAATGATCTACATTGTTTGCCGAGTAGTTTGGCAATGACTGGCTTAATAGAAATCAGAAATGAACTAGTATGAATACACCACAAAATGCATAGTCAATGAACTAGAATTTTCGCTGAGTAGTTTGGCTTTGAATGGTTTAAAGCTAATCAACAATGAACTGGTATGCATATGCCACAAAATGCATAGTCAATGAACTATATTGTTTGCTGAGTAGATCGACATTGACTGGTTTATAGGTGATCAGAAGTGAACTAGTATGAATACACCAGAAAATGTATAGTCATTGAACTATATTGTTTGCTGAGTAGTTCGACATTGACTGGTTTAAAGGTGATCAGAAATGAACTAGTATAAATACACCACAAAATTTATAGTCAATAAACAATATTGTTTGCTGAGTAGTTCGACATTGACTGGTTTAAAGGTGATCAGAAATGAACTAGTATAAATACACCACAAAATGTATAGTCAATAAACTATATTGTTTGCTGAGTAGATCGACATTGACTGGGTTAAAGGTGATCAGAAGTGAACTAGTATGAATACACTACAAAATGTATAGTCATTGAACTATATTGTTTGCTGAGTAGTTTGGCCTTGACTGGTTTGAATCTAATCAGCAATGAACTAGTATAAATACACCATAAAATGTATAGTCAATGAACTAGAATTTTCGCTGAGTAGTTTGGCATTGACTGGTTTTAAAACTAATCAACAATGAACTGGTGTGCATATGCCACAAAATGGTTAGTCAATGAACTATATTGTTTGCTGAGTAGTTTGGCCTTGACTGGTTTGAAGCTAATCAGCAATGAACTAGTATAAATACACCACAAAATGTATAGGCAATGAACTATATTGTTTGCTGAGTAGTTGGACATTGACTGGTTTAAAGGTGGTCAGAAATGAACTAGTATGAATACACCACAAAATGTATAGTCAGTGAACTATATTGTTTGCTGAGTAGATCGACATTGACTGGTTTAAAGGTGTTCAGAAGTGAACTAGTATGAATACACCAGAAAATGTATAGTCATTGAACTATATTGTTTGCTGAGTAGTTTGGCCTTGACTGGTTTAAAGGTGATCAGAAGAGAACTAGAATGAATACACCACAAACTGTATAGTCCCTGAACTATATTGTTTGCTGAGTAGTTTGGCCTTGACTGGTTTGAAGCTAATCAGCAATGAACTAGTATAAATACACCACAAAATGTATAGTCAATGAACTAGAATTTTCGCTGAGTAGTTTGACATTGACTGGTTTTAAAACTAATCAACAATGAACTTGTATGCATATGCCACAAAATGGTTAGTCAATGAACTAGTATGTTTGCTGAGTAGTTCGGAATTTGACTGCAGGGCGGTTATTACCCCTATCAATATGGAGATTTCCCTCCTAGTTAGGGCATAAATGCGTCTAGACCTTTTAAGATCCCATTTTGGCCAGGTTTGTTTCGATATCCGGCACCCTGGGGATTGCAGTCATCTTTCGTTGGCTTGACGGAGTGTGTGCTCCTTCAGCATTAGTTTGCATGTGGCAAACGGCATACCTAAGCGCTCTTTATCAGACAAATTCTGATTGTCTCGAACAGGGTACTGCCCAAGAGCGCCGCATGCTTGTAGCAAAAGGACACAATTGCAGGAATTCCATGTCCGTTTTTTTTGCGAACACCAATGCGGAAGATACAGATGTTTGTACAAATTCGTATTGCAAAGTAGGATCACATTCGTTACTTTGCTGTGAATAATAGCTGGTGAATTTTTGAATGGCTAATATTTTAAGTCAACAATCTTTTAAGCTCGGCTTCGAATTGCGGTATAGAAGAGCAAATTCCATAGATTGTTTTTATTTTATTTTTAGTTAGCCAAAGAATTCGAAATTTGTCGTCAACAGAGACATTGAAGGAATTCTAAGATAAGATTATAAATAAAATACATAAACAATTTGCATGTTTTTATGTGGCTTTCTGCCGAAAAAGTCACCTCTCCGATAGCGATTCGCATCAGCTCAGTGTGTAGGCTTGAGCATACATTCACACACATTTATTTATGCATACATGACACACCTTTCATTTTAGGAAGAAGCGATTAAAATTACCTTTACATTCCATGACTTCATTTCATATACCTACATTTGTAGATTTTTTAACACCCTTTGCGCGGGATTTATAATTTTTGATGTATCACGCGAAAAATACACAATTTTGAATATTTTATGTACCTACCCTGCAGGAAAAGCCGCAAACTACAAACCGACTAGAAACAGGTCCTTTAGAAAAAGCTAGCTTCTTTTGTAAGGCAACGCAAAAAAAAAATGAGGTGATTACACCCACAATAGACGTCAACTGGGGTTTTAAATTCATGTTTTCTTCTTCTTTTGTTTCAGATAGCATTAATGCCCTACTTAATTTTTACATTAGCATTTAGCAATAAAAGCGTTGGACTCCCTTGGAGTGTTGACTAATGAAGACTAAAATTTTAAAACAACATACAAAAAAATTCTCTGTTATAATTGCTAGGTCTAGCAGAAAGAAAGTATTAGTTCAAAGTTTTTGGAAAGTTTATTCAAAAAGGTGCAGTGGTGAAAAAAACAAGGGTACTCATGTAATCGTGTATACATCGCGTAAAGAGTGTAAACATATAAGTTTACCTAATGCGCAAATGAACTCTCAAAATTTGTATTTGCCCGTAAAGTCAAGGCTGTAAAAAAATTCAACTTCTCAAACACAGCAGCACAGAACTGTTCGTTGAAGAAAAGTGAGCAAAAAGTTTTGGCAGACAACTGTTTTTAAGTGTATGGTGACATGTTTCAGGTTATTATTTTTCAACACTATCGCTCATGTTATTTTAACATGAAGCTCATGTTGAATAACTTCACTTTGTATTAAATTAAATGACTTCTTGTTAAACTAATATGAAGCTCATGCTGAAAAACTTGACTTTGTGTTAAATTAACACGATTTTCTGTTAAATTGACATAAAGCCCTGTTAAATTAATATGAATTCCTGTTAAAACATCATGTCTTCCTGTTAAACCAACACTATCTGCCTCATTATCTCATGCAAATTTAACAGGATCTTTCTCGTTAGTTTAACATGGTTCATGTTGAAAAAAAAACATGCGAAATTATTCTGTGTGTTAACGAACGCTTCACAGCCAAAGTTATTACTAATTTTGCGTTAAGCGAACGCAATTAAGCACTGCTGACGGACAAGTTTACGAGACTATTTACAGGTGCGTTCATATAACAGGGTGTGTAAACGCATAAAAATACACATTTCGAACCTTCTACGATTAGATTAATTCCACTAATGTGAATACCCCCCTTTTGGAAGTCATTTTAGAAGTCAAGTGATCTTCTTCCTGAAAGGGTAAATTTTTCCAATTCATCCTATCTCAAAATTTTCCAGAATTCGCTGGCAAATTATGATTTTATTTTTGTTCATTGACAAATTTAACATATTTGCCAGGGACTGAGAATTACAGTAGCTTTCATCACATACATATCGACGTGCCATACGAAAAATAAACACTTTTCAAATACTGTAAGAAGACCATCACTTTTATTTTGTGTCTGACGAAAACTATCACTTTTGACTAGTACATTTTCTTCAGAGAAAAAATGAAAGTGTTAGTTTTCGTCAGACACAAAATAAAAGTGTTAGTTTTCTTCATACACAAAATTTTAGTGTTAGATTTCGTATGGCACATCGATATATCAGTTCTGCTAGTTATTGGTTTCGATAAAGCTCTTTTTGAAAATAAGGTTCAAAAACGCTTTATTTCAAAATTTATTTCAAAAACACCCTTTCTCAGCTGAAAATGTACTGAGTTTTCATTGAGAGAGAGCGTTTTTGAAACTGATTCTAAGACAGGGCGTTCTTGGACCTAGTTTTCACTAAGGGCATTATTGAAACAAATTCTGAAAAAAGGAATTTTTCAAAATATTTTAAATTAAGGCGATCTTCTACTCAGCAGTCGAATCGTTAATTACATATTGACAGGTCAGAAATTTGATAACAGATGCTCAGGGAAAAAGTTTTCTGAAAATTATGAAGTTCCTCACAATAAGGTCAGTAAAACATTGTTAGCGAAATAAACATTAAATACGACAGTTCCTTTATTTTGCTAAGTTTGTAGATTAAGATCTTAACCATGCCCTGGAGTACATTAATTATTTACTAATAAAATAAATAATTTACTAAGAGAAGGTAAATTACGCACAGGCTTAAAATTTCTATAAAATGTCTAAAAATAGCACACGTTCACTTTACGTTCGTTTTCAATTTGAGGTGAAATAAGCGTTGATAGCGTTCCCTTATTTTCAAATTGAGAACGGCAGAATTTTCAAAAATTTCTCAAACAGCGGAGTGGATTCACGTGATCTCATTGAAATATTTATTCAGAGATGAAAATCATGCATAAAAAATAACCATTTTAATAAAAAGCGAGTTTCCATTTACCTATGCAGTTAAATTTAATTTAATATTTTTTAACTAATATAGTTCAACATATAATTCTGTTACATTTGAGAAAAAGTTGAGAATAGATGTTTTCTCAAAGTTTGTTGGGTTCTTATGCAAATACATACTTAGACATAAATTGCGCACCTGTATTTAAAGCGGGCTAGCTTAAAAGCTCAAGTAATGCATAGCGTCAAATTCCTTAACCTCCCACCGAAAAATCTATACAGAACAAATTTAAATTGAAACAAAAAGCCAATAAAAAATGTATGGGTGCTGTTAGAATGTGTCTTTTTGTGTGTTCATCTCTGGTTAGGTGTTAAGGTGTTCATACCGTTTTGCAAAAATACAAAAAGCTTATCTAAGGCAATAAACATTGAATTTTTTATAAAGCATACGTCTTTATGTGTTTTGTTATTTCTGCATGCATGAAATTAATTTTAACACAATTATAAAAAAGTCACGTATTTATACCAATCACATAGGTATGTACATTGTTTACTCTATCCCGTGATTTGCTTTGTTTAGTAATAAAACTTAAAGTGCTGATAAGAAAAAGTTTGCAGTATTTAAATAGTTTATTTGACAAATGAGGAAGAAATTGTCATACCAACGGTTATTTGACATGATATACTTATAAGGAGATTAAGGGATATCTTCCCGTTGTTTTTTTATTACTAAAGAAAATTAACTCATTAAAGCCCACTTGCACGAAATTGCAACTTAGGTTAATTTGAAAAGTTGTCAAAAACGTATGAATTTAACCAATCATTTGACGATAAAAACAAAGAAAAATCAAAAAGTTACCCAAATATTTTCTAAAGAGTTTTAAAAAGACGTTTGAAATAGCCCTGTTAAACATGAATGACAGCAACCTTCAGTTTTGTTAATAAATATATAGCAGCTGATATTTACAACACGATTTACCATCACGTTCTAAAAGACAATAACCTTCGGACTACCGGGATCGGAAGACCGAAATCTCGATATTTTTAGGACTCTAAAACACGGGATGCCGAGATTGGCAACTTAACACATACCTATTTCTAGCATGAGTATCCGTTCATTTAATTTCCAATGTTTTTTTAAGTCGTTTAATTTCTTTTTCCATTCTTCCGGGGTAGTTTTTGGAATTAATTCAAATTTTTGTAAGTAAGTAACTTTATAATTAACATATTTCCTTCTTCAACTACATATTTATAATTTATCGTGTGCCGTACTCATTAACATTTTTTAGAGGCATTCATTTTATTGCAAACACGGCCCTTTTGTCAGCTTATCACTCAAACAAACATACGCGCTTATAAGATTGATGAACTTTTAAATAATTCCTGTCCTTGGCTCTCAGCTCACCACAAAGTCAAAGAAAGTTGTAACTATGCTTCAGGTTCATAGCTCTCATTGAGCTTTAGATGCCATTGTAATATGCGCTTCACATCAATCTACGTTTGTAATAGCCATAATTAAGTCGTGGTTGCTCTATTTGAGCGGCTGCTTGATATTGAGCTGGCTTTGGAAGGGTTTAATAAACTTACACGAGCAAAGACATCAAATGTCTGCAGTTTCATTTTCTTATTGCGACATTAATTTTTAATGTTGTCATTCAATTTAATATATAACCACTGGAAAACAAATATTAATTAACAGAGAGTATGGCACAAATTAGATCGTTTGTCAGCTTTTATTAGGTCTCGTAAGTAAACGCCATTCGTCAACCAATTACCAAAAGGGAGAATGAAGTGACATAAACCTGGACAAGAATTCCAATAACTGACGCCAATTGGAAACGCGAAGGAAGTTCAAGTTATCCTCCACTTGTTGTTTCCATCTCAGTCGAGGCCTCCCCCTTCCTCTGCTGCCGAATTCGGATGTCGAGGAAAACCTGTGCTGGAGCTTCTTTGTCCATTCGCATAACATGACCCAACCCGCGCAGCCTTTGGGCTTTAATCGGCTGAACTATGGTCAGGTCTGCGTAAAGCTCGTACAGCTCATCGTTAAATTTCCTTCCTAGCCGTTGCCATCACGGGAAGGACCTTGAATCTTCCGAAGAACTTTTCTCTCAAATACTCCAAGGGCCATCTCATCATCTCTTGACACTGTCCATGATTCTGAGCCGTACATCAGCACTGGTATGATGAGAGACTTATAGAGCGTGATCTTTGTTTGTTTGACTTTACTTCTCAATTGCCTACTTAGTCAAAAGTAACACTTGTTGGCAAGAGTTATTCTCCGTTGGATTTCTAGACTGATATCGTTTTCGGTGTTAATGCTGGTTCCCAAGTAGACGAAGTCCCTCACCGTTTCATATTTGTAGCTTTCAACGGTGACTTGGCTGCCAAGGCGCAGGTGCGCCGATTCTTTCTTTAATGACAGTAGATACTTCGTGTTGTCCTCGTTGACCGCAAGACCCACTTTTTTCGCTTCCTTATCCAGTCCAGAGAAGGCAGCGCTTACGGCGCGGTTGTGAAGGCTAATGATAGCATACGCCAGCAATTGCACGCTCTTGTAAAAGATTGTACCATTGCGGTTTAGCTCTGCTGCTCGCAGCCTCGTTTGGTTTCAAATGGCTCAGAGAGGTCCTTCCCGATTCTGACGGAGCTGTTGGTATTGCTCAACGTCATTTGGCAAAGCCGTAAAAGCTTTGCAGGGAAGTCAAATTCAGACATGGCGGCATAGAGGCAACTCCATTTTGAGCTGTCAAAAGAGGCTTTAAATCGACAAAGAGATGGTGTGTGTCGATTCTTTTTTCATGGGTCTTCTCCAGGATTACGCGTATCGTGAAAATCTGATCGATGGTAGACTTACCAGGTCTAAAGCCACACTGATAAGGTCCAATCAGTTTGTCTACAATGCACAGAGCCAACAATGCCTAATAAAGTAGAACAAAAGTCATAAGATATCTCTATAGATTTTCTTCAAGAAGATGTGCTTCTTATTATTGTAGAGACAGTCTTTTTAATGTTATTAAGAAGAATTTCTTTTTAATATTTTAAATGAAAAATAAAATGATATTGCCCTCACCGAGAATCGAACTTACAATTTTCGGAATGATAAACCCAGCTGTTAACCATCAGGTCATCGCTCACTTTTGATTTCTAGCATCTAATTACTGATATGTGTATAGTTGTTAATGGTTCAAAGGAAAATCTCATAAATATAATTGAAAAGATTTCTTTTTAACATTTCTAATTAGGAAAAAAAGAGAGGGAATCGAACTTACAATTTTTCGAATGCTAAACCCAGCTGCTAACCATCCGCCCATCGTATACTAATAATTGCCAGCGTCTAACTACACCTTTGTACTAAATGTATAGTTTTTTCAATAAGAATTTCTTCTTAAAACCAAAAAGATTTCCCTATAGTTTTTTCTTCGTTTCCACCGTTGCGACTACCCCTTTGCCCAAAACCTGATCATGAAGACAATCTTATTAATTTTATTAGGTATTTTTGGCTCTGTGTGGGCTTCAGCCTTTCACACAATACGCTAGAAAGAACCTTATATGCGATATTAAGAAGGCTGATTCCGCGGTAGTTGGAGCCGTTAGCGGGAACGCCTTTCTTGTGGATTGGGCAGAGCACACTTAAATTCCAATCCGGAGACATGCACTCATCTGACGATATTCTGCAATAGAGCTGATGCATGATTTTTACCAGCTCTTCGCCTCCGTGTTCGAACAACTCGACGGGTAGTCCGTCTTTTCCAGGCAATTTGTTGTTTTTGAGCCGGGATATAGCTATCCTCACTTCATTATAGTCAGGTAGTGGGACGACTTTTTCATCATCATGGATTGGGGTATCGGGTTGGACGTTTCCCTCGCAATTTAGCAGTGAGGAGAAGTTCTCCCTCCATAATTTAAGTACACTCTGTACGTCGGTTACCAGGTCGCCATTATTGTCCTTACAGGAACTTGCCCCGGTCTTAAAACCTTCCGTCATCCGCCGGATCTTTTCATAGAATTTTCGGAGATAATTCCTGTCAGCCAGCATCTCAAGCTCCTCACACTCACGCCTTTCGTCCTCACGTTTCTTTTTTCTTCTCTCTTCCTTCTTCGTCTCACGATATCGTTGCCACACACTTCGGGTTGCGTCCGTTCGCAACGTCTCCCTGTAGGCAGCCACCTTTTTGTCCGAGACAGTGCTGCATTCCTCATCGTACCAGTTGTTCTTGCGGGCTCGCTGAAACCCTATAGTCGCCTCAGCGGCGATACGTAATGAGTGAGAGATATGCTTCCATTGCTCGGTTACATCGTTACGTGGAGGATTGCTCTCCGATAGCAGGTGTGAGAGTCGAGTGGAGAAATTATCAGCTGTCTGTGTCGTGCGAAGCTTCTCGACGTCAAACTTTCCTTCCGTTACTGTGTGGACTTTCTTCTCTGCACAGAGGCATATATTGGCTGCATCAAGATAATGGTGCGAGTCGATAATAGCACCACGTAGTGTACGCACGTCGAGAACGGTGGAGCTGTGTCTGCCGTCGATCATGACATGATCAATCTGGTTTCTTGTTCTTTGATCAAGGGATAGCCAGGTTTATGCTGGAGCCTGGTACAACTGATGACCATATTCCGAGCAGCGGCGAAGTCAATCAACCTAGTGCCGTTGGGGGATATTAGATATTTCGTGGAGACTAAATTTGTTTATATCATGTTGGGGGCAGCGATCACAGGTCTGTTCTAGTTTATCGTAGAAGGAGTCCTTCTCTGCGCATCCTTCTGCTCAGTCCGCGCATAGGCGCAGACAAATGTTTTGTTATGTTGAAAAACCTCGCCTTGACGCGGATCGCAGCGAGACGCTACAGGGGTGAACGCTAGTACTTGGCGGCGAAGTCTCTTTCCCAACACGAATCCTACACCACGCGTTTTGCTGCGTGTCTTGCCACTGTAGTATACGTCACAAGGTCCGATGGTCGTCTTTCCTTATCCCGTCCATCGCATTTCCTGCAGGGCGGTCATGTCAGCCTTTGCGTTAGCGAAGACATCAACCAGACGGCCAGCGGTACCTTCCCTGGAAAGGGTCCGGACATTCCAGGTACATGCCCTAATATCCTTCTCATTGTCCTTAGTTCGTTTTGCCGGGTGGTCTACATTAAATGGGGTTCTCAAACCCGCTTGCAGTCGTACCACGCGGTGAGCAGACGCTGCTAAAAAAAAGACATGGGTGAGCCCTTAAACCAGATATACCCGAGTCACCCCACCAGGGCTCCCTCTCTTTCTGCCGCGAGCAATAAATAGTTCACTTTGCCCAGAGTGCCCGAAAGGGGACGCAAGAGTCGGGATTGAGTAAGGTCGCACACCTAGAGCTGCTTGCCCAACTATGCAACCACACCCCATTACACTATACAACTACACCCCATTCCAGTTTTCGCTAATGCATTAAGCATCCATCTCCTAAAATGTCTAAATTCATTTTGCCAAATTTTGGCGACTTTTTCGATTCCAGTGAAGAAAATCTCTATAAATCTCCATCTTTGCTTAATTTTTTGGCATTTTAAGCGATGAACGCAAAATGAATTAGATAACGTAAGTCAGCTGTTTTTGACAGCTACTAAGCTAAATTTGCGACTCTGCAATTTCAGCCATCTTTTAAAAGAAAAAAAGTTGTTGCTAAAGCGGGCTACTCACTTGCCAAGAAATGTCAAACTCCATATTCAAAAACGCTCAAAAATTTGTCAGGAAAAGATTTCACACGTCCAATTTTCTTGAGCCAATACTCAGCTCATAAGACCTACAATTTTCGATGGTTGGCATCGCCAGTTTACCCCAAGAAATAAATATGCTCCTATATATTTCTTGAGGTAAGTGTGCAGATTCACAGCAAAGGTGAGTACATATTTCGCTACACATATTTTATACATTTTTATAATAGTAATTTGCAATAAAATGGAAAATGCCGTAAACGTCAAAATTTCTTGACCAGGCATAAGAAATATATGCTCGTTTTTTCTTGAGGCATTTCTTGGCAGGTGGGTAGCCCACTTAAAACGCAAAAAATAGGAAAAAGGGTAGAACTATATTGTTTTAGGCCCTAAAATACTCAAAAACAATAAATACGGGTATACTTTTCTATTCAATATAACTGCAAATCATAATCCTGAGTCACAAAAGTAATATTATTTATCATTTAAAAGTTATAACTAAAAAACATTTTTTGATATCCATATAGACATAGCTTACTTCATTACAAACAAAAAAATATGTAGGTACAATCCGAAAAAAGATTCCTGCAGGCCGCCTTGAGCCCAAGAATTGGAAGAACTTTGTTCGAAGGAGATACATTAGTTATCAATATTGACGCAAACTTGATCAATTTGTTCGTGTAAACTCAAACACTTAACGTTACTGCTTACTTAATCATTAACAAAGTTTTTCAACTTATCTTTCTTATCCACAAAACAAACAGGCTAATCGCAATGAATGCCATGATTGATTGATTGATTGATTTCCTCAAAGTCCAGGATATCGTCACTACTTTGGACATTGGACCTATTAACACCAAATGTTTCCGCAAAGCATTGTTTAGCTAATACAGACAGATAAAAACATAGATACTTCTACGCTTGAGAGACCTGTCATATTAAACAAAAAACTTTGTGTGTCAGTATTAAAAAATTGCGAATCGCGAATACAAAAAATGTTTATGAAAAATCAAACCCAAACTAGTTTTGCCATAAGGCATAAGGTGTACGTATGTATATTTCCTATAAACGCCATTAATCGGCATATTTAATTAGTTTGTTGTAGCTTAAGTTTCGAAACGCTGGTCGCGCCAAGGAGGTAAGGTGAGCGTTAAAAACTGGTTTTGCAAAAAATGCTTAGCTATGCTTATACCATGAATGACGGGCGGCTGGTTAATGCTGAAAGCTGATTACTGCTGACTAGCGTCTAGTATGAGCCATGTAAAAAGGCCGATGAATCATCAGAGCTCAATGGTTTATTAGCTGGTGGGCCACTTGAGTAGACTTGCTCGATCGCCGGTTTAGCTAGTTTTCAAGTTCGGTGAAAATCGCAAAAGGATTTGATTTTTTCTCTTCTCAATTTGACTTAAGTAACAAAAATGAGAGTGTTTGCGGAGCTCCATCACGTTGGAACCTGCTTTGAAAAAATTCAAATTTTTTTTGCACTTTCGTCAACTACAAACGACGAGATTGATTGTAGTGAAACTCATTTTTTTGTAGTTCTTATAGTTACTCCGAAAATATAATACATTGTGCGGAAACCAAGCAAACTAAGAAAATTTGAGTTTTTTTTTGTTAAAATATGTTTTAAATCGTTTGTAGTTTTTTATCCGAAAAAAAAAATTTTTTTTTGCTCCAAAGGTTTCGGAGATATCGCCTAATGCACATCACGCTGGAACCCGCTTTGAAAAAACTCAAACTTTTTTTGCATTTTTGTGAACTACAAACGATGAGATTGATTGTAGTGAAATTCATTTTTTTTTTTTGCTCCGAAGGTTTCGGAGTAATCGAAAACGCATGTCAAAAAAAGGCAGAATTCAGCAATTTGAAAGTACTTTTCCTACAACTACAAACGACAAAATTGATTGTAGTGAAATTTTTTTTTTTTAGCTTTTATAGTTACTCCGAAAATACAATATATTGTGCAGAAACCAAGCAAATGAAGTAAATTTTTTTTTTTTTTGTTGAAATATGTTTTAAATCGTTTGTAGTTTTTTATCCGAAAAAAAATTTTTTTTTTGCTCCGAAGGTTTCGGAGTAATCGATAACGCATATCAAAAAAAGCCAGAATTCAGCAATTTGAAAGCACTAAAAGTATTTTTCCTACAACTACAAACGACAAAATTGATTGTAGTGAAAATTTTTTTTGTAGCTTTTATAGTTACTTCGAAAATACAATATATTGTGCAGAAACCAAGCAAATGAAGTAAATTTTGGTTTTTTTTTTGTTGAAATATGTTTTAAATCGTTTGTAGTTTTTTATCCGAAAAAAAAATTTTTTTTTGCTCCGAACGTTTCGGAGTAATCGATAACGCATGTCAAAAAAAGTCAGAATTCAGCAATTTGAAAGCACTAAAAGTACTCTTCCTACAACTACAAACGACAAAATTGATTGTAGTGAATTTTTTTTTTTTGTAGCTTTTATAGTTACTCCGAAAATACAATATATTGTGCAGAAACCAAGCAAATGAAGTAAATTTTGGTTTTTTTTTATTGAAATATGTTTTAAATCGTTTGTAGTTTTTTATCCGAAAAAAAAAATTTTTTTTTGCTCCGAAGGTTTTGGATTAATCGAAAACTCATGTCAAAAAAGGCAGAATTCAGCAATTTGAAAGGACTAAAAGTACCTTTCCTACAACTACAAACGACAAAATTGATTGTAGTGAATTTTTTTTCCCCCAATGTAAGTACCGGTACAAACACGGTGAAGCCAACAACGGCTGATGCTAAAGCCCTAGTAAGTTCCGGTACCGAAACCAAGTCTTTAACGTCTGTGGCAGTGGTCTCACGACCTGGCCCCAGAGATCCAAATAAGGGAACGACCGCGATGGCAACTACGGGTCGAAATTTACCCCAAAAGACATCTCCCAGTCGCTCTGAGTACTTGGACAAAAGAGCGGCCGCAATGATTCTGAAGAAATACGAGGGTATTTCACAAGAGGCGCTATCGCCGAATGCTAGAAAGACGGTGGAGATGGCAGAAGCTATCTTACCGAACTTCCAAAGCGATTACGTGCCAAAGAAGGTTAATGGTAATCCCTTCAAACGCCAGAGATCGGGCGTGGATTTAAAACCTCACCCGAAGCGGCAGCAACACGCCTCCGTAGTGGGTAAACTCAGCTTTGCTGAAGTGACTAAGGATAGGATCCTCATAGGCGTCATTGACCGAGGTAATGAAAGCTGGGCCATCCCTAGGGACCAGTGGCGGTACGTCCGGAACGCTATCGGTAATGCCCTTCTCGACATTATGGATGAGTCTCCGGGTGCCACGCCGATGGGTTCTGATGCGGGATGGCACCAGGGCCGAATCAAGGTATTCGCTTGCGAGGATGCAAAAACTGTTGCACTGTACAAGGCAGCAGCTGCAAGACTAGGTGAGATCTACCAAGGGGCAAGAATCGAGGTTGTCGGCCAAGGGCAAGAGCGTGGATTCCTGCTATCCCTGCTGAACCAGAGAGAATTCTCAGGATGCTGAGGATCATGAACCCGTCTCTCCCGACGAAGGACTGGGGTGTCAATCTGTTCGAGGATGCGGTAGGGCCTGATAGGCAAGTGTTCTTCACCTTGAAAAAGGAGGCACTCGAGCCCCTTAAACGATGAAGCGGACGAGTGTACTACGGTATGGGTCAGATCGTGATTCACGTATACCGCGGCGATGCACAGCGCGCTGCTATTTCGGCTGCACCGGAGGACTTGGACATCGCAGTGCCGGAAGGGGAGTCGGAGATGTCCGACTCGGAAAGTATGGTCTCTGCCACGTCAAATGGCGAAGGAGCAGTGGACAGCTCGGAGATGGGAGACAGCCTGCTGGACGGGGAAGACCTCAACGTCACAGTGATAGCAGCTAGTCCTGAGCGCACCAATGTTGACACTGCCACAGTTAGTAGGATCTCTGCCACGCCAAACCGTGGTCTGAACAAATCGTCGTTGAAAGATAAGCCTCCAGACGAGGTGGAACTCGACGATACGGCGGTGGCAGGGAAGTCTGAGCGCTCTCAGGTTGGTGGTGATTCAGATAAACCAGCACAAATCTAAAGCAGCCGAGGTCAGTCGTCTCTCTAAAGGCGACGTAGATGTGGTCCTCATCCGAGAACCCTGGGTCAACAGCTCAAGGATTTGCGGTTTGGGGACTAAGGGCTTTAAGCTTATTCGAGCCAGCGAGGGGAGCAGGGTTAGAGCCTGTATTTTGGTTAAGTCTGAGCTGAATGCCTTTCTCTTGCCCAACTATACCAATGGTGATGTTACAGCTGCCAGTTTAACAGTCGACAATACCAGTCTGACGATGGCGTCGGTCTATATGCCCTACGACGCCGAACAACCTCCGCCACAGAGGGAGGTAAAAGACCTGGTGGCAAATTTTTCCATGGGTCATCTTATTATCGGAACTGACGCCAATGCTCATCACGTCCAGTGGGGAAGCTCCGATATCAATGCTGGAGGAGAGTCGTTGTTTGACTATTTGTTAACAACTAACCTGGTAGTTTGCAACGTGGGTAACGAACCTACGTTTATTACTAAAACCCGTAGGGAGGTCATAGATCTCACTATTTGCAGCGAAGGCGCTTATGAGTGGGTCAGAAAATGGCGCGTTCTCGATGAGCACTCATTCTCCGACCACCGGTACGTAGAAATAGTTCTAGACTTTTCTGTTGAGCAGCCGGTTATGAAACGCAACCCACGTAACACTAACTGGCAGCTACACAATGAAATACTATCTAGGGACTTACCAGCACTGCGCCCACAAGTCCCCTCATCACAATTTAATAAGGCCAAGAGCCTTGGCACAGATACTCAATGGCTCGAATATAAAGTTAAACTCAGGGCCTACAAAAAAGCTCTGAGGCAGGCGAAGAGTGTATCGTGGAGAAATTTCTGCACTGGGGTCGAAAATGTCGACGATACAGCGAGACTTAGACGAGTGCTCTAAAAATTCAAACAGCCACAAGCTATTTGCGCAAACCTGAATGATCCAGGACCAGCACGGAGAGGGAAACCCTAGAGCTGCTCTTGAATACGCACTTCCCAGGAAACTTGCATGAGGAACCCGTAGTACCTACAACAAACCTGGCTGTATACATGTATGTAGTGTTTATTCCTAAGGCGGGGAAGGCGTCTCATTACGAGCCCAAGGACTACAGGCCGATCAGTCTCTCATCCTTTGTGCTCAAAACCTTCGAGAGGATAATAAATGACTACCTCTCCTCTACTATTGATAGCAACCTGATCTGTAGCTATCAGCATGCATGTGGCGTATGCGGACGACTTAGCTATAGTATATAGGGGAAAATTCCCACAAACCCTGTGCGACTTGATGCAATTAGCATTGCGAGAGGTTTCCTCATGGTGCTCGCGCTGCGGACTGAGCATTAACCCGGGAAAAGTAGAAGTGGTCCTTTTCACCAACCGCTATAAGATACCACCGTTAATACTACCAAGGCTGACAAAGCCAAGTTCTTAGGCACAGTTCTGGATAGGAAACTAACCTGGAAGAAGAATGTTCTTCAGCGCCAGAAGAAAGCGTGTATTGCACTCTACACGTGCAAAAGAGCCATTGGAAAAAAATGGGGGCTCAGCCCCAAAATATGCAAATGAATCTACACATGGCAAGGCAACAAACCTTAATCTGTTAGGTAAAGTACACAGATCGTGCATGATCTGTATAAGCGGTGCGTTAAAAACAACGCCCAATGAAGCACTCCAGGCCATTCTTGGCATTTTGCCACTCGATCTGGAAGGGCACCGGGTAGCAGCAGCATCGCCTCTGCGTCTAAGGGAAACGTCCGGCTGGGGCGCAAGCACTACTGGACACGCCAGTATTTTGGGATCATATAGCTTTCTTCCGCTGAGCACAGATCGTTGTGCGACCACAACAGTCGGAGATAGCGGTTTTAAATAAACATTCCCAGCAGGGAAGAATGGGAGAGCACGGATCGGAGTCCCGCCACTCATGGCTGCTCTTCCATTTATACTGATGGCTCGAAGTTAGACGGCAGAGTTGGAGGAGGGGTTTATTCAAAGGATCTGAACCTTGAGCTCTCCTTCAGACTACCTGATCACTGCAGTGTCTTCCAGGCTGAAGTTTCAGCAATCATGGACGCCGCGGCTTGGATAGGCCAACACACTATCGGACACGACATTTTTATATTCAGCGACAGCCAGGCGGCCATCAAATCCCTTGGCTCTTATTCGTTCAACTCTGAACTGACGCTCAGCTGTCGTCGATCTCTACAAGAGATGGCCCAACAGAATCGCGTGAACCTCACATGGGTCCCGGGGCATAGGGACATTGAGGGAAATTGTAGGGCAGACGAACTTGCGAGGCAGGGCATGACCAAGCAGGTTCTTCGGGATAAAGAGCGCTTAGGTATGCCGTTTGCCACATGCAAGCTTATGCTGAAGGAGTACACACTCCGCCAAGCCAACGAAAGATGGCTGCAATCTCCAGGATGCCGGATATCCAAAGAAACCTGGCCGAAATGGGATCATAAAAGATCAAGACAAATTTATGCCCTAAGGAGAAGAGAAATCTCCATATTAATAGGCGTATTAACTGGGCACTGCCTCATTGGTAGGCACGCATAAAGACTAGGTGTGCCCTACCGACGATGCTGTAGGAGTTGTAAGGATGATGAGCAGGAGGAAACGGTGGAGCACCTCATCTGCAACTGCCCGGCTTTAAGTGGCGCGAGAATGCGCTTTTTGGGAGTTCCCTTCCTGGTTAGCCTACGCCAGGTCACGGAGCTGGACATAAAGGACCTGATGGCCTTCATCAAGTCATCTAAATGGTTCGAGGAGGAGTAACGGTGTCGGTATAGGAACGTCAGTCCCGGGATTCTGCTATGTGGAGAATTCCGTTATTACCGGGATTTTCCATATGGCAGGGTCCTGGAACTGACTTTCCTAGTGTTGGTGGTATCACAACGGGCCTCTGCCTCTGCGGCAGCCACTTGAACCTAACCTTCGGAGCAAAAAAAATTTTTTTTTCGGATAAAAGACTACAAACGATTTAAAACATATTTCAACAAAAAAACCAAAATTTACTTCATATGCTTGGTTTCTGCACAATATATTGTATTTTCGGAGTAAATATAAAAGCTACAAAAAAAAAATTTCACTACAATCAATTTTGTCGTTTGTAGTTGTAGGAAAAGTACTTTTAGTGCTTTCAAATTGCTGAATTCTGCCTTTTTTTGATATGCGTTATCGATTACTCTGAAACCTTCGGAGCAAAAAAAAAATTTTGTTTCGGATAAAAAACTACAAACGATTTAAAACATATTTCTACAAAAAAAAACCAAAATTTACTTCATTTGCTTGGTTTCTGCACAATATATTGTATTTTCGGAGTAACTATAAAAGCTACAAAAAAAAATTTCACTACAATCAATTTTGTCGTTTGTAGTTGTAGGAAAAGTACTTTTAGTGCTTTCAAATTACTGAATTCTGGCTTTTTTTGACATGCGTTATCGATTACTCCGAAACCTTCAGAGCAAAAAAAAAATTTTGTTTCGGATAAACAACTACAAACGATTTAAAACATATTTCTACAAAAAAACCAAAATTTACTTCATTTGCTTGGTTTCTGCACAATATATTGTATTTTCGGAGTAACTATAAAAGCTACAAAAAAAAAATTTCACTACAATCAATTTTGTCGTTTGTAGTTGTAGGAAAAGTACTTTTAGTGCTTCAAATTGCTGAATTCTGGCTTTTTTTGACATGCGTTATCGATTACTCCGAAACCTTCGGAGCAAAAAAAAAATTTTGTTTCGGATAAAAAACTACAAACGATTTAAAACATATTTCTACAAAAAAAACCAAAATTTACTTCATTTGCTTGGTTTCTGCACAATATATTGTATTTTCGGAGTAACTATAAAAGCTACAAAAAAAAAAATTTCACTACAATCAATTTTGTCGTTTGTAGTTGTAGGAAAAGTACTTTTAGTGCTTTCAAATTGTTGAATTCTGGCTTTTTTTGACATGCGTTATCGATTACTCCGAAACCTTCGAAGCAAAAAAAAAATTTTGTTTCGGATAAAAAACTACAAACGATTTAAAACATATTTCTACAAAAAAAACCAAAATTTACTTCATTTGCTTGGTTTCTGCACAATATATTGTTTTTTCGGAGTAACTACATATAAAAGCTACAAAAAAAAAATTTCACTACAATCAATTTTGTCGTTTGTAGTTGTAGGAAAAGTACTTTTAGTGCTTTCAAATTGCTGAATTCTGGCTTTTTTTGACATGCGTTATCGATTACTCCGAAACCTTCGGAGCAAAAAAAAATTTTGTTTCGGATAAAAAACTACAAACGATTTAAAACATATTTCTACAAAAAAAACCAAAATTTACTTCATTTGCTTGGTTTCTGCACAATATATTGTATTTTCGGAGTAACTATAAAAGCTACAAAAAAAAAATTTCACTACAATCAATTTTGTCGTTTGTAGTTGTAGGAAAAGTACTTTTAGTGCTTTCAAATTGCTGAATTCTGCCTTTTTTTGACATGCGTTTTCGATTACTCCGAAACCTTCGGAGCAAAGAAAAAATTTTTTTCGGATAAAAAACTACTAACGATTTAAAACATATTTCTACAAAAAAAGACCAAAATTTACTTCATTTGCTTGGTTTCTGCACAATATATTGTTTTTTCGGAGTAACTACATATAAAAGCTACAAAAAAAAAATTTCACTACAATCAGTTTTGTCGTTTGTAGTTGTAGGAAAAGTACTTTTAGTGCTTTCAAATTGCTGAATTCTGGATTTTTTTGACATGCGTTATCGATTACTCCGAAACCTTCGGAGGAAAAAAAATTTTTTTCGGATAAAAAACTACAAACGATTTAAAACATATTTCAACAAAAAAAAAACCAAAATTTACTTCATTTGCTTGGTTTCTGCACAATATATTGTATTTTCGGAGTAACTATAAAATCTACAAAAAACAAATTTTACTACAATCAATTTTGTCGTTTGTAGTTGTAGGAAAAGTACTTTTAGTGCTTTCAAATTGCTGAATTGTGCCTTTTATGACATGCGTTTTCGATTACTCCGAAACCTTCGGAGCAAAAAAAAAATGAATTTCACTACAATCAATCTCATCGTTTGTAGTTCACAAAAATGCAAAAAAAGTTTGAGTTTTTTCAAAGCGGGTTCCAGCTTGATGTGCATTAGGCGACATCTCCGAAACCTTTGGAGCAAAAAAAAATTTTTTTTCGGATAAAAAACTACAAACGATTTAAAACATATTTTAACAAAAAAAAACTCTAATTTACTTAGTTTGCTTGGTTTCCGCACAATGTATTATATTTTCGGAGTAACTATAAGAACTAAAAAAAAATGAGTTTCACTACAATCAATCTCGTCGTTTGTAGTTGACGAAAGTGCAAAAAAAATTTGAATTTTTTCAAAGCGGGTTCCAACGTGATGGAGCTTGTTTGCGGTTGTGAAGTAATATGCGCTGACAATCAAAATATGTATTGTATGTATTGACTCATTCGCTCTCTGTATGACTTGAGTAATCGAGAATTGAAATAATTGCAATGATGTCGAAGCAACTTGTTTAGCATGCGAGTTGCTGTCAAACTTAAACAATAAATTATTTTCGTGGGTATAAACAATTTATTTAGAAATACTTAGACACTGTGGCGATACTGTCAATAGATTATTTTTTAACATTTTTATGTTTATATGTAGATGTAATAGAGTGTGATCTTATTTTGTCGAGATAGGACTTTTCTTCTCAGTTGCCTACTAAGTCTGAGGTAGCACTTGTTGGCAAAAGTGATTTCCATTCGACTCAGTGTTAAGGGCTGGTTTCCTCGAAAGCGGTAACGCTATATAGCGTCCGTTACATAGCAGTGAAGTACGTTGTCAAAAATACTGCCATGTAAAAGTAATTGAGTGTAAAGTAAGAAGACGGTGAAGTTCACCGTAATGTAATATAGCGTCCGTCATGACGGTGGCAATTTTTCGTCAACGTTTTTTCTCACCGTCATTGTCATAGCGGTGTCAATTCAATAAAATTCTTCAAATTCGTTTACAAAAACAACAATTAATTGTTTTCAAAACAAATATTTTAAAAATATAAAAGAGAAAAACAAGAAAAGTGGCCGCAAATTTACAATTTCGAATGGATTGAAGTCACCGCTACTTGCATGTAAGTTTACAGAAAAGCGGTGCTGCTAATGACGGTGAGCATAGCTACCGCTATATAGCGAACGTTACATAGCGTTACCGCTTTTCGAGGAAACCAAGCCTTTACCCTGGGAAGTGGCTAGGTTTAATCTAAAACTAACTAATGTCGGCGATATACCAACAGGTTATCATTACCTCTGACGATATTTTTGCCGAGCATCTCTTCCAACTTGTGGTGTGTTGCTTTTGAGTTTTTTCCTACAAGTTGCCGGACCTACAGTTTTTTGCAAAGAAAATGAGTTTTTGCTGAGCAGCCTCTCATGGCATAAATATACCCGGAGAATTTGCCAAACTACTGCCGATGGGCGACCCCGTTTATGTTGCGTTTGGTGTAGTCGGCCGAGCACAATACCGCTGCACTACGGCGACCGCCGTGGCTATAATCTAGATAAGAAAATTACAATGTTCTAGTAACGAAACATTCCCTATATGAGGTAGCTCTTTGAGTATATTCCACTAGCCGCCTTGTCATCAGTGTTCGAGCAATCCTTCAAAAAAAAAAAAAAGAGGCGATAAGATTCAGTATCCCAACGTTTACCTAATTCTTCTGCTCTGGAACTCGAGTTAAAAATTGTACTGTTAAAATATGAAATACATAAGTGTTCTACAATCTGCCTACCGGCGAAGCGGCTAGCTTGGTGTCTGCCGAAGAGATCGGATCTGGGAAGCGGCTAGCTTATGTTCTCTCGTTCATGGGATTACTTAGGGTAGTTTCTATAGGCTGGACAACGGTTGTTATGTATGTACATTGAATACATAATTTCCTTGATATGGAAAAGTCGTTTAGAGTATAAAGTGGACTTAGCAGTATTTACTGCGAGGCTGACGATATTCTGAATTTGTATAAAAGAAGAAGTTAGCAGCTAATAAACGCGACGACGATACATATTCACAAAATTTAAATTCAATTTAAAATACCGCAAGTTGCATGCCACACGCGCCGATAATAAAAGTTCCAATTAAACTCTGCACGATGTCTGCGGCCCGTTGGTCAAGAGCGTCCAACTTTTTCGTACCTATATAAGTATATACTTACACCTGTGTAGATATGCATATTAGGGTGGTCCTTATAATCAAATGTTAATATTTACCCAGTATCATCCTCTAAATCGGTTTTACCACTGTCATTATATGTACCGTACTTACATTTTCGGATTGAAGACGGCAAAGGCGTGTCGCGTGGGGATCAAATACCAGATTTCCTTATGGTCTCCGATTAAAACCAAAATTTATATGTGATATCTTCGACTATATTTTAGCCGATTTTAGGTATTAAATAAGTATAGTTTAAAAAAACTAAAACTCAGGCTTTTAGAGAGTATTGAACTAAATAGATGAAAATAATTTTAACAAGTAAGGAAGTCTAAGTTCGGGTGAACCGAACATTATATACCCCGCGGCCATTTCAGCTACCGAGATATGCCAATTTGTGTGATTTTCGAAATTTTCGATATCGAAAGTGGGCGTGGTTGGAGGGCGGTTTTATCCAATTTCATCAGGTATACTCCCAAAGATACTAGTATGCTTTGTGCCAAATTCCATCATTCTATCGTAATCAGTTTAAAAGTTACGCCCAGTCGAATTTTCAAAAATGGCCTCCTTAAAAGTGGGCGGTGCCACGCCCACTATAAAATCTTTTTGGAAAAATCATAAAAGAATGACCAGGGGGGTTCATCTATAAAATTATATAATTTTAGCCATTTCAGCTGCCGAGATATGCCAATTTGTGTGATTTTCGAAATTTTCGATATTGAAAGTGGGCGTGGTTGGCGGGCGATTTTATCCAATTTCATCAGGTATACTCCCAACGATACTAGTATGCTTTGTGCCAAATTCCATCATTCTATCGTAATCAGTTCAAAAGTTACGCCCAGTCGAATTTTCAAAAATGCCCCCCTTAAAAGTGGGCAGTGCCACGCCCACTATAAAAAATTTTTGGAAATATCATAAAGGAATGATCTATAAAATTATATAATTTTAGCCATATCAGCTGCCGAGATATGCCAATTTGTGTGATTTTCGAAATTTCGATATCGAAAAAGGGGGCGTGGTTATCATCCCATTTCGCCCATTTTCAATAGCAACCTACCTTGGCCAGAAAGTAACCTGTATACAAAATTTCATGCAAATATCTCAATTTTTACTCAAGTTATCGTGTACACGGACGTACAGACGGACAGACGGACGGACATGCCTAAATCAACTCTTCTTTTAATCCTAAGAACTTTCATATATGGAACTCTATATCTATCTCGATTATTTTGTGCCGTTACAAACAGCCGTTATGTGAACAAAATTAATATACCCTTGTACTAGTACTAGTACGCTGGGTATAAAAACCCTACACAGTAGTATTGTGGAAAAATCGTGGTCCGCTTTGTTCCATAATCTTCGTTTTTTATTTAATTTATTTTTAATTTTTTAGTGCTATATTCTTTAAAAGCGTGTGTTTTCGCTTTTTAACCTATATTTATTTTTTACTTTTTAGTTAAATGTGTTATGAAGTAATCGATAAATGTATCGAAGTATACCGCAGTCAAAACGAAACCTCTGGGCCTCCACTTGCGTTTGATACCCATATTGTAGGCAATTTTCAATAGTATTGTACAATCTCATTTTGACCGAAATCGAAATATTCCAAAGTCCAATAGAAACCTGTGGACCTTCCCTTTCGTTTGATACCCATATTGAAGGCATATCTCAAGGTTTTTGGGACAGTCTGAAGTCCAAATGACAGACTGATGTGGAGCTACATACAAGCAAGCAAACATACATATGAATGTACCTTAGACTGGCCGTAAATATTTTTTTTTGGAAATCCTTAAATTTTCGCGTCTTAAAATACTATGTGGTTAAGAGTCAAAACCAACCATGTAAATTTTCAGCACGATCCGATAATGCCTTAACGTGCCGAGTTGAGCTCAAAGTTCCGGTGGCCCTATGGAGACCAAAAAAATTCTTTTTTTTTTTCTTTTTATCTAATACCTAAAATCGATAATATTATAGTCGACGATATCACATATAAAATTTAGTTTCGATCGGAGACCGTACACGAGGATGAAAGTGCAGATTGCCCTATGCAGACTCAAAAAATAAAACCAGGGTGGGGAAAAATTCGATCGCGAATTCTTAATCATATGGTTTTCTCACCCTTTCTCATTTTGCGCTCTTAACATATCGCGAGAAACGCTAAGGCAAACGAGCGGTAGTTAAAGCAGTAACTGCATTATTTCATTGCTAGGAGTTTGTAAACAAACGATTTTTCATACCAGAAGACTTGCTACGAGCGATCGCGTTTGTATGCTCGCTCGTTTCCAATGTATATACATAAAATAATTGCATACACTAGTTAAGAAACGAAAAATGTTTTCGATGTTTTAAACAACGCTCGTTTGCCTTTGCATTTCTCGCGATAAGTTAGGAGCACAAATTGAGAAGATTGTATTTATGAGCAATCGCGATCGTTCTTCTTACGGTGTGGATGCAAAATTTTGATTTCATCTGTTTAAAGAAAGTTGTACGTGCAAGATTTATTTCTGTTATTAGTTTGCAAGTAAACAAAGTGAAGATTTTATTAATACAAATATGGGAAAAACATCAAACATTGAAAAATCACAATTTGTGACATTTGATAAAGATTCATATTATAAAAAGACGAATTTATGATTAAATAAAAAAACGAAATTCAGAGATACTCTTCTTCCTCAATTACAAATTGTTTATAAAAATGTTGTAAAAAATTAAAAAAAAATTAATTTTTATTATTAAATTATTTTCTTTGTTATACGGTGTTTCCACCAAAAACAAACACCGTGTTTGTAGGTTTTGGGTTTGAAATAATTGTCAACTGTCAACACGCAGTGGGTGTTTGATATAAATTGTGTTCAATCTGTCATTCGTGTAATTTTATTATTCGAAAATTTTGTGGAAAATGCTATTTACCCCAAAAGGCAGATCCAGGGTCGAAAGCCCACTGGTAGCCATTTGGGTCTTATAAAAGCTATAACCTTTATAACATAGTCCAACTTTTCGGTGGGACCTATCAAACAAGTGTTTGGCCCTATGATTTTGCGTTGCATTTTGAAAAATATTAAAAAATTAAAAAATTTTAAAAATAAATTGATTTAATTTTAATTGTCAACAATTTTGACAAACTGAAGGCAATGGTAACATGATTACGATAAGAATTTAAAAACTAAAAGGAAATAATGACGTAAATGAACATTATTGCCATCTTTTAATGATAAATCGTAATCAAACCCAAAGCAAACGCGCTTTTAAAAGGGGTTTGAAATGGATTTGGGTTATGAAATTTGTATGAGATTTGACAAGGGTTTCGAATAGTGTTTGATTTTAAACACGCTAGGGTTAGAAAACACGGTGTTTGCTTTTGGTGGAAACACCATATTATGCTATTTAAGGGTTCCGGTATAGGTACGGTGACCATCCGTTCTGTTTTTGGCAGAACAGTTCTGTTTTTAAGGAGCGTGTTCTGCGTATTTTTTTCTTAGGAAAATAACAGAAATGTTCTGTTTTTAAGCAAATGTTCTGTTTTTTTCTGTACCTGCAACCTTTTCAACAAATCGTCGCTCGGCGCACAATACCACGTATTTGCAAAAAGCCATACGGCGTATGTACCGAAACTTGCTAAATAGAGATTTCGTTACCCTGACTAGGACTCATCGGTCTTAACGTACTTACGTTAAAATTCCGCCGTTTTTTACGTCATGAAAAACGGGAACACTTTTTTATTCAAAACATTGAAAGTGTAACCTCAAATAATTTATAGGCGGGTAGAGAAATTTCACGTGAAGAAAAGACCAACCCATCCAGCAGAGCAACGTACGTTTTACCGATCGTATATTTTTCCATCGTTTTCGTATCCGAAAACGGTCCGGAAACTTTACTGTTGGGCTGGATTTACTGTTGGTTCGCTTTTCCACAATTTTTCGTATCCGGAAACGGTCCGGATACTATACTGATAAAAACAGTGATCACAAAAACACCAAAAAATTATCCCAAAAACATCAGAAAACGTGTAAAAAACACAAAAAAACTAACGCATATAATTTTTAGGAAGGTTTTTTGTACTTTTACAGACATACGTTTCGTTCGCAAAATTTAGTGGGAAAAAGGATCGGGAAAAGTACTTTAAATGGAGAATAAAAACGGAAAAATATATAGTTTTTGCCAGATTTTTTTAAATTTTCAGATGCGCTTAGGGAAATTTTGGTGGGTGGAAAGTTTTAAGTAAAATGAGTTCTGTTTTTAAAAAAAAAAAAATTATGGTCACCGTATAGGAAGAAAAATGCGAATGCCTTTTTATTGTTCTGCTAACCAGTGGTTCAATTCATATTTCCTCACGAAAAAATAATGAAATAAAATAATAAAAAACAAAAACTGTCTAAAATCCCAAGGTCAACTCAATGATGAATACCATTGTTTAGAAATAATCTATGGTCATGTACACAAGTATGTAGACATGTGCATCTCACATGTATAAGGGATCACAGGGACTGGTAATTTTTAGCTAGTTGCATTCATGGCTGGCAATTGTTATACCAATAATTTTCAGATGCACTTAAGTTCGTGCATATGTTAGGTTCAAGTGGCTGCCGCAGAGGCACACTTAGGCCAGTTTTGAAGGCCCGTTGTGATACCACCAACACAAGGAAAGTCAGCCCCGGGACCCAGCCATATGGAAAATCCCTGAGTTGTTGGGATTTTCCACATAGCAGAATCCCGGGACTGACACTCCTAAACCGACACCGTTACTCCTCCTCGAACCACTTAGATGACTTTATGAAGCCCATCAAGTCCTTTATGTCCAGTTCCGCGATCTGGCTTAGACTATCTAGGAACGGAACTCCCAAAAAGCGCGTTCTCACGCCGCTTAAAGCCGGACAGTTGCAGATGAGGTGCTCCACCGTTTCCTCCTCCTCATCATCTTTGCAACTCCTGCAGCATCGTCGGTAGGGCACACTTAGCCTTTCTGCATGCCTACCAATGAGGCAGTGACCGGTTAATACCCCTATCAATATGCAGATTTCCCTCCTAGTTAGGGCATAAATGCGTCTAGACCTTTTAAGATCCCATTTTGGCCAGGTTTGTTTCGATATCCGACACCCTGGGGATTGCAGCCATCTTTCGTTGGCTTGACGGAGTGTGTGCTCCTTCAGCATTAGTTTGCATGTGGCAAACGGCATACCTAAGCGCTCTTTATCCCGAAGAACCTGCTTGGTCGTGCCCTGCCTGGCAAGCTCGTCTGCCTTACAGTTTCCCTCAATGTCCCTATGTCCCGGGACCCATATGAGGTTTACGCGGTTCTGTTGGGCCATCTCCTGAAGAGATCGACGACAGCTGAGCGTCAGTTCAGAGTTGAACGTGTATGAGCCAAGGGATTTGATTGCCGCCTGGCTATCGCTGAAAATAGTGATATCTCCTCCGATAACACGTTTGCTTACCCAGGCCGCGGCGTCCCGGATTGCCGAGACTTCCGCCTGGAAGACGCTACAATGATCAGGTAGTCTGAAGGAGAGTTCAAGGTCCAAATCCCTTGAATAAACCCCTCCTCCAACTCTGCCGTCCAACTTCGAGCCGTCGGTGTATATGGAAGTGCCACCATTTGTTTCGGGACACCAATCCGTCCTCTCCCAGTCTTCTCTGCTGCTCGTGCATATGTTGATAGAATAGAATTTTTTAATATTTTTTTTCTTTACTTGTTTAGTATAAATAAGCGATAACCTTTTTAGGTAGCGCAAAGTGGTTAAATAGATGTTTGCGCAAAATGGTATTCCATACAATTTTCTGAAAAATATTAATATCTATGATGTACATATGCATTAGATTGGGCCAAATGAAAAGAAACTTGATTTCCTTGAAAATAATATTGGTTTTATTTTGCAGAACGGCGAAAACATAATATTGAAAGTCAAAGATCTTTATATTAATTTCTATAGGTCTGTCATTGATACTTTAGATTTAAATATGCTGATCTGGCTTTTTCATATAAATCTGCCAAACCAATGTGCTAAAGAAGCTTACATACTGACGTGTACATACATATGCATACATATAATAGCACTTAAGAAAAATTTTAAGTATATCTTAAATTTTGTTATAAAACTGGGAACTATTATTTTTTACTTTAAGTTATTAAGAAAAACTTAAAGATATTTCATCTACATTCTCAAAAAAAAAATCTTATTTTACCAAATGGAATTGATTTTCAAACAAACGCTCGCGATCGATCGCCAGAAATCGTAAACAATCGCGAGAAATAGCGTAAGTGCTCTTTTCAATAACAGCTATTGTTTGGCTTTTGCTATGCACGCTCGCAACGAACGATCGATGCCTAAAAATAGAATTGACTACGCTTGCACCATTGCTGTTGCTTGCGAGAGATTGCACATGCATTCGTTAAAAATGTAGCTTACTCACTCGCGAGAAATACCAACCACTGAATTTTATGCAGTGATTAGTTGTTTGAGAGATCGTATTTTGAGAGTTCACCGTACCCTGAATAAAACATATAAGGTAACCTCAATTTTTGATCCCTGTGTGACACGCCTTAACGGCCTCCGATCAAAACCAAATTTTATATGTGATATCGTCGACTATAATATTATCGAGTTTAAATATTAGATAAAAAGAAAAAAAATTTTTTTTTTGGTCCCCATAGGGCCACCGGAATTTTGAGCTCAACTCGGCACGTTAAGGCATGGTTTGTTTTGACTCCTAATCACATATTTTAAGACGCAAAAATTTCAGGATTTTCAATTTTTAATTTTCTTCATACAAGCTGCGGCCAGTCATATGTACATATGTACAAGTAAAGCTAATGAAAGCGTAGTAAAATAACTAGCATTATGTGGGAAAAGCGTCTTGCGCTCGATATACCAAAATTATGGCACAAAGCGGGCCACGCTTTTTCCACAATACTACTGTGTGGGGATTTTAAAATTATTTTCAACTTTTTAGTTCAATTCACTCTAAAAGCGTGAGTTTTAGTTTTTTTAAACTATATTTATTTTTTACTTTTTAGTCAAATGTCCTATGAAATTATCGATAAATTTATCGAAATATATCGAAATCCAAATGAAACCTGTGGCCTTCCCCTTTCGTTTGAAACCCATATTGTAGGGAATTTTAAGGTTTTTGGGCAATCATATTTTAACCGATAACTCAGTATTCGATAAATTTATCGAAATATGTCGATGTCCAAATGAAACCTGGGACCTTCCCCTTTCGTTTGGTACCCATATTGTAGGGAAATATTAAGGTTTTTGGGCATTCACATTTTGACCGATAACTCAGTTATCGATAAATTTATCGAAATATGTCACTGTCCAAATGAAACCTGGGACCTTCCCCTTTCGTTTGATACCCATATTGTAGGGAAATTTTGAGGTTCTCGGGCAACCACATTTTGACCGATAACTCAGTTATCGATAAATTTATCAAAATATGTCGCTGTCCAAATGAAACCTGGGACCTTCCCCTTTCGTCTTATACCCATATTGTAGGGAAATTTTGAGGTTTCAAGGCAACCACATTTTGACCGATAACTCAGTTATCGAAATATATCGAAGTACAAATGAAACCTGGGGCCTTCCCCTTTCGTTTGATACCCATATTGTAGGGAAATTTTAAGGTTTACGGGCAACCACATTTTGACCGATAACTCAGTTATCGATAAATTTATCGAAATATATCGAAGTCCAAATGAAACCTGGGGTCTTCCCCTTTCGTTTTATACCCATATTGTAGGGAAATGTTAAGGTTTTTGGGCATTCACATTTTGACCGATAACTCAGTTATCGATAAATTTATCGAAATATGTCACTGTCCAAATGAAACCTGGGACCTTCCCCTTTCGTTTTATGCCCATATTGTAGGGAAATTTTGAGGTTTACAGGCAAACACATTTTGCCCGATAACTCAGTTATCGATAAATTTATCAAAATATGTCGCTGTCCAAATGAAACCTGGGACCTTCCCCTTTCGTCTTATACCCATGTTGTAGGGAAATTTTGAGGTTTCAAGGCAACCACATTTTGACCGATAACTCAGTTATCGATAAATTTATCGAAATATGACGATGTCCAAATGAAACCTGGGACCTTCCCCTTTCGTTTGGTACTCTTATTGTAGGGAAATGTTAAGGTTTTTGGGCATTCACACTTTGACCGATAACTCAGTTATCGATAAATTTATCGAAATATGTCGCTGTCTAAATGAAACCTCGGACCTTCCCCTTTCGTTTGGTACCCATATTGTAGGGAAATATTAGGCGTTTTGGGCATTCACATTTTGACCGATAACTCAGTTATCGATAAATCTATCGAAATATGTCGATGTCCAAATGTAACCTGGGACCTTCCCATTTCGTTTGGTACACATATTGTTGGGAAATATTGAGGTTTTTGGGCATTCACATTTTGACCGATAACTCAGTTATCGATAAATTTATCCAAATATGTCACTGTCCAAATGAAACCTGGGACCTTCCCCTTTCGTTTGGTACCCATAGTGTAGGGAAATATTAAGGTTTTTGGGCATTCACATTTTGACCGATAACTCAGTTATCGATAAATTTATCGAAATATGTCGCTGTCCAAATGAAACCTGGGACCTTCCCGTTTCGTTTGATACCCATATTGTAGGGAAATTTTGAGGTTCTCGGGCAACCACATTTTGACCGATAACTCAGTTATCGATAAATTTATCGAAATATATCGAAGTCCAAATGAAACCTGGGGTCTTCCCCTTTCGTTTGATACCCATATTGTAGGGAAATTTTAAGGTTTTCGGGCAATCACATTTTGACCGATAACTCAGTTATCGATAAATTTATCGAAATATGTCGCTGTCCAAATGAAACCTGGGGTCTTCCCCTTTCGTTTGATACCCATATTGTAGGGAAATGTTAAGGTTTTTGGGCATTCAGATTTTGACCGATAACTCAGTTATCGATAAATTTATCGAAAAATATCGAAGTCCAAATGAAACCTGCGGTTGTTGTTGTTGTAACGAAGTGTAGCCCTGCCCAGCGTGTACTTTTCCTTAACCTAAATTGTCATCAATTTCTTCTAACGGGAGTCCTAGGAAACTTGCAGTTTCAACAGGGTTGGACCAGAGGGAGATGGGTGTTAGAAGAGTGGGCTCCGAAGAGCAGATAAATAAATGGTTGGTATTATGGGGTGACGAGCCGCATGCCGGACATTCATTCGGCACGTCAAGGTCTAGTCTGGATAAGTAGGAGTTTAACCTGCTACAGTATCCAGAGCGTAATTGAGCCAGAGTGACCCTTGTCTCTCGAGGAAGATGACGCTCCTCAGCCGCGACGCGAGGTGGTTTGGCGTGCAAAACGGCGTTCAGTGGACAGAGCGAGACATAAGACGCAACGGACGTGTCATGGATGTGCTTCAGGGCCTGCGTATGTACCTTTGGATCAAACGGCGAAAGTGTGAGGTGCCGGATCTCATCAAAATGCTCACGTAGATGTGCCCTTACGGTCCTAGGAGGTGGCTCATACTCAAGCAGTAGTCTGTTGGGATGTTGTGGTTTGCAACAGTTCAACAGGTACTGCATGTTTAGCATTTCATTGTGCTCCAAAACTGGGAGCATTTCCACCTCATGATGTAAATGATGTTTTGGAGACATAAGGACGCATCCCGTGGCGGTTCTGAGTGCGGTATTTTGGCAGGCCTGCAGTCTTTTCCAATGAACCTCAGCAAGCCCCGGCGACCATATCGGCGACGCGTAATTCAGGATCGGCCGACCAATTGCTTTATAGGTTGCCAGCAACGTTTCTTTGTCTTTACCCCAAGTGCTGCCGGCTAGCGACTTGAGAATTTTGTTGCGGCTTTGTAGCTTAGAGACAATTGCGGTTGAATGAGCAGCGAATTTGTGCATGGGGTCGAAAGTTACCCCTAAGATTTTGGGGTGAGCGACAGTAGGTAATTTTTGATCGCCTACGTAGATTTCTAACTCCATGCCAACTTGCGCCGTCCAGGTCGTGAATAGTGTCGCCGAGGACTTCGTTGGCGACAATGTCAGGCTCCGGGCAGTGAAAAACTCAACAAGAGAGGGGAGATAACCATTGATCCTGGAGCATAGCTCATCAACGGAAGTGCCAGAAGCCAGGATCGTACAATCGTCTGCGTAAGAGACAATCGAGACTCCATCTGGTGGGGAAGGAAGCCTCGAAATATAAAGATTAAACAGAAGCGGGGAAAGGACACCACCCTGCGGTACCCCTTGTTTAATCTTTCTCGGTTTTGATTTTTTGTTTCTGAAAACTACAGACGATTGACGACCACTCAGATAATTGGCGGACCAACGCTTAAGACAGGGGGGGAGCGATGAATCTTCCAAATCGGATACCAGTTGTCCATGATTTACTGTGTCAAAAGCTTGAGACAGGTCAAGAGCAACTAGAACCGTCCTGTGATGAGGGCTTTTCTGGTTGAGTCCGTCAGTTATCTGAGTGTTAATGGCATTTAGAGCAGATGTTGTGCTCCGTATTTTTCTAAAGCCATGTTGGTGCTCGGCTAACCTCAACTTTGATGTGTAAAGAGGAAGTAATACCGCCTCCAATGTCTTCACTACTGGCGAGAGGAGCGATATCGGACGATAAGACTCCCCTACGTTAGCTGGTTTGCCAGGCTTTAGTAGTGGGACCACGACTGCCTGTTTCCATTTTTCAGGTATGACAGAAGTGGCCAGGGACAAATTGAAGACGGTAGTGAGGTATTTTACTCCCTCTTCGCCGATGTGTTTTAAATGCACCATGGCTATGTCGTCAGGGCCCATAGCTTTAGAGTTTTTGGCTTTCCTGATGGCACTCGAACCTTGTTATGATATCCATTGACTAAGTGCAACAAAACGTTGCAATCACGGGCGATAAAGGGACAGAGCTTGTGGCAATGTGTCATGACCGCGGTGTGTGCACTGGCTTTAGGCCCGGAGCTTCAGCTTCGTGGTTCGAGAACGCGATCATCACACAGCACTGCCCTTCTTAGTCAATGGCCACACACGATAAATTTATATTTTGCACACTGGGACTTCAGCAGAATAATAAAAAATAGAATAAACAAAAAAAAAAAAACCCATCGTAAACAACACCACAATTACTTGCCACACTTCATCAATATGACAATTTGCAACTTACCCTTTTGTATGCCAGGCAGCTCATTTCCTGAGGTTGGTGGCTGCCTCTGTACCCGCCCTACCATTGGCCTTTTGGATGTTATTAAGACCCCAAATACATTACCACTATTTCACCATGGCTCAAACCAAATAAAGGAACAACTAATTAGCCATCATTATAATTATTATTAACAGTAAATAATTCAAACCATTACAATAGTTTATGCTTAGTCTATTTTGAATATGTCGAAAGAAAACTTAAAATAGTTTATTTTAAACTTTTAATTAAAATTTTCGAACAATAATAAGTTCCCCCTTAATCTCTACCTAAACAGCTGATTTTCATCAAGAAACTTCAAAGCAAAGCAAAAAAAAATATATAGAAATATACGTGTACATATGTATGTAAATATGTGTGCGCTTGGATATGCGCGGAGTGGCCAATGCACGAAATGAAAATAAAGATAACCCAAAACTGGGTCCAATTTGGATTTTACCAAAATTTAAGAACCACTTACATATGTACATACATATGCTGCAAAATATATAAAAATTAGTAAATAGGCATGTGGTATATAAATAAATAGGAAAATTAGGGAATCAAGAAAAATGTAATAACCATATTATATATGCTAATATGTATATATTCGGAACTTTAAGACGTCGCGTAGAAGGCCTCCTAGCATTGTTTTTGGGTTCGGAATTGACGGTATTACCAAGATTTCCTAACTTTGGCTTTATTTAATAGCCGACAACCGTTAATTGAAAATCTATCAAATTTGGGAAATTTACTAGCATAAATTGCTAACGTAATTGATGGCAATCATATCAACAGTAATATATGTCTGAAGCTATGTAAATGCAAAGAGCGCGCAAATACAAAAAAACAACTACCAGCGCTCGCTGTTCGATGCAGCCGATCTCTCAAACTTTTCCACTGCTTCTCCGCTAGCGGATATTTTCTGCTGGAGCGAGTTTGAGGGACCGATGCATAACAACAACAATGTCAACAGCTGTTGAGGTAGGTTAGTTATGTAGTATAACTAACAGGATAATTTGTAAAATAGTAAATTCTAATTAGAATATTTTGTAAATATAATTATTAAATAGAGTGGGTACGGTACTAGGGGGGGCATTACTATATTTACTCTCCTTTTAAGATTACAAATTATTTATTTCAATTATGTATGTACTAACTTATTTAAGTACAAAAAAAAATTCTTTTATTTACATTATTGTTAACTTCAATACTTTTTCTTTTCTTTCTTTTGTATGGATAATTTTAATCATCTTCTTCTTCTTCCCTAGTTCGAGCTACAACTAGGTATTGTAAAGCAATTTACATGCGTACGAGTATTTTAGGTTATGTACATTTTTAGTCGAGAAGAAAAAATTGATCTAAACATTTATGATTTTTGTAGGACTCGATGCCGGAAATCTTCCTTTGGTTTAAAATAGGATTACGTATATGTATATTTAGGTATTTTTAAGTATATTTAAGTATTTTTAGGTTAAGTATGTACTAATTAAGAAAATTAATTTAAAATTCATAATTTTTATGGACATCGTGGAGGAAATCTTCCTTTGATTCGAAATACAATTATGTATGTAAGTATATTGAAAAAAAAAATTGTATATTAAGTATAAGTACTTTAGGTTATAACCGAAAAAAAATGTATCTTAAAATTTAAAGTTGACGTAGGGTTCGATGCAGGAAAACGTAATTATCCGGATGGTTGGATGATGGAGGAGTTTTTCGTTGCATTAAAGCGAACCATGAAGCATATTGGCGGATTCGCACGTGGCTGTGTGAGACAGGGAAACGTAAAAGGGGGTTGCTTGTGCATACCACAAGCAACCCACATGCATAAGATTAGGGACTTTGCGTGATGGAAATTTCGCAAGAATCTATGAAAGAAAACACAAACCACAGTCTTAGACAAGGGAATTTTAAATTCACATGAAGAAAGTATGTAGGGAAATCTGATATTCACTAATTGAATGGATATTTCACAACTTACCATAAATAATTTCAATATCCGAAAAAAGTAGATGTTATTGGAAGCAGGATGCCAATGGCCTTAAATGGTGGTTAATTTACGCGAACCGACTTTTATATTTTTATATAAAAGAGACTCAAACGGCAGCTATATAAGCGTATATAGCTTGGTGGTTGAATGAATAAACTTTTTAATTAAACTCACACTTTTTGATCACGATGTTGATACTCCGGAATCCCACAGGAAAAGAAAGAGACGATTTCCGCGGAAGTGGTATTAGAACCTAGCGACAGTCTCATGTGTCGATAACGCAGTTTAAAATCACCTGACTTTGACAGATGGGGTTGCCGGGTTTGTACAGTGGTGGCAAAAAAAACTATATACCTACCGAGATCAGAGAAAAACGTTTGCAGCAGCAGGAACAAACCAAATATGTAAAATAAATTTAAAAAATGAAAAAAAAAATAGTCGTATGTACGGCGGTACACATCCCCCCACCTAGAGAGTTGGTGCGGTGTGACCTAATTGCAATCTTGGATGTCTTTTCGGTGATAAGTTGCTTTCTTGCCTGTGTCGACGTCTTCCAACTCATACATACAATTGCCTTTTACAGCAAGAACTCTACACTTGACGAATTTTGGAGCAAGTTTCGCCGAGAATTTCTTCGAGGCATCGCTTAATACAAAATTGCGCCGGAAAACAAAATCACCAATCTCAAAACGTTTATCCGTACTACGAAGATTATAGCGTTTGGAAGAATTTTCGAACGCTTTTGAGATATTTTCAGTAATTTTCTTTCGTATGAGTTGAAGATTGTCAGTCCTTTCCAGTACGGTGTCGTCCAATGTCTTGAGCTTCCTCAGTAACTCGTAATCACTAGCATGGGAAATCATTTGCTGGCCAAACAATGCGAAGTAAGGAGATACACCGATTGTTTGGTGAATCGAGTTTCTTAGCGCTTCAGCAATTTCAGAGAGGTTTTTATCCCAGTGTGATTGGTCTTTCTTGAGGTAAGCTCGAATACCAGCGATTATTGACCGGTTCACACGTTCGCTTGCATTGGCCTGCGGACTATATAAAGCTGTAAATACGTGTCTTATGCCACGGGCCGACAACAACGTGTTAAATTGCGAGGATCTAAACTGTTTTCCATTATCACTCATGACAATTTCGGGAGTTCCGAAAATATTGAAAACATTATCACGAAGAAAATCACATATCACGGAAGTGTTGAACTTTTTGACGGTTTTTAAGAGTGGAAACTTTGTTAAGTGGTCTAATACGATAAAAATTCCTATGTTGCCTTGCTTGGATCTAGGATAAGGTCCAAGAAAGTCAACATATAATTTCTGAAACGGTCTTTGTACCGTGTATTGTGCGGACATTGGTGGTCTTAACGTTACATTGGGCGATTTAGTTTGTTTACATATTTCACAGCGGTTGACATAATTTTTCACGTCAACCGTCATATTTGGCCAATATAAATTATTTCGTAATCGCTCCAATGTTTTCGCTATCCCACCATGACATTTATTTGGTGGACAATGTGCATTTTCAAGGACAACCGGTACTAGAGATGTGGGAATCCAAAGCTTCCAATTAAAGGATTCCCTTTCCGGATTGCCATCGGGATGTTCGGTCCTTTTATAAAGGAGTTTGTCGATTACCTGTAGATCAGGCAATCTGCTTTCATTTTGACGGACATGACTTATCAATTTTTGATAATCTTCGGACAAAAACTCGGACGACTGTAAATCAACTAACGGACGGACTTCGATCTCACGGACTTCACCTACTTCCTCGAAATTTTGACGGGACAGACAATCAGGCACTACATTTAGTGAACCTTTCCTATGTTCAATGTTAAACTTAAATCCTTGCAACTTTAAAGACCAACGTGCTAGTCGGCTGGATAAGTCCGTTTGCCGCATAAGCCACTGCAAGCTGGCGTGGTCAGTAACTATAGTGAACTCTTGTCCTTCTACATAAGCTCGAAACTTCTTCAAACTGAGCAAGGCTGCTAGACATTCGAGCTCAGTTACACTATAGTTACTTTGTGCCTTGTTCAACTTTTGTGAAAAGTACGCTATAGGCACCTCAACATCGTCGGAATTCTTCTGGACTAGCACCGCACCAACTCCTAACTTACTAGCGTCGCATTGTATTATGAAGGCTTTGTTATAATCTGGGCTAGCCAGTACGGGTGCTGTGCAGAGTTTTTCTTTTAGTATATCGAAAGCTTGTTGGGCATCGTCGTTCCATTCAAAACTTTTACTTTTTCTTAACAAATTTGTAAGTGGGGTTGTTAAAGCAGCAAAATTGTCTACGAAACGACGATACCAACCCGCCATTCCCAAAAATCTTCTAATCTGCTTGACGTTCGACGGGACAGGATATTGCGTTACAGCACAAATTTTCTCGGGGTCGGTACGTATAGTTCCGTTGCCCACAATATATCCCAGATATTTGACTTCCTTAATGCAAAACCTACTTTTGTTGACGTTTATAGTCAAACCCGCTTTTCTCAAATGTAGAGCAACCTCGGCTAGGACGGACATATGTGTCTCAAAATCTTCTGACACAATCAATAAATCGTCTAGATAGACGAAGACTTGGTTTCTTAGATTTGGTGGAATTACGCGGTCCATCAAGCGACAAAGTGCTTGTGGGGCGTTGCAAAGACCGAAAGGCATTACACGGTATCGGTATAACGGACGATTAGGGACGGTAAAACAGGTGTAATCTCGGGACTGTTCAGCGAGGGGAATTTGCCAAAAGGCACGCCGTAAATCAAGTGAACTAATATATTTAGCCTTGGGTATTCTGCTAAGAATGCCATCAATATGGGGAAGGGGATATGCGTCCTTGACAGTAACGCTATTAACTTTTCTAGAATCAAGACACAGACGGACTTTTCCTGGCTTTTTCACTAGCACAACCGGACTGGACCATGGACTGTTTGGAGCTTCCTCGATTACACCTAACTTAATCATTTCGTCAATTTCGGCATGTACGAGTTTCTCGACAGCTGGTGAAATTGGAAAGTAACGCTGCTTTATCGGACGGACATTTGGTTCGAGCTGAATCTCGTATTCCAACAAAGACGTTTTTCCCAAGCCTTCTTTTTCAAAGCTTGGGAATCTATTTTTAATTAAACTTAACTGCTGTTGTTGCTCAACATTCAAAGAAAGCGAGTTTTCATCAAAATCAAAACCATCATCAATAGAGATTTCAGAGATGATATTGGGTGCGACCTGGAATTTAATCCAAAAATCAACTCCCAATATCAAATCCTGGGACATACTGGGGACAACGAAAAAAGTTATTATTTCAGATCTACCTTTGTATTGCACGCTAAGGTCTATGGTACCGAAAACTACCTGACTTTTACCATCAGCAGTGCAAATGGGAATGTGGTGCTTTCGCAATTTGTTTTTGGCCACCTCCTTAGCCAACAAGCCTCCTAAGCAGGACACTTGAGCTCCACTATCGAGTAGGCCAAAGTGATCGCTATCTAAAAGTTTAACCTTCGCGTATGGTCTCAAATCGTTTTCTTTTTGCTGCAATGAGCAAATTACTTTTTTCAAATTTCTTTTGTTTTCTTTTACTTTTACCCAAAAGTCTTTCATACGTATCGCCGAACGCTTCGGGCTTGCAGCCTTATCATAATCGGAACCAAAAATTCTATTTCTTATTTCATTGTATTTTTTTAAACGTTCATCATATGGTATAATCTCTTTTCTTAAAGTAGTGTTAGAAAAATAAGGGTCACCGGTGTGTATACTCGATGTTGCACATTCGGTTGGTTGTGTGTGTATACGTATATTATTGCTGCCTAGTGTTTGCTGTCGTTGCGAGAGATCTGTCGCGATTCCTCGCTCGCTTTGCAGTTTCCCGGACTACACTTTGGGCATTTAGGACGATAGGTATTTGGTGCGCCACAACCGTAGCAAAACACCGTACGCTCCTCAAGGCAGTCATAATACCTATGCCCCTCTTTGTTGCAATTCCAGCAACCAGGTTTTCCTTTAGCAGCTTGTGAAACTGCATCTACTTCAGCGAAGTCGGCTTGCATTACAGCATCGGGATTAAGATCAAAATCAAGGTAGGCTTCATTAACTTGTCGCCTGGGTAAAGGTCGGGTGTTTTGACTTTGTGAGAATGGCGTTGCTTTAGCAATTTCGTTGGCTAAACTTTCACCTTTCAAACAAAGTCTTCGTAGTTCTGCCACAGAGTGAACTGGTACAAAAAGAAGCTGCTGCCTAATACGCGGTCGCAAATTGTGTTTCATAATTTTTAGTAATTCAAATTCGGATAAGGGTGTCTCAAGGGGTTCCGCTATTTTTAATATTCCGTTTCGGAAGTCGTCGAAACATTCAGCTGGTCCCTGTTTTCGAGCGCGAATCAACTCCTTAATCTCGAAATCGCTCTTATGCTGTTGAAAGTTTGTTCGTAACGCTTGGCACAGAGCTGGCCAGGTTACACGTTCAACTGATCTGCGATAGCGCCAGTACCAATCTTTGGCCTCATTTACGAACAAGCTTTGAATGTGCTCGCATAAAATATTGAAATTTCCATTTAGGGTATCTATCACCAGAAGCTCAATCCTAGACAAAAAACTATCTACAGATAGACTCGACGTACCATCAAACTTCACGTCCCAACTTGAGATTAATTGCGCGATTCTACCCGTATAAGGAATCGTAGACATTGAACTCAATCGCAATTGGTCGAGCTGATTAATAAAATTGGAATTACTATGGCTTGGTAATGGAGGTGCTTCTCTTGGCCATTGTGGTGTGGATCTATTTGGTGGGTGCTGAGCTGTCGATACATTTTCTGTTTGGCTAACATCATTACCTACCGGGGCTGGTTGGACAGGGTTAAGGTTTAAACGCTCCAAGAAATTTGTCAGAGAGCTTTCAATCCTCTGTTCCACCATTTGTGCAACACGACTTTCTAACCCCTCTAGGACAGTTTCAGATCTGGCTGACACAATGGCAGAAACCAGGTTCCTAATACGCGCCTCATCATTATTTTGTTCTGGTGGTTCACCACCATGAGCTCCTTCAGCTGCCAGACTACTGGCAGTATCTAGCCTTTGTTGAAGCTCCCGCTGTGACTCACCACTGTTTCTTGGTGGGTTGCCATTCAGGCTAGTATTCCCCAGGTTTCCCATGTTCCCTTGAAACATTGTTGTCCTAGACCTCGTGTTAACACCTGGGTATTGGTTAAAATCCCTACTGCTACAAACGGCTCTACACTGGGGACAGGATGAATTATTCCTTAACCAAGACAACAGACAGTTCCTGTGGAATCGATGGTTACAAGCTGTAACTAGCACGTTAAACCTATTGGTGATGGCTTTCTTACAAATGGCACAACCAGTCTGCAAGTTCAAGTGCTCGTCACTATGACGTAGTGGCATAGTCGCAATTAATAAGAAAAAAGTATATTTATACTCGTGTTCAAAAAAAAGGAATCGGGAAAAAATTTGAACAACAATCCAATCGTTGTCCTACAAAAATATAAAATTCAAAACCTTTTATGCATAAAGGTAACGCAAAAAAAATTTTTAAATTGTTTTTCCAAAAAAAAGTACAAAAAAAAGAATTTTATCCTTTAACACCTCGAACTAGATTCGCTAGCGCAAGAAAAAAAAATATTTTTTTTTTCAAAAAAATCAAAAATCATAAGAATAATTTGGTTTGAGACCATGGGAGTCTCTATAGTGGTAATGTGGCATACAGTTTAGGCTGGCAAAAGAGTCATATTGTGGTGTGGCATGCAGCATTTAGAAAAAGAACGCTCGGTTGTGATCTATTTCATTTAAATCACAATTTCCGAAAACCGCGAAATCTTTCTCAATTGTAAACGAAGTCAAAAAAAAATAAAAATATCAAACAAAATTTGGCATCTCGAATTTGAGTTGAGATGTACTTATTTACTTCACAACTAATGTACGTATATATATTTTCCTGTTGCATTGTAGCAAACGTAAATCGCCGGTAATTCATCTGGCATTAAGCCTTAATGAAAAATTTCCAAAAACGAAATCACGGATGTTGCACAAGTGCAAAAGAAATGTAATGCTCAAAAAAAATTTTATAGAATACGAAGCTTTACGCGGTACGCATCTTAACGCATCTAGCATGCAGGATCGTCAGTTCCACCGTAAATCGTTCGCATTCACTCAAAAGTTATTTGAACAAAACAGCAATCGAAAAAATTTAAGTTACTAATTATTAAAATTTCAAAAAAAAAATATTTAAGCGGACAGACATTCGATTCCAAGAGGGAATCCTAAAAGTGAAACCACGATTTCAAAGGAAAATATCTTTCCATATTTCGTGGCCCCACGTTGGGCGCCATTTTTATCTGTTATGATATCCATTGACTAAGTGCAACAAAACGTTGCAATCACGGGCGATAAAGGGACAGAGCTTGTGGCAATGTGTCATGACCGCGGTGTGTGCACTGGCTTTAGGCCCGGAGCTTCAGCTTCGTGGTTCGAGAACGCGATCATCACACAGCACTGCCCTTCTTAGTCAATGGCCACACACGATAAATTTATATTTTGCACACTGGGACTTCAGCAGAATAATAAAAAATAGAATAAACAAAAAAAAAAAAACCCATCGTAAACAACACCACAATTACTTGCCACACTTCATCAATATGACAATTTGCAACTTACCCTTTTGTATGCCAGGCAGCTCATTTCCTGAGGTTGGTGGCTGCCTCTGTACCCGCCCTACCATTGGCCTTTTGGATGTTATTAAGACCCCAAATACATTACCACTATTTCACCATGGCTCAAACCAAATAAAGGAACAACTAATTAGCCATCATTATAATTATTATTAACAGTAAATAATTCAAACCATTACAATAGTTTATGCTTAGTCTATTTTGAATATGTCGAAAGAAAACTTAAAATAGTTTATTTTAAACTTTTAATTAAAATTTTCGAACAATAATAAGTTCCCCCTTAATCTCTACCTAAACAGCTGATTTTCATCAAGAAACTTCAAAGCAAAGCAAAAAAAAATATATAGAAATATACGTGTACATATGTATGTAAATATGTGTGCGCTTGGATATGCGCGGAGTGGCCAATGCACGAAATGAAAATAAAGATAACCCAAAACTGGGTCCAATTTGGATTTTACCAAAATTTAAGAACCACTTACATATGTACATACATATGCTGCAAAATATATAAAAATTAGTAAATAGGCATGTGGTATATAAATAAATAGGAAAATTAGGGAATCAAGAAAAATGTAATAACCATATTATATATGCTAATATGTATATATTCGGAACTTTAAGACGTCGCGTAGAAGGCCTCCTAGCATTGTTTTTGGGTTCGGAATTGACGGTATTACCAAGATTTCCTAACTTTGGCTTTATTTAATAGCCGACAACCGTTAATTGAAAATCTATCAAATTTGGGAAATTTACTAGCATAAATTGCTAACGTAATTGATGGCAATCATATCAACAGTAATATATGTCTGAAGCTATGTAAATGCAAAGAGCGCGCAAATACAAAAAAACAACTACCAGCGCTCGCTGTTCGATGCAACCGATCTCTCAAACTTTTCCACTGCTTCTCCGCTAGCGGATATTTTCTGCTGGAGCGAGTTTGAGGGACCGATGCATAACAACAACAATGTCAACAGCTGTTGAGGTAGGTTAGTTATGTAGTATAACTAACAGGATAATTTGTAAAATAGTAAATTCTAATTAGAATATTTTGTAAATATAATTATTAAATAGAGTGGGTACGGTACTAGGGGGGGCATTACTATATTTACTCTCCTTTTAAGATTACAAATTATTTATTTCAATTATGTATGTACTAACTTATTTAAGTACAAAAAAAAATTCTTTTATTTACATTATTGTTAACTTCAATACTTTTTCTTTTCTTTCTTTTGTATGGATAATTTTAATCATCTTCTTCTTCTTCCCTAGTTCGAGCTACAACTAGGTATTGTAAAGCAATTTACATGCGTACGAGTATTTTAGGTTATGTACATTTTTAGTCGAGAAGAAAAAATTGATCTAAACATTTATGATTTTTGTAGGACTCGATGCCGGAAATCTTCCTTTGGTTTAAAATAGGATTACGTATATGTATATTTAGGTATTTTTAAGTATATTTAAGTATTTTTAGGTTAAGTATGTACTAATTAAGAAAATTAATTTAAAATTCATAATTTTTATGGACATCGAGGAGGAAATCTTCCTTTGATTCGAAATACAATTATGTATGTAAGTATATTGAAAAAAAAAATTGTATATTAAGTATAAGTACTTTAGGTTATAACCGAAAAAAAATGTGTCTTAAAATTTAAAGTTGACGTAGGGTTCGATGCAGGAAAACGTAATTATCCGGATGGTTGGATGATGGAGGAGTTTTTCGTTGCATTAAAGCGAACCATGAAGCATATTGGCGGATTCGCACGTGGCTGTGTGAGACAGGGAAACGTAAAAGGGGGTTGCTTGTGCATACCACAAGCAACCCACATGCATAAGATTAGGGACTTTGCGTGATGGAAATTTCGCAAGAATCTATGAAAGAAAACACAAACCACAGTCTTAGACAAGGGAATTTTAAATTCACATGAAGAAAGTATGTAGGGAAATCTGATATTCACTAATTGAATGGATATTTCACAACTTACCATAAATAATTTCAATATCCGAAAAAAGTAGATGTTATTGGAAGCAGGATGCCAATGGCCTTAAATGGTGGTTAATTTACGCGAACCGACTTTTATATTTTTATATAAAAGAGACTCAAACGGCAGCTATATAAGCGTATATAGCTTGGTGGTTGAATGAATAAACTTTTTAATTAAACTCACACTTTTTGATCACGATGTTGATACTCCGGAATCCCACAGGAAAAGAAAGAGACGATTTCCGCGGAAGTGGTATTAGAACCTAGCGACAGTCTCATGTGTCGATAACGCAGTTTAAAATCACCTGACTTTGACAGATGGGGTTGCCGGGTTTGTACAGTGGTGGCAAAAAAAACTATATACCTACCGAGATCAGAGAAAAACGTTTGCAGCAGCAGGAACAAACCAAATATGTAAAATAAATTTAAAAAATGAAAAAAAAAATAGTCGTATGTACGGCGGTACAACCTCTGTAGCGGTGATGGAAACGGGGGCATTGTTTTTGTGTTTATGCGCACACCTGAAGATCCTACGTCTGTCCCTGTCCTGTGCAGGGTGTGGTACAAACTGTCGGCAAAAGGCCGTTGCACTTTTCTTCGGGTCACTAAACGTCTTATCACCAAAGGTGATGTCTACGTTTTTTGGTGGGCCCGTCGAATTTGACAGGGATTTGACTGTGGACCATAATTTTCCAACACCGGTAGAGAGGTTACAAGACCTCAGATGCTCCTCCCATTTGGCATGTTTGTGTTCATCTACCAACCGTCTGATTTCCGCGTTGAGACCACTGATCTGTGGGTCTGCGGGATCGATGCTACGTATATGGTCACGTTCATTGGCCAGGGCTGCAGCTTCAGTTGGGAAGTTTGGCCGTATATTTTGTATTCTCCCAGCTGGTATAAAAAGGGCTGCAGCTCTATTTATGACCTTACGAATTTCCTTTTCACCTTGGCGTACGTCAGTCGGTATGGGAAGAGCACCAAAGGAGCTCTCAGTAAACTCAGTAAAGCCAACCCAGTCAGCCCTCCTGAAGTTTACGTAGGATCTCTTCTCAGAGGTGGTGAAATCCGGGGCACGATCAACGGACAGGATGATTGGCAGGTGATCTGATGCCAAAGCCACCATTGGGCCCCAGTTTATGCAGTTTATTAGACCCGGACTAACAATTGTTATGTCCGGGGAGCTACTGCAATTTACTGCCATCCTCGTGGGGGCGTCCGTGTTCACCGCGCAGAATGTGGAAGCGTCAATTTGCTCGGCTATTTCCCGTCCTCTGCCGTCAGCAGAATGGCGTGCATGCCACATGTCATGGTGTGCATTAAAATCGCCCATAATGACACGGTTATCGCCCCGTAGGAAATCGCTTAAATCAGGGCGATAACTTCTGGGACAACAGGTGACGGGAGGTATGTAGATGTTTATCAGCTCGAGATCAACACCTCCAGCTGAAATGACAATACCCTGTCGCTCTAAGGGTATGTCCTCTTGGTCGGTGTTGAATGCAAATTCCCTATACCGCACGGTTTGGTGGATTATGAACGCAAGACCACCCCCACCGTCCGTACGATCATGCCGGAGAATGTGGTAGCCACCACTCGCTCTGAGATCCGAGTGGGTGCCAAGTTTAGTCTCCTGGATTGCAGCAATTTTGATGGAGTTTTGCTGCATAAACTTGGTGATCTCCACAATCTTGCCAGTTATACCATTGCAGTTTAATTGCATTATTTTGAAATGCGGGGGAGAGGCAATGGTCACTCTGGGAGTCAGGGACTGGTGCGCTCGCCGTGGAGGTAATATGCTAGTCCGTGATCGTCGTCGCAGTCCTGAAGGCGACAAATTCCGCTCGTTGGGAAACGAGGTAGAATTTGTCGGCAATGTGGGCTGCACAGCTCGACAACACGGCGCAACATACGCATCAGTCCATAGATTTCTGTTTGCGAGCCCTGAGCATATGCGCAGGTGACATTGGCCAAGGCAGATATTGCACTTGACCGATGGCACTCTGGACGCATATATTCTGTGCCGACAAACAGTGCACATAGTGTGAGGGACCAGGAGCTGATGGCCTTGATTCACACTTGTGCCGGTACCGGAAGAAGTAGAGGGGAGGAGAATATTTTGGGGCGGGAGTTGTAGCTCAGCAGTGCTCACAACATCTATAGATGTGCTACGTAGGGAGTAGCTATGAGCTGCTGTGTGAGGTGTTAGCGCGCTAGGGCGCGAGCTACAACTGGGAACACACAATGTTTGCTGAGCAATAGATATATAGCGAAGGGGACGAGACGTTCTAAGACGTGAACAGCAAGGCGCCACGAAGGTTTTAAAAAAACTAAGAGGCCGGTGTGTTTTTGGATCTAGTCCGGAGCAACTAGACTTGTGTAGCCAACCTTTACAAGATGTGCATTGCACCGAATGCGAACATCTGGTATAAATTTTCTTCCGGCACACGCAGCAGAACCATTCTGTTGGACCAGGGTTTAGCTCAACGCCAGACCGGAACAACAGAATAGGGAGCAGCCCTGCTGCAAGGAACTGCTCCAGGGATGACAATTTTAGGGGGAGGAATCGTGACACGTTAGACAGGGTCACTTCGGGTGTACTGCTCTTGGCCAGGCTGTAATAAAAAAATACAGCCTGGGTCGTTTCGGTCTTCCCCTTTCGTTTGATACCCATATTGTAGCTAAATTTTGGGGTTTTTGTACAATCACATTTTGACCGATGACTCAGTTATCGAAATATATCGAGGTCAAAATGAAACCTGGGGTCTTCCCCTTTCGTTTGATACCCATATTGCAAGGAATTTTTTAGGTTTTTGGGCAATAATATATTGACCGATAACTCAGTTATCGATAAATTTATCGAAATATATCGAAGTCCAAATGAAACCTGGGGCCTTCCCCTTTCGTTTGATACCCATATTGTAGGGAAATTTTGAGGTTTCAAGACAACCACATTTTGACCGATAACTCAGTTATCGATAAATTTATCGAAATATGACGATGTCAAAATGAAACCTGGGACCTTCCCCTTTCGTTTGGTACTCATATTGTAGGGAAATTTTGAGGTTTCAAGGCAACCACATTTTGACCGATAACTCAGTTATCGATAAATTTATCGAAATATATCGAAGTCCAAATGAAACCTCGGACCTTCCCCTTTCGTTTATTACCCATATTGTAGGGAAATATTAGGGTTTTTGGGCATTCACATTTTGACCGATAACTCAGTTATGGATAAATTTATCGAAATATGTCGATGTCCAAATGTAACCTGGGACCTTCCCCTTTCGTTTGGTACTCATATTGTAGGGAAATGTTAATGTTAATGTTTTTGGGCATTCACACTTTGACCGATAACTCAGTTATCGATAAATTTATCGAAATATGTCGCTGTCCAAATGAAACCTCGGACCTTCCCCTTTCGTTTGGTACCCATATTGAAGGGAAATATTAGGGGTTTTGGGCATTCACATTTTGACCGATAACTCAGTTATCGATAAATTTATCGAAATATGTCGCTGTCCAAATGAAACCTCGGACCTTCCCCTTTCGTTTGGTACCCATATTGCAGGGAAATATTAGGGGTTTCAGGCATTCACATTTTGCCCGATAACTCAGTTATCGATAAATTTATCGAAATATGTCACTGTCCAAATGAAACCTGGGACCTTCCCCTTTCGTTTGATACCCATATTGTAGGGAAATTTTGAGGTTTCAAGGCAACCACATTTTGACCGATAACTCAGTTATCGATAAATTTATCGAAATATATCGAAGTCCAAATGAAACCTGGGACCTTCCCCTTTCGTTTCATACCCATATTGTAGGGAAATTTTGAGGTTTCAAGGCAACCGCATTTTGACCGATACCTCAGTTATCGATAAATTTATCGAAATATGTCACTGTCCAAATGAAACCTGGGACCTTCCCCTTTCGTTTGATACCCATATTGTAGGGAAATTTTGAGGTTTCAAGGCAACCACATTTTGACCGATAACTCAGTTATCGATAAATTTATCGAAATATATCGAAGTCCAAATGAAACCTCGGACCCTCCCCTTTCGTTTATTACCCATATTGTAGGGAAATATTAGGGTTTTTGGGCATTCACATTTTGACCGATAACTCAGTTATGGATAAATTTATCGAAATATGTCGATGTCCAAATGTAACCTGGGACCTTCCCCTTTCGTTTGGTACTCATATTGTAGGGAAATGTTAAGGTTTTTGGACATTCACACTTTGACCGATAACTCAGTTATCGATAAATTTATCGAAATATGTCGCTGTCCAAATGAAACCTCGGACCTTCCCCTTTCTTTTGGTACCCATAATGTAGGGAAATATTAGGGTTTTTGGGCATTCACATTTTGAACGATAACTCAGTTATCGATAAATTTATCGAAATATGTCGATGTCCAAATGTAACCTGGGACCTTCCCCTTTCGTTTGGTACCCATATTGTAGGGAAATATTGAGGTTTTTGGGCATTGACATTTTGACCGATAACTCAGTTATCGATAAATTTATCGAAATATGTCATTGTCCAAATCAAACCTGGGACCTTCCCCTTTCGTTTGGTACCCATAGTGTAGGGAAATATTAAGGTTTTCGGGCAACCACATTTTGACCGATAACTCAGTTATCGATAAATTTATCGAAATATATCGAGGTCCAAATGAAACCTGGGGCCTTCCCCTTTCGTTTGATACCCATATTGTAGGGAAATTTTAAGGTTTTCGGGCAGCCACATTTTGACCGATAACTCAGTTATCGATAAATTTATCGAAATATATCGAAGTCCAAATGAAACCTGGGGTCTTCCCCTTTCGTTTGATACCCATGTTGTAGGGAAATTTTAAGGTTTTCGGGCAATCACATTTTGACCGATAACTCAGTTATCGATAAATTTATCGAAATATATCGAAGTCCAAATGAAACCTGGGGTCTTCCCCTTTCGTTTGATACCCATATTGTAGGGAAATTTTAAGGTTTTCAACCACATTTGACCGATAACTCAGTTATCGATAAATTTATCGAAATATATCGAGGTCCAAATGAAACCTGAGGTCTTCCCCTTTCGTTTGATACCCATATTGTAGGGAAATTTTAAGGTTTTCAACCACATTTGACCGATAACTCAGTTATCGATAAATTTATCGAAATATATCGAGGTCCAAATGAAACCTGAGGTCTTCCCCTTTCGTTTGATACCCATATTGTAGGGAAATTTTAAGGTTTTTGGACAATCACATATCGAGGTCCAAATGAAACCTGGGGTCTTCCCCTTTCGTTTGATACCCATATTGTAAGGAATTTTTTAGGTTTTTGGGCAATCATATAGTGACTGATAACGCAGTTATCGTTAAATTTATCGAAATATATCGAGGTCCAAATGAAACCTGGGGTCTTCCCCTTTCGTTTGATAGCCATATTGTAAGGAATTTTTTATATTGCCCGATAACTCAGTTATGATACCCATATTGTAAGGTATTTTTTACGTTTTTGGGCAATCATATATTGACCGATAACTCAGTTATCGATAAATTTATCGAAATATATCGAAGTCCAAATGAAACCTGGGGCCTTCCCCTTTCGTTACCAATTTGATACCCATATTGTAGGGACATTTTACGGTTTTTGGGCCACTGGGGCTTAGACCGAACGAGAGACACATACATACAAGCAAACAAGCAAACAAACAAACAAACCAACAAACAAACAAACAAGCAAACATACAAGTGAACCTAATAAAAGCGTGGTAATAAAAAAACTCTTTTTACCACGCTTTTATTAGGTGCACTTGTATGTTTGTTTGCTTGCTTGTATGTATGTAACTCTCGTTCGGTTTAAGCCCCAGTGGCCCAAAAACCGTAAAATGTCCCTAAAATATGGGGATCAAACGAAAGCGGAACGACCCAGGTTTCATTTGGATATCGACATATTTCGATACATTTATCGATAACTTAGTTATCGGTCAAAATGTGGTTGCCCGAAAACCTAAAAAATTCCATACAATATGGGTATCAAACGAAAGGTGAAGGCCCCAGGTCTCTTTTGGACATCGACATATTTCGATAAATTTATCGATAACTGAGTTATCGGTCAAAATAGAATTGCCCAAAAACCTAAAAAATTCCATACAATATGGGTATGAAACGAAAGGTGAAGGCCCCAGGTCTCTTTTGGACATCGACATATTTCGATAAAATTATCGATAACTGAGTTATCGGTCAAAATATGATTGCCCAAAACCTAAAAAATTCCCTACAATATGGGTATCAAACGAAAGGGGAGGGCCCCAGGTTTCATTTGGACATCGACATATATCGATAAATTTATCGATTTATCGATCGGTCAAAATATGATTGCCCAAAAACCTCAAAAATTCCCTACAATATGGGTATCAAACGAAAGGGGAGGGCCCCAGGTTTCATTTGCCCATCGACATATTTCGATAAATTTATCGATAACTGAGTTATCGGTGAAAATATGATTGCCCAAAAACCTAAAAAATTCCCTACAATATGTGTATAAAACGAATGGTGAATGCCCCAGGTTTCATTTGGACATCGACATATTTCGATAAATTTATCGATAACTGAGCTATCGGTCATAATATGACTGCCCAAAAACCTAAAAAATTCCCTACAATATATGTATCAAACGAAAGGGGAGGGCCGCAGGTTTCATTTGGACATCGACGTATTTCGATAAATTTATCGATAACTGAGTTATCGGTCAAAATATGATTGCCCAAAAACCTAAAAAACTACCTACAATATGTGTATTAAACGAAAGGGGAGGGCTCCAGGTTTCACTTGGACATCGAAATATTTCGATAAATTTATCGATAGCTGAGTTATCGGTTAAAATGTGGTTGCCCGAAAACGTTAGTATTTCCCTACAATATGGGTATCAAGCGAAAGGGGAGGGCCCCAGGTTTCACTTGGACTTCGATATATTTCGATAAATTTATCGATAACTGAGATATCGGTCATAATATCACTGCCCAAAAACCAAAAAAATTCCCTACAATATGTGTATCAAACAAAAGGGGAGGGCCCCAGGTTTCACTTGGTTTTCGACATATGTCGATAAATTTATCGATAACTGAGTTATCGGTCAAAATGTGGTTGCCCGAAAACGTTAATATTTCCCTACAATATGGGTATCAAGCAAAAGGGGAGGGCCCCAGGTTTCACTTGGACTTCGATATATTTCGATAAATTTATCGATAACTGAGTTATCGGTCAAAATATGATTGCCCAAAAACCTAAAAAAATCCCTACTATATGGGTATCAAACGAAAGGTGAAGGCCCCAGGTCTCTTTTGGGCATCGACATATTTCGATAAATTTATCGATAACTGAGTTATCGGTCAAAATATGATTGCCCAAAAACCTAAAAAATTCCCTACAAAATGGGTATCAAACGAAAGGGAAAGGCTCCAGGTTTCATTTGGACTTCGATATATTTCGATAAATTTATCGATAACTGAGTTATTGTCAAAATCTGAGGCCATATGCCTTAAAATTCCCAAACAATATGGGTATCAAACGAAAGTGGAAGTCCAGAGTTTCGTTTGGACTGCTGTTTTTTTCGATATATTTATCGATAATTTCCTAGGACATTTGACTAAAAAGTAAAAAATAAATATAGTTTAAAAAAACTAAAACTCACTCTTTTAGAGAGTATTAAACTAAAAATTTTAAAATAATTTTAAAAACCCTACACAGTAGTATTGTGGAAAAAGCGTGGTCCGCTTTGTGCCATAATTTTTGTATATCGAGTGCTCGACGGTTTTCCCACATAATGCTAGTTTCTTTACTGCGCTTTCATTAGCTTTACTTGTACATACATTCATATGTATGTTTGCTTGTTTGTATGTAACTCTACTTCAGTCTACCCGATAGTGGCATATGACTGTCACAAAAACCTTGAAATGTGCCTTCAATATGGGTGTCAAACGATAGGAGGTTGCATTTGGACTTCGATATATTTATCGATAACTAAGCTATCGGTCATAATGCCTACTGCCTGTATCAAACGAAAGGGAAGGTCCACAGGTTTCTATTGGACATTGGAATATTTCGATATATTTATCGATAACTGAGTTCTCGGTCAAAATGAGGTTGTCAAATAATATTGAAAATTGCCTACAATATGGGTATCAAACGAAAGTGGAGGCCCAGAGGTTTCGTTTGCACTGCGGTATATTTCGATTACTTCATAACACATTTAACTAAAAAGTAAAAATAAATATAGTTTAAAACACGCGCTTTAAAGAATATTGCACTAAAAAGGTAAAAATAATTTAAATAATAAACGAAGATTATGGAACAAAGCGGACCACGCTTTTTCCACAATACTACTGTGTAGGGTTTTTAAAATTATTTTAAAATTTTTAGTTCAATACTCTCTAAAAGCGTGAGTTTTAGTTTTTTTAAACTATATTTTTTCTTTTCCGAGTCACGTTAGTTTTTCGTCGCATAGGCTGTTGCAATAAATATGGTATCGAAGAAAATAGTGTTTTCGTGAGCACGTTTTAAAAAGTTACATGAGTTAACTTTGAATTACTTTAAAAAAAATGTCACCGTTAATGAAATAAAAACTCTCGTGTTTGAGTAAAATAGGAATCGAATCTAGTTCAGTAGTCGGCACGGAGAGGGCGCTCATTGTGTTTGAGCATTCAAATTTTCCTTCAGGAAAGTATTTGCCGGCTTATGGTCTAGTTAGTTAGAACAACAATGAACAAAATGACAATGATTATGACTCATAAGACTCACACAAGCACTGTTGATTGTTTCTAGCCAAACTCACTTGTAGTACGAGAGCCCCCATAGACATGGTGTTGTTGATTAATAACAAGCTAAGTTTTTCTGAGCGACTTCCTTTCGCCGAGACGCCCAACTTTTTTATCTTCGAAAATTCTGGAATGTGCGACCCTTGGGAAGTAGGGGGCGTGGAACATGTCAATATGGTGCATACAAAATTTTTATGAATAACCGTTTTATTTTTATTTCACTAACTGCCACTGTCGTAACCAACTCACGAATATATGTGGCCTACAAATTGTGTGCGACATAAAGTGGCACTGACAACCCAAATATGTCAAAATGACGTCATCAAACTATTTATTAACATCAAGCCAATTTTTTCACAGTTCTTTGTCACTGATGAGCACAGTTCAATTGCATTATTGGCCTACAAAAATTGTGCGACATTCAGCCAGTCCTCCGCCCCAAAGTGGTCAATTTGGTGTCAACATTTTTTTTTATTAATAACTGTAGGCCAAGACCGGCGAATGATAGTTAAGTGTATCCCGATTACACATGTAATATTGGCCTACAAAAATTGTGCGACATGTCTCCAGACCGACAAGAAATGTCACAATGTATAGATATAAAAAATTGTAATAGGAGAGATCATTGTAGATTGCAGATATTCAATAATAACTGATATGGGGGATCATAACTAAGCTAGTAGAATCTCAATCTACAGTTTCACAGTAAATTTTCAGTCTGTCTGTCTGTATGTATATAAGATTAGGCCGATTTTTTGTATAAAATCGTCATTACGGAAAATGTTTTACTGATCATTTAACATACTTTGCTAAGACACTCCATGTCTGAAATCGGCTTTGACCCCATGGATTTTATGGCCAAGTTTCATAGTTTACTCTTTACTGGACATGCCTCAGGTCAAGCATGCCAAAGCTGCAAATGGTCAAAGTCTCTAATTTTGGGTAAAATCCCCTTTTTCATAAACTAAAGTTTAAGGGGAATTTTTTTAGTTAATTCATATTGTTGTTGTCAATAAACTCGAAAATATGGCTCAACGTTCAAGTTATTACCCCAGGGTGATAATAGGTACTGCAGTAAGGAAAATTTCTAGTTCATTGACTATACATTTTGTGGTATATTCATACGAGTTCATTTCTGATTACCTTTAAGCCAGTCAATGCCAAACTATTCGGCAAACAAAAGAACAAATTCAGCCAAAACAATAATGAATTTTAGTTCTTATATTTTAAGAACGAAGTTCTGACGCTAATAAAAAGTAACGTATTTTTCCATATATAATAAGAATTTTTTCTTAAATTATATGTAATTTTTCTTAGATTCTAAGAAAAAATCAGCGTGAACTTCTATGAAACTTTGTTCGTAAAAAACATGTACGTTTTTGATTCAGTGTAGATCTTTTATGATCCCATTTTGTCCAGGTTTGTTTGGATGCCCGGCACCCTGGGGATTGTTGCCACCTTTCGTTGGCTTGACGGAGTGTGTACTCCTTCAGCAACTCCTTCGGCAAACGGCATATGCAAGCGAATGCATATGCGCTTTTTGAGAGTTCCCTTCCTGGATAGCCTAAACCAGATCGCTGAACTGGACATAAAGGAATTGATGGCCACCATAAATTCATCTAGGTGGTTCGAGGAGGAGTAACGGTGTCGGTTTAGGAGTATCAGTCCCGGGATTCTGCTATGTGGAAAATCCCAACAACTCAGGGATATTCCATATGGCCGGGACTGACTTTCCTAGTGCTGGTGGTATCACAACGGGCCTTTCAAAACTGGCCTAAGTGTGCCTCTGCGGCAGCCACTTGAACCTAAGCTAACCTAACTGTATTCAACTGTTTGAACAGTCACAGATTTGTAAATTTAAAATAAAAACTAGGTCCCGCCAACTAGTAGGAAAAAAATCAAAGCAGCACACTATAAGTTGGAAGAGAAGTTCGGCAAAAGTCTCGTTAGAGGTTATGACAACCTGTTGGTATATAACCGCCATTTTTTTTACGTTGCGGCATAAACTTGAGTTTATTGACAACAACAATATAAATTAACTCTACCTTTAACTCGAGTTTATGGCCTTCATGCTGAGCAGTCTTACTTTGACTCTTTTTGATGTTAAAATAAGACTTACTTTTATCTATATATACAGATGTGGGACCGGATCTCCGCAGTGGACGACTAACTTAACCTTAAGTAACCTTAATTTACCTTACCTAACCTTAATTTACCTTACCTAAAAATACAACTCCAAAGCCCCAATTCCATAAAACTTTGACAAATGCGCGCCTCGTTTTTGAGCATTTGCAAAAATTTCGCTTCGCTTTACGTTTAAAAAACTTTGTATGAAAGTGGATCCTACAAAGTTGAATGCAATTGGGCCTTCACCTATATAATCAAACTTGACGACCGCGGAATTTGAAAGGAGCCATTGTAAGTTGAATTCAATAATTAAATTAAAAATACAATAAACAACATAATTTAAAAAATATAGAAAAAAAGCTTGTGTTAACTTTACCGAGAATCGAACTCAGAGCATTTAGCTAATTTTTGGCTGTGTATGAACTAGTATATCAACTGGTATAATGCTGATGCAGAGGCTGACTAGTATACCAATTGGTATGGTGCTGATGCAGAAGAGGACAATTGCTTTTCTTTTTCTCTTGTAAATTTATAATGTTATTGTTACATCTCATGCATTTGTAACTAATAATTTTTTTTATAGTTATACCAATTATAATTGGCGGATTTGGGAATTGACTAGTTCGTTTAATATTAGGAGCCCCAGATATAGCATTCCCCCGAATAAATAATATAAGCTTCTGATTATTGCCCCCTTCTCTTACTTTATTATTAGCCAGTAGTATAGTAGAAAATGGGGCTGGAACAGCCCTTGTAATTTACAGATGCTTTTTCGTGTTTGGGTAAATACAAATAGTCGCTGCTTTCTAAAGAATAAAGTGGTATATTGCTGATTAGTATGTCCTACCGCATTGACTGAGCAGTATGTCAACTGGTATGATTCTGATGTATATATGAACTAGTATGTCAACTGGTAAGATTCTGATGCATATATAAAGTAGTATGTCAAATGGTATATTTCTGATGCAAATTTGAACTAGTATGTCAACTGATATGATTATGATGCATAAATGAACTGGTATGTCAACTGGTATGATTCTGATGCATAAATGAACTACTATATCAACTGGTATGATTCTGACTCATATATGAACTAGTATGACAACTGGTATGATACCGATGCTTTTTTTAACTAGTCTGTCAATTGGTATGATTCTGATGCATATATGAACTAGTCTGTCAACTGGTATGATTCTGATGCATATATACTTCTTATATGCAACAGGTATGATTCTGATGCATATATGAACTAGTCTGCCAACTGGTATGATTCTGATGCATATATGAACTAGTCTGTCAAATGGTATGATTCGGATGCATATATGAACTAGTCTTTCAACTGGTATGATTCTGATGTATATATGAACTAGTCTGCCAACTGGTACGATCCTGACGTATATACGAACTAGTTTCTTAAATGGTATGATACTGATGTGTATAATAACAAGTATATCAACTGGTATATTCCTGATGCAGAGGCTGACTAGTCAGCCAATTGGTATGGTGCTGATGCAGAGAAGGACAATTGCCATCCCGCAGGACATCGCCGTGTTAAAAATACCAGTTTCTAATATGGAAAAATTACAGAACTCGAACTAGTTGAAGCCGCCTGGCTGACTGGTATTTGATTAGTATAAAACTAGTTAAGTTGACTGCAGGGAACTTTAAATCAGGTTGTTATTAATAAATAATAAAAGGTTGACACCAAATTGACCACTTTGGGGCGGAGGTCTGGCTACATGTCGCACATTTTTTGTAGGCCAATAATGCAATTGAACTGTGCTCATCAGTGACAAAGAACTGTGAAAAAATAAGCTTGATGTTAATAAATATTTTGATGACGTCATTTTGACATATTTGGGCTGCCGGTCCCACTTTATGTCGCACACAATTTGTAGGCCACATATATTCGTGAGTTGGTTACGACAGTGGCAGTTAGTGAAATAAAAATAAAATGGTTATTCATAAAAATTTTGTATGCACCAAAATGACATGTTCCACGCCCCCTACTTCCCAAGGGTCGCACATTCCAGAATTTTCGAAGATAAAAAAGTTGGGCGTCTCGGCGAAAGGAAGTCGCTCAGAAAAACTTAGCTTGTTATTAATCAACAACACCATGTCTATGGGGGCTCTCGTACTATTGGTTTTATTTTACCTTTTCGACTGGTTGTTTGGTAGTTTTTTTTCGATTTGGTTGGTTTTTAGATATTAAATAATTTTTTTCAATTAAAAACGTAGCAATTATAAAATGAAGATAAAATTTTAAGGACTGAAATTTAATTTGGCACTAAGCGGCACTGAGAATCTATCGAACGTTATTTTGAGGCGGTGCAGGGAGCTTGATATAGATATGAATAAGTGCGTAGGACAATGATACGATGGAGTCGCAAATATGCCAGGTCATTTGAGTGGAGTGCAGAAAAGAATAAAGAATGAATACCGTAATGCAAGATATTATCACTGTGCGAGTCATCGTTTAAATCTAGCAAGTGCAATGACGATCCCTGCCAGCCGTAACTGTCATGGAGTTGTTGAGTACGTGAAAATACAATTTGGTAGTTCTTTCTATAATTTGGTGTTTTTTTTTTTTGAGGTTTTGGTTGGTTATTTTTTTACAAGTAACCGTGCGTACAAGTAGCGATCCAATCAGGGATGCCAAGTAAAAAAAAAAAAGATCTGGATTACTCTAGTTTTATTTTAGGCATACCTCATGAAACAAAATATAGAGCAACCTAGAGCAAGAAAAGTGTTCATGAAACACAATTTTGTGAAGTATCTAAACCTGGGGTAAGGTAGAGTAGCTTCAATAAACAAACCTAATATCATACTTCACTTATTTTGGCCTTAATTATTTTTTTATAATTTCCGGTGCTAATTTTACAATCGCGATATCTCATAACTGGTTACTCTTAGAGAAAAAGTGCTAGGACCATATTTGTAAAGAATTTCCATGTCAAGATTTTGATGGGAAGTTTCCTTTTATCTTTAATGTACTAAAAAATCGTTGGAACTTTCAAAGAGTATCTTATAGGGCTGGTACATTAGCGCAAATTACGAATTAACTCCGTTTTTGGGAATTAACTTGAGCATAATCTTCATTAAAATGACAACTGTAAAAATTAAAACCGCGACCTGGTGGCAGATGTTCAGAGAGTACTAAGGTTATGGGAGGATCACTTCTCTACCCTTCTAAACGGAGGAACAGAGCATCAATCCAGAGAAGAAGACAAACCCGACCCCACAATCGAAGACGATGGAATCGAAGTTCCACAACCTGACTATAACGAGGTGCGAATAGCTATATCACGGCTAAAAAACAATAAAGCAGGGGTGCTGATGGCCTGCCCGCTGAGCTATTCAAATGCGGCGGCGAGGAGCTGGTAACGTGCATGCACCAGATCTTGTGCAGAATATGGTCGCATGAATGCATGCCTGAAGATTGGAATCTAAGTGTTCTCTGCCCAAACCAAATGAAGGGTCATCCCGCAAACTGCGCCAACTATCGTGTAATCAGCCTTTTGAATATCGCATATAAGGTCCTATCAAGCGTATTGTGCGAAAGACTGAAGCCTGACGTAAACCGACTGATTTGACCTTATCAGTGTGGCTTCAGACCTGGTAAATCTACCATCGACCAGATTTTTACAATACGCCAAATCTTAGAAAAAAAACCGTGAGAAATGGATCGACACACACCATCTCTTTGATTATTTTAAAGCCGCCTTCGACAGCACGAAAAGGAGTTGCCTATATGCCGCTATGTCTGTTTTTGGTTTCCCAGCAAAACTTATACGGCTGTGCAAAATGACTCTGAGCAACACCACCAGCTTGGTCAGAATTGGGAAGGACCCCTCCGAGCCGTTCGAAACTAAGCGAGGGTTCAGGCCGGGCGACCCCCTATCGTGCGATTTCTTTAATTTGATGTTGGAGAAAATAATTCAAGCTGTAGAACTTAGTCGCGCTGGAACAATATATTACAAGAGCTTACAACTGGGTTTGGTGGTGAACGATGGTAAAACGAAGTACCTGCTGGCATCATGCAAAGAGTCAGCGCATTCGCGCCTTGGCAACCACGCCACTGTTGGCAGCAATAATTTCGAGATAGTATAATACCAACAACAATGTAAGCCTGGAAATCCATCGAAGGATAACTCTTGCAAACAAATGCTACTTTGGGCTGAGTAGGCAAGTGAGAAGTAAATTCCTCTCTCGACGAACAAAAACAACACTCTATAAGTCACTCATTGTACCCGTCCTGCTATATGGTGCAGAAGCATGGACACTGACATCTTCTGACGAGGCGGCTTTGGGAGTATTCGTGAGAAAAATTCTTCGAAAGATTTATGGACCCCTAAAAGTTGGCGACGACATTTACCGAAGAAGATATAATGATGAGCTGTATGAGCTTTACGCAGACGTCGACATCATCATCATCATTTATTGGCGCTTAACCGCCTAAGCGATTTTGGCCGTCGCCTATCAAAGCACGCCAGTCATTCCTTTTTAGCGATAACTGACGCCAATTGGAAACCCCAAGGGAGTTCAAGTCATCCTCCACCTGTTGTTTCCATCTCAGTCGAGGCCTCCCCCTTCCTCTGCTGCCGAATTCGGGTGACGATTGGAAAACCTTCTGGGCTGGAGCTTCTTTGTTCATTCGCATGACGTGACCCAGCCAGCGGAGCCTTTGGGCTTTAATTCGCTGGACTATGGTCAAATCTGCGTAAAGCTCGTACAGCTCATCGTTAAATCTCCTTCGATACTCGCCGTCGGCATCACGGGAAGGACCATAAATCTTCCGGAGAACTTTTCTCTCAAATACTCCAAGGGCCATCTCATCTTCTCTTGACATTGTCCATGAATCTGAGCCATACATCAGGACAGGTATGATGAGAGACTTATAGAGCGCGATCTTTGTTCTTCGAGAGAGGACTTTACTTCTCAATTGCCTACTCAGTCCAAAGTAGCACTTGTTCGCAAGAGTGATTCTCCGTTGGATTTCTAGGCTGATATTATTTTCGGTGTTAATGCTGGTTCCCAAATAGACGAAGTCCCTCACAGTTTCAAATTTGTAACTATCAACAGTGACGTGGCTGCCAAGGCGCAGGTGCGCCGATTCTTTCTTTGATGACAGCAAATACTTCGTCTTGTCCTCGTTGACCGCAAGACCCACTTTTTTCGCTTCTTTATCCAGTCCAGAGAAGGCAGCGCTTACGGCGCGGTTGTTAAGGCCAATGATATCAATATCATCGGCATACGCCAGCAATTGCACGCTCTTGTAAAAGATTGTACCATTGCGGTTTAGCTCTGCTGCTCGAATTATCTTCTCCAGCATCAGGTTGAAGAAATCGCACGAAAGGGAGTCGCCCTGTCTGAAGCCTCGTTTGGTTTCAAATGGCTCAGAGAGGTCCTTCCCGACTCTGACGGAGCTGTTAGTATTGCTCAACGTCATTTGGCAAAGCCGTATAAGCTTTGCAGGGAAGTCAAATTCAGACATGGCGGCATACAGGCAACTCCTTTTTGCGCTGTCAAAAGCGGCTTTGAAATCGACAAAGAGATGGTGTGTGTCGATTCTTTTATCATGGGTCTTCTCCAGGATTTGGCGTATCGTGAAAATCTGGTCGATGGTAGACTTACCAGGTCTAAAGCCACACTGATAAGGTCCAATCAGCTTGTCTACGATGGGCTTCAGTCTTTCACACAATACGCTAGAAAGAACCTTATACGCGATATTAAGAAGGCTGATTCCGCGGTAGTTGGTGCGGTTAGCGGGATCGCCTTTCTTGTGGATTGGGCAGAGCACACTTAAATTCCAATCTGGAGGCATGCACTCGTCTGACTATATTCTGCATAAGAGCTGATGCATGCTTTTTACCAGCTCTTCGCCTCCGTGTTTGAACAGCTCGGCGGGTAGTCCGTCTTTTCCAGGCGCTTTGTTGTTTTTGAGCCGGGATATAGCTATCCTCACTTCATCATAGTCAGGTGGTGGGACGACTTTTCCATCGTCAGGGATTGGGGTATCGGGTTCGACGTCTCCCTCGCAATTTAGCAGTGAGGAGAAGTGCTCCCTCCATAATTTAAGTACACTCTGTACGTCGGTTACCAGGTCGCCATTATTGTCCTTACAGGACGTCGACATAGTTCAGCGAATTAAAACCCAGCGGCTTCGCTGGCTAGGACACGAGGTGCGAATGAATGAAGACGCTCCGGCCCAGAAGGTATTCTTACCGGCACCCGCCGGTGGAAGTAGAGGAAGAGGGAGGCCACCTCTCCGATGGCAGGACCAAGCGGTGTCTCCAATTGGCGCCAGTTGTCTCAACAAAGAGCCGGCGAAACATGTTAGACGGCCAAAATCGCATAGGCGGTTAAAGGCTATTTTAAGTAAGTAAGTAATCTTCATTATAAATTCCCAAAAATAAAGAAGATTTGAGCAGTTTTAAAAAATTTGCACTGGCAACACTCTGTAGATAAGTAAACAAAAATAGCAAGAAACACAAGGAAATTAAGGGTAGAAACTGATAGATGTCGCGCTGGTTTGTAAAATGCGACTATCGGCAGATAGTTGTCGCCGATATGGTGCAATACCAACCAAAGTACTAATTCTCAATGCTGTTAATCTTCAATTTTGTGTGTGTCAGGGTAAAATTTGGATCTGTATAAAGAAGATTTATTAGAGATAATCTCCGTGTGTGTATCTATAGCTTTGGAGTATATGCATATTAGGAAGATTCAAAAGACTAAAGTTTCTCTTAGAGGCCTAGGGGCCCCCCTATTTTTTCACATCTAACAAAAGAGTAATCTATGCAAAATCTTAGCACTGTGGAACATATGGAAGGCGGCGCTCAACGAGGTTTAGTTTTCATACATTTCAATGAAGGAGTAAATTTTAGAAATTTTTCAACTGTTTTTTTTTTTTACGGATTCAGATTTAAAAAATTGTGTTTTCTTCAATACATTGGATAATAAACATGTTAAGCATGTTCAGATTACTGAAATGTAGAATAATCTTAAAATCTAACATATTAGCTATTTTCTGGAATTTAAAGACTTTTTTATTTCAGGTGTAACAGATACTTCAATCAATGTGCGTGCTCGTAAAATGGTTACGTATTTAAAATATCCAAATAAATTACGGGTCTTGCCAAAGAGAATATATCAACAAGAGCCACCACTCGTTATGAAAGCAACGAAAAAGATGGATGCCGTTTTCTTTAAGGGTTTCGGTAATTTCGATATAAATATGTTATTATCTAATCAAAACAAAATGTGTAAAAGAAAATAGACGAGAAATGAAATAACACAAGAGTCGAAACAAAAATTTACCAGCTGTCGAATTTACAAAACTGAGGAAAACAAAATTACCGAAACCCTGAAAGAAAACGGCATCCATCCTTTTCCTTGCATTTATAACGAGTGACGGCTCTTGTTGATATATTCTCTTTGGTCTTGCCTCCTAAAACGCCACGTAATATTTTGAGAAACTGTAGAAAAAATCCCGTATTATTTTTTTTAACGTCATTGAGCGCCGATTTCCAAGTGACCTACGACCTTGAAATTTTGGCCCCTCACTTCTTTTATCAAACAGAAAATAATTGGGGGGTTCCTTGGCTTTAATATTCAACTTAAGTTTTTCCCATACGAGTCTGAACCACCCTAATGCATATATGGACAAATCCTAGAAAACTGAGTTGAAATTGAGAAAAATTGGCTTTGTTGTAGAGTTTCGAAAATACCGCTATTGGCAAGTGGGTGGACCAAGCTTCTCAGAAATATATACTTTTTATATGAAAAATGTTGGTAACCCTGTTCATTTCAAAGAGTTCATGTTGATTTCAAAGAGTTCATAAAAAATAAGATTCGTTTATAAAGCTTTTTAAAATTACATTTTCATACAAATTTTGATTAATAAGAGCTTATTAAACCTCTGTATTTTTTATGAATAAGGGGGTTAAGGTTTACAAAATCGAAAATTTTTTTAAAAACAGTACCCTTTTCTTTCTCTATGGTTTCCATAATTTTATAGTAAGATACTAGAGTTAATACCAGTGCGTAGTGTAAGAAGGGTTAAATAAATGAACTGAAGCTAAGTTTTATGTGGTGATTA
>CAXKVI010000004.1:79925813-79995865 GCA_964058755.1 Campiglossa producta
TTTTTGGTTTCTATACATTCCTATTCATTTTGCCTTTTCCTCCCTCTTTACATCATTCAGTAATATAGTTTCAGTGTTGATAATTATTTATTCTTCTTAGGTCGTCTTCATACGTATTTCTTTCCTTTCCTTTCCTTAGCATTAATTTGCTTTTATTTCCTTTCCTTTCCTCTCCTTTCATCTCAATTTATTCTCTTTGCTTTTCTTTCCTTCTCTTCCCTTTTATTTCCTTTCCTTATCTTCTCCTTTCTTTTCCTTTTCTTTCCTTTTCTTTCCTTTTCTCTTCTTTCATTTCATTTTATTTCCCTTCTTTCTTTCTTTCTTTTTTGTTCTTTTTTGTTCTTCTCTGTTCTTTTTCTTTCTTTTCGTTTCTTTTATATTCTTACCTGATCCTTCTTTCCATTTCCATTACATTACTTTTTTCCTTTTATTTTCTTTTTCTTTCCTTTTCTTTCGTTTCCGTTGCTTTAGTTTCCTTTCATTTTATTCCTTTTTTTTCATTTCATTTCTTTTCTTTTATTTTTTTCTTACCTTTATTTTCTTTCACTTTTTTTCTTAAATAACCCTTCCTGTCATTTCGTTTCCTTACCTTTCCTTTCCTCCCGTTTCCTTATTTTCTTTTGTTCCTTTCCGCAACTCCTTTGCTTTTCTTTTTCTTTCATTCATTTCCTTAACTTATTTTTTTTAGCTTTTCATTACCTTTTTTTCCTTTATTTTTCTTTCTTTTTATTTTCATTTATTTTCCATACCTTCTTCCTCGCTACCTTTTCTTTCCCTTCTTTTTTTCTTCTTTCCTTTCTTTGTCTTTCTCCTTTTGCTTTTCTTTTCCACTGCTTTACCTACATTACATTTCCTGTCTTCCCTTCCTTTTTTCTTTTCCATTCCTTTCCTTTCCCTTTGATTTTTCTGTCATATTTTCCGTTCCTTACCTTAACTTACCTTAATTATCCTTTTATCCATCCCTTTCCTTTCCTATAATTTTCTTAATTTAATATTTTATTTATTTCATTTTGTTTCATTTTTATTTATTTTATATTATTCCCTTTCATTTCATTTCCAACAAATTTAATTTTTTTAATTTCAATCACTTTTCTATTTCTGATTTTACTTTTTTTTTAATTTTACCAATTTTCCATTTTATTTTATTTAGTGACGAAGGGCCTTGTGCATGATCTAGCTTATTTGTGCTTTTTTTTTTTTAATTTGCTTCTCTGAATCCCCGCGCACAGATTTTGTTTTTGTTAACACTGTTTGTACCTAAGCTCAATAAAGTTGACGCGCTGGCTCATGTTATCTTATTGCTGCCAACAAAACAACTCACCCTACTGCAATGAATGCAAACACAAGAATGCAAGTGGTCGTACCTACATACATACACCCATAACAGCGGCTCTATAAAGCGAATGCGTGTATATCACATGTAGTGGTGTGATTTTCAAATCATATTATAATTAATTTTTTTTAATTTTTGGTTTGTTTTCGGCCACCCTGCTCGGCGAGACATATCGATACATACCAAATTTTATATACCTTAGAATTGTGGTTATTGCAAAAAAGGGAGGAACCAGTTATGTTTGCGCATTTATATATAATAGATTTGCTATAAGCTGAATATTGTATGACCAGATTTAAGGCAGGACGGCTTTCTCGACCATTTCTTGAGGGTGTTCCTGGCTTGAATCTCATCATGCAGGTTGGAAATTAAAAGTTATTTTATAAAGAAAATCCTCAGACAAAGCTACATACAAACCGTCAAATTTGCCTTGCAGATCAAAAATTAAAAAATTTCTTGACTGTTTTCTTGGGAGCTTTATTTAGCCCTTAAAGCGGGCTACACACCTGCCAAGAAATGTCAAACTCCATATAAAAAAACGCTCAAGAAATGGTCAAGAACTGTTTTCGCACGTCAGATTTTCTTGAGGCAATACTCACCTCATAAGAAAAAATACTACAATTTTCTATGGTTGGCAATGCCGCTTTACCTCAAGAAATAAATATGCTCGTATATATTTCTTGAGGTAAGCGTGCAGATTCACGGCAAAGGTGAGTGCATATATCCCTATACATGTTTTATACATTTTTATAACAGTAATTCCTAACTTACCTTAAATTGTATTTTAACTTTTGTTAACTGTTATAAACATATTAAAAATATCCATTAGTCGCAATTTCTCTGTTAATGGCCGGTATTAAAATTGTGTAAATTTTATATCAACTGAAGGACCGGTTATATATGTACATATGTTTAATTCATTTTGTAAATGCTTATCTATCTACCTATTTTAACTTTTCTGTTCCTGTTATTCATATATATTTTGTAAGATTTTCTTTGTAATAACTTATCAGATTGATGTACTACCTAAAAGACTTAGTCTTACTTGTACAAACAGTTTTAAATAAATTAAATTAAATTAAATTAAATTTGCAAAAAAATGGAAAATGTGGTAAACGTCAAAATTTCTTGACCAAGCACAAGAAATATATGCTCGTTTTTTTCTTGAGGCATTTCTTGGCAGGTGGGTAGCCCGCTTAAGGTTTGTTATGTTTGGGTGTACTTACTTAAAATAGCCTTTAACCGCCTAGGCGATTTTGGCCGTCCAAATGTTTGGGTGTACCTACTTCAATATTCTATCATTTGATTTCGCTTAACATTATTACATTCATTGTATGTTTTTAAATAACATTGTAGCTTTTTTGCTTTTATTTTATTATGTTGTTTTGTATTGGCTTTTCCTATACGGCTAAAAATGTTAGACTAAATTTTAAACTTTTTTGGGTTACATATACGTATGTAGGTATGACCAAAACAAATTTGGTTTCATATTTAAGCTAGGCCAGTTTTCAAGAAAATTGGTGAAATGAAAAGGGTTTAAATTTTAAACCGGAAATGTCTTAACATTTTTTCTTTGTTAGTAGGCAGGCACTCGAACCAAGATTCTCTGCATTATACCTACCCGACTGCACAAAAGTTTTAATTTTACAACGAAAAGTTTTAAAAATAGAATACAAATTAAATAGACTTCCCTACCGCTGAGCTATGATGTAACACACAAAAGTTTTGTTGGCAAATATCAATGATTTGCAAAAATCTTTCAAATATGTAAACCAAAAAAAACCAAATTTTAAGGCCGACTCAATGAAAATCGTCGCGTAAAAACGCAACAAATATACGCTTTGTCAAACGCCAAGCAAAAATACCCTCGACGACATTTGAGCGAAGATACCTACATATACTAGAGCGGGTTGATTTGTATGGACCCAAAAAAATTCACAGGGGCCCATGGCGATTATGGTTAATTGGATAATTTCAAGCATTTTTGCCGAAGAAACTATAGGTCTAACATGACTTTCGAGCTAGCGGATTTTTCAAAGGTATTTTTTTTTTCTTAAAAAAGTGATTCACTTGTTAAAAAGCTGTGTTGAAAACTAAAAAAATGCATTCTATATATGCATTTGGGGGTTTTTTGAGTCGATAAACCCATTTCCGACATTCATTTTTTATTTTGACGTCCGCCAGAGGGCGTTTCCGTCCTTTTATTTTTGTATTTTTATTTTATTTTTTTGGTTTTAAGTAATTCACTCGTTGAAAAGCTGTATTGAAAACTAAAAAATAATCATTCTATATATGCATCTGGGGGTTTTTGGGGTCGATAAATCCATTTCTGACATTAGTTTTTTTTTTACGTCCGCCAGAGGGCGCTTACGTAATTTTTGGATTTTATCTTTATTTTTACGTGGTTCACTTGTAGAAAAGCTGTATTGAAAACAATAAAAAAAACATTCTAGATGTGCATCTGGGGGTTTTTAGGGTTGGTAAATCCATTTCTGGTCTTGATTTTTTATTTTGACGTCCGCCAGAGGGCGCTTCCGTCCAATTTTTGAATTTTAACACCTTTTTCCGAAAATCAACAACAATGTTCCGAAAATCTATGAAATTCGACTTTCCCATAATGCAATTTCTTTTTTTTAAGTAGACTAACACGTCGATTCTATATTCTTGTTAAATTGTCAAGATACAAATTTTTTTATCAAGTATTTTGAGTTTTGCGAAAAAAACCAGTTGTATTTTATTAAAATTATTTTCAAATTATTATTTTTTAAGCAGAATTCAAAATATTTGATACAAATATTTGGTTTTTTATCAAGATTGATAATTATAACTCCGAAGGTTTGCTGGGTACTGTTTATTTACATTGTATTACAAATGACACACGTGATCCCGCTACTTTTCATTTCTATACTGTCTTTGCTATAGTTTTCGCGTCAATTGAAATTGATTATAAACAAAATAAAAAATCAACCAATAAATAAAGGGAAAAAGTTTTTAAGAAAACTAAAAGGTATGTATTAAAACAGTTATTAATAATAAAAAAGTGCATGGTGGAAGTTACAAAGAATAGTTTGGTTTTGTGCAAAAAAAATATTTGTTTGCTTAGTTTTTGTTTTTGTTTGCTATTAGGTTAACGGTGCTTTTTTAAAATCAAAGTTATACGTAGAGTTTATGTATGCGTGATATTTTTTATACCCAGTGTACTAGTACTAGTACAAGGGTATATTAATTTTATTCACATAACGGTAGTACGTAACGGCACAAAATAATCGAGATAGATATAGAGTTCCATATATGAAAGTTCTTAGGTTGAAAAGAGGAGTCCATTAAGACATGTCCGTCCGTCTGTCCGTCCGTCCGTCCGTCTGTGTACACGATAACTTGAGTAAAAATTTAGATATTTGCATGAAATTTTGTATACAGGTTACCTTTTGGCCAAGGTAGGTTGCTATTGAAATGGGCGCCCTCTGGCGGACGTCAAAATAAAAAATCAATACCAGAAATGGATTTATCAACCCTAAAAACCCCCAGATGCACATATAGAATGTTTTTTTGATTGTTTTCAATACAGCTTTTCTACAAGTGAACCACGTAAAAATAAAGATATAATCCAAAAAGGACGTAAGCGCCCTCTGGCGGACGTAAAAAGAAAAAACTAATGTCATAAATGGATTTATCGACCCCAAAAACCCCCAGATGCATATATAGAATGATTATTTTTTAGTTTTCAATACAGCTTTTCAACGAGTGAATTACTTAAAACAAAAAAATATAAAAAAATACAAAAATAAAAGGACGGAAACGCCCTCTGGCGCACGTCAAAATAAAAAATGAATGTCGGAAATGGGTTTATCGACTCAAAAAACCCCCAAATGCATATATAGAATGAATTTTTTTAGTTTTCAACACAGCTTTTTAGTGAATCACTTTTTTAAGAAAAAAAAAAATACGTTTGAAAAATCCGCTAGCTCGAAATTCATGATAGACCTATAGTTTCTTCGGCAAAAATGCTTGAAATTATCCAATTAACCACAATCGCCATGGGCCCCTGATGCAAAAAAAATCGACCCGCTCTAACATATACCCCTTTTACATTATTCAAGTCTTGAATTCAATTCTGCCGCGACATAGGCGAAGGGGGTGAGAAGCGAGGGGAAGAGTACACTTGAAAGCGTACCGTCAACTCGTTTCAAGTTGCTATCTCTTTCACTCCTCCTTGTACCCCCATATTTTGTTTCATAATTGCTTTCAAGAAAAATTGACAAGTGTAGACACGAATAGAAAACACAAAAGAGAACGCAAGCAGAGTTGAAAGCAATACTTGACAAATGTAAAACCGGAGATAGAAATGTTTATATTCCCTACTAGACAGATGCCGATTATTTGACCAGTACATGAATTCCAGTTTTCGCTAATGCTTAGTTTCCATCTCCAAAAATCTCTAAATTCATTTTGCTAAATTTTAGCGACTTTTGCGATTCCAGTGAAAGAAAATCTCTATAAATCTCCATCTTTGCTTAATTTTTTGGCATATTTAAGCGATGAACGCAAAATGAATCAGATAACGTAGCTCAGCTGTTTTTGACAGCTACTAAGCTAAATTTGCGATTCTGCAATTTTAGCTATCTCGTAAAATCTCCAATTTTCTCCAAAAGTTGGCAAATTTTGGCGAAGAAAAAAAGTTGTCGCTAAAACGCAAAAAAATAGGAAAAAGGGTAGAACTATGTGGTTTTAGGCCCTAAAATTACTCAAAAACAATAAATATGTGTAATTTATAAGAAAAATTGATATTTAATTATGTATTTGCCCATAATTTTGGAAATTGTATTTTTTTCTTTCCTACTAAACCTGCAAAAACCACGTCGCAAAAAGTCGGAAGAGGAATCAAAAGTCGAGTTTCAGTCCCAGAAATCATAATCCGGAGTCACAAAAGTAATATTATTTATCATTTAAAAGTTATAACTAAAAAACATTTTTTGTTTCCGTATAACAATTTTTTAGAGAAAAACTCAATAAATAATTAAACAAACCGACTTTAATAAACAAACACAAATCTTTTTACCGAAAATGGAATTTATTTTGTAATTAAAAAAGTAGAATAACGCTGAAAAGTAAGGGATTAGTAGCTAGTAACTTCGGGCGTTTCTGTTTACTTCTGGCTTTTTCTGAGTTGTAAAGGATCACAACTAAATTGACATCTTGCAGTGATGCCTGCGCGCCACCTATAGTGCAGATAACGCGCTATTATCATAGCTAGGCGGCTTGTGGATCAGAATCGCAAATAAGCGTCATCTCCTAAAATTCTGCTAGTTCATTTGCTTAAGCATTTTAGCATATTTTAGCATTTACGAGATGAAGATGGATGGAATCCATGGAATTCGCCTGCAGTTTTCGCTAATACTTAATTTCCATCTCCTAAAATCTCTAAATTCATTTTGCCAAATTTTAGCGACTTTTGCGATTCTAGTGAAAGAAAATCTCTATAAATCTCCATCTTTGCTTCATTCTTTGGCATATTTAAGCGATGAACGCCAAATGAATCAGATAACGTAGCTCAGCTGGTTTTGACAGATGACTGCGAATTCGTGAAGTGGTCACGCGATTTTTCACAATGACGAGAAACCCATTTTTTTTTTTCAATTATAGTACTAAGCATCCCCAAAAAAAATTGGTATGCCGTTTTTGGAAAAAAAATGTTGACTTTTTTTTCAGCTATTTAAAAAAAAACCTAAGTTTTCTTTCTAAATGAATATCTCAAAAACGGGTGGGTCAAATGAAATGAAATTTTGAGGGTAGGTTAGGATGAATTTGAACTTTATAAAAATAAAATTTTTATAAAAAAAAAAAAAATCACTGCTTTTTAATATTATTTATTTTTAACAATTTTTTTTTCAACGTTCTCAATCGGTTAAAAACATGTTTCCCAACAAATTTTATTGCCTGTATATATTTAATTCAGATTGTGAAAAAAAATGATTGCGGTCGCCCTTAACTTCGGAAATATTTGATTTTTTTGTAGCGCGCATCCCTTGCAATCGATAGAGTTTTTTGGCGATCGTCATTGATGCAACAGCGCATGTAGGTATGTATATGCTTCGTTTCTTTCAACGACTTGAGTGGGACTCCATAGCACGATAATTGAATGCTTACCGTAGTTGTCTCCCAGTACTTTGTATAGGACAAAATAAAGTTCTTACGAATTTTTTAATAAGAAATCATATTTTCATTTACATTTTATTTCCGTTAACATATTTTTTTACATTTCAAAGAGTTATATGTATTTGTATTTACATTTTATTTCCGATTACATATTTTTTTTTGCATTTCATAGAATTTTATGGATTATGCTTACATCATCTGCCGAAAAAATTTTGCAAACAATTGCTTTATTATCTAAAGCTCCATAAAAATGGTATTGACGCGTATTTTTAATGGTGACCGCTCTTTTGAAACGAGAGCTAATTCGTTTCTCATGAGATTTGTGCTCTCCTTCGCTACAAAAATCAAAACTGATTTTTTCAAAAGCTACTTTCCCCACTCAAAAACTTGAAGTGGAGAAGTAATATGATCTCAACAGTTCCTCCTATACCGTCGCATGCCCCCTTACCACGAGCAGTTGGGAAAAAGTTCCATTCAGCCTTTATACCAAAATCTTGTTTATGGTTCATAAGATTAATAAAATTGAACTTATTTTTGTATTGTGATCCACAACCATCCGAGAAATAAACTATTTTTTAACATTTTCTGTGCCAAATTTTCATTTTAAATGTTTAACGAGCTTAGAATTAAACAGATGTACTGCTTCAGAATCGTGGGTCAATTTTTCGGAAATTATAACAAAACTGTCATGTTTTAATTTTCGATTTTCGCGATAATACGCAACGTAGGAATGAAGAGTTGCTTGCTTGTTTGCCCAGTGGTGAGACTGTATTGAATTTTGTACAAAAAAGGTGTAATTCTCAGCAAAATCCAAACATACTATAAATTCTTTTTCGCCTATTTCCTCCTTGAGTTTGTTGAAATACTCAGCTTGTGATTTTGCCAAGTATTGCACATATGCAAACCAATAAAGTTTGTAAATTTTCAGATGCACTTTTTGCCAATAAGAAATAAATTCTTTGAGACGCATTTATGATTTGTTTTCTTGAGAGGATTGCAGCAGTTTGTTGCTCGAACCATATTATTTATTTTTAATCCTTATAATTGTTTATAATTCACAAAACTTTAAAAGTAAAGAACACAATTTTCAAACATCAACAAATAAACTGATGCTCAAAGCCTAGCGTAAACTTGTACCGAAGCATATATGTGGGATTTGGGAAACCCAGAAACAGGCGGAAACCCTAACATAAAGCAAATAAGCTAAGAAGAAGAGAACTACAACTCGAACAGAGCAAAATCAGTTTTACGAGAAGTTTCGATTGAGATAGACGTGTTGCCGTAAAAACGTTGTGTTGTGAGACGATTCCATTTTATTCCTGTTAATTAACTTTTAAATATCAATTTCAATTAATCAACATATTTAAAATCAAACTTGAATTATTAAATTTCTTTTATTTGTACAACTATTTCTGAATTAAATAGAAAAACATATAAAAGGTCCCACATATACATATTAGTACGAGATCCGGCTGCAGATTTGTGTTGTCATCGAGTACATGCTAAAATCAATATTTTTACTCATATTTATGATTACGAGAATAAAAATTCACCAGGTTGCCAATCAAAATGTGGCCGCTAGTATTTTTAATTAAATTATTATTAATTAATTTTGCGGGAAAAATTTCACCCATCAAGTTTTGAGATAAAATATCGTTCACTTCACGGCAATAGGTGTAAAGACTTAAAAAAATCGGGGTTGCCGTTGCCCGCTTGGCCGCACCTCTCCGCAGCCTGGTATAAGCAGGTATGATTTCGATACATTTTTACACCCATAACGTATATTGATCTTTTATAGATCAAAATTTAGGTAATTTTTTTCTGATTATTATGGTATAGGGTTGCCTAAATAAATCTGGCCGCAAGTTAGGGTTGCCAGCTGTTAAATATGGTAAATATTGAAGGTTTTCCATATTAACCAACAACTATCAAGTGCAACTACACATTTGTGCATTTTTTTGGTTGCTAATAATTGATAGTGTGATTGTTTTTGGTTTTTATACACATTCTATTTTATGTTTATACATTATTTCTAATGCAGGTAAAAATACAGCATAAAATAGAATGTGTATAAAAACCAAAAACAATCACACTATCAATTACACTGTGCAACAAGATTCTAAGTAATTCATGAAACCAATTGAAAATGAAACTTTAGCGCTCCCATATCAAAACCTCATACTGGGTTTTTGGATAATATAGGTCTGGAATCTTTTTTATTTTTATTTAAAGTTGGTAACCTTGTGTATGCGAAAATTGATTAAAACTTGATCAAATGATGCAATTTTAGATGTTTTTTTTTTGTATTTCGCTTTTCTTTGGATCGAGGAACTCATTTTTGACATAAATTTTTACCTAAGTCTTACGGTAGATGGCGCTGTCATACAACTTTTCTTATTTTTGATAGTTTTTCATGCTAATGAAGCAATTTTAGATTGGTTTTTTTTGTATGTCGCTATTTTTTGGAACTTACATATTAAAAAAAAAAAAGAATAATATAATAAAATTTTGTCAATTTTTTTCAAGCAGCAATCAGTAAAATTACTTCTGTTTAATTGTAAACAAACCAATGCGATTTGACACTTATTTGACAGCGGGAGAAAATGTCAACATCAACAGCAAACACACTAAAAACACAACGACTCAACCTTTATTTATATATCTTGATTCAAAATAGGTAACGTGAACGAACCTAATTCGATCATAAAAAGTTTACAAAGCTATCGTAAAATGTTCCCGAAAATGAATCGAAACGGGGGGTACACTTTTCTCCCGACAATACGATCATATTCGAATAAAAAAACACTTGAATTTGATTTGATTTTTAATCATCTGTAGAATGATATTTGGGTTCGGTAGATAGTTTTAGTTGTTTAATTTTTTCTATAAAAAATACAGGAAAAAACAAAGTACAGGCATTAAGAAAAATAAAAAAAATGGGATAAAATAAAAAAATTTAAAATACATTTTTGGCGTTATTGCGTTCACTGAGAATCAAACTGAAATTTTAAGAATGCTGAACTCATGTGGCTACCATGATGCCAGCGTCCAAATACAGCTTTCCTTTAAAAATGATGCCGACGCGCCGCCTTTCAAGGAGACTTTCTTATATTGGGGAAATTGAGTTCTTCAAGTTAATGGCCCCATTTTCAAAACATATACTACGTTTATACGCACACAAACTAAATTTACCGGACTAGTATTTTTTGATATTATGCATAGAGAAAAGGTGACTCTAGCTCGAGAACTATAGGCTTTACAAAAACAACTATTGTCGATGGAGAACTTCGTGACGAATAAACGGTAAAAGAAAATTTTTCTATACATATTAAAGTTTTCGAGAAAGCTTACCGTTTTCGAAAAAAGGCCAAAAACCCAAAATTTTAACCTTTGACCGAATAACTTTCGTAGCACAGATGGGATCGATGAAGACTTTTGAGGTTTTTTATCTGAAGGTAAACCTAAGCTGTATGCAAAAAATTGGCTCTCTGGGAATTATTGTTGTATTGACCGGACTATTTTCATATTTGTTTGTCGAAAGCAATATATATTTTGCCCTGTAACTCTGTTGTTGATCGACTGATTTTGAAGATTGCAGCCATTTTAGAAAAGTAAGAAAATACAGATCTTATTACGGTATGGAAAAGCAGTAAGTTTTCGTATGATTTAGAAATATGGAAACCTAAAACAGAAATGGTAAAAATTTGTTATTTTTCAGGATTTCAAGCCGTTTCGAGGTGGCGATCTAAATCTTTTTTGATTGGCCCAAAACTTTGTAAATATTCGTTTTTGAGCTATTCGCATATTTCTAGGGGGTGAGATCGAGAATCGAAACACTTCGCAAAAAAATAAGGGCCACCCTAATGTACATACATATATGGCAGTCCAGCACAAAAATTCGTCAATCACATACTTGAATGTGTACAAACGTGTGTAATGCGGTCTGCAATCACGTGCATGACTGATTTAATGTGGTCTTTAGATGATAAGGGCTGGCTGAGTAAGAAAGCAAGATTTAATAAATGAAAGGGCATTGATTGATCGGTAAAAGGCCGTCGAATGTTTATTGCTTGAAATAATTGAGCGATTCAGCCAAGTGGAAATGGCCTATTAATTATTTTATATAGTTCGAAATTGAAAAAGAGCATATGTTTATAAAGGCGTACGTACATGTAATTACATCATCATCATCTTCCTTAACTCCTCAACCATTGTATATCAGTACTGATACACTATGTCCTCAACACATGATTGGAAGAAGGCTATACTGATTTATACTTTTTTATCTTCTTTCATAAAATGCACCGCCAATAATATTACTCATACGCCCCGTGTCACAAAACTTGAAGCAAACAAGATTACATACACTTTGTTTTGATCTTTTTAAAGGTTGAGCTGTTCATATTCGTTTTAGCATGCCCTATGAAGAGTAAACATTTAAATCCGAAAGGGTACGATAGGACTGACCCTCATTAAACCCCATTCGACACAATTTTGACGCCTATGAGAAGTGCTGTGCAGGCCCTATACACTTGAAGCGTTTCAAATATGTATTTTGAAATATACCTACTTACATAAATACAATTCAATGAAGGGCGAAGCCGAAGCCCTTCGGTAAACAATTTTTTGATCACTATTGCCTATGAGTATGCTACAAAAATTAAAATTTAATTGTATTGACCAGGGATAAATGCGGTTAGTGTAGAAGAGCTAAATCTGAGCTGAACGCCTTACTGTTGCCCAACTATACCAATGGTGACGTTACAGCTGCCACTTTAACAGTCGACAGTACCAGCCTGACGATGGCAAATTTTTCCATGGGTCATCTTATTATCGGAACTGACGCTAATGCTCATCACGTACAGTGGGAAAGCTCCGATATCAATGCTAGGGGAGAGTCGCGTCCCAATTGGTGTCAGAAGCGGTATTGTTAAATAAATACAAGGACATTGAAAAGGTAACAAGGATATGGCAAAGTTTAATGACGTGAAGATCCAACAACTCAAAAACTAGTTGGAGAAACGTGGAATGGTAACAACAGGCAATAAGCCAGAGCTACAATCACGTCTACGTGAGGCTATGGAAGCGGAAGGAATCAACGTTGACGATTATGTTTTTCAGCTTTCGGAAGAGGGAGCGACGAAAATAGAAGAGCAAAAGGATACTCCGGATTCAGTAACAAATGTGGACACAAACTCGCTCAGATGTCGACGAATATAACATCAAAGTTTGAAAAACAGAAAACTTGCATGTCATCTCAGTTGGAACAACAAGAGACACGCATGGCATCAAAGTTGGAGGAACAAGAGACACGCATGGCATCAAAGTTGGAGGAACAGAAGACACACATGGCATCTCAGTTGGAAGAACAGAAAACTTGCATGACATCTCGGCTGGAACAGGTGTCCTCACAGATCTCCGCTCAAATGGAGGAACAGCGGTCATTTATCACTTCGCAGTTGGAAGCACAGGAGGTGTTGGTGTCCTCAAAACTGGAAGCACAAGATGCAAAGATTGCACAGCTGCAGGATAAAATGGACGCTGAAGTCAATGCGCTGAGAGGACGTATCCAAGAGTTGCAGCTGAATCGTCCATCTGTTTCAACAAGCACACCCAAGGTAAAAACCCCACCCTTTGACGGTTCTGTTCCTTTCCAGGTATTTAAGCTACAATTTGAGAAGACAGCAGCTGTGAACAACTGGGGCGCTGAGGACAAAGTCACTGCTTTATTTGTGGCATTGAAAGGACCTGCAGCCGAAATCTTACAGACTATTCCGGACGCTGAAAGAAACAATTATGAAGCGTTGATGGGAGCCGTTGAAAGACGTTACGGCAGCGAGCATTGGAGGCAGATACATCAAATAGAGCTACAGAATCGCTTCCAGAAGACTAATGAGACATTGCAGAAGCTTGCATCAGATATCGAGAGGTTAGCCCATCTGGCAAACGCAGACGCACCCGTGGAATACATCGAAGGGGTAAAAATCCAAAGCTTCATAAATGGAATACGTGATGTGGAGACAAAGCGAGCCACATATGTATGCCAATCCAAAGAGATCATTTGCGGAGACGGTATCACATGCTCTAACAAAAGAAACAGCCTCGCTTTTGAGTAAACCCACGTACAAAGCTCACCGTGTGGAAGTTGAGACGCCAGACTGGGCCGAAAAAATTGACAAAATCCTAGAAGCACTAAACGGGAAGCAACAGAAAAATGAAGGGGTTATTAAGTGCTTCAAGTGCGGAAAACCTGGAATTCAGGGTGATTTAGAAATTCAAAGTGGTACAGCAAAAAAAAAATTTTTTTTCTCTAGTGTTTATGTAGTATTTGGGATTTTATTTTCTTGTTGTTATTTGCACTCCTGCGTTCAGTAGCAATGCTGAGACTGATTATAACCCCAGAAATACTGCTAGTGGACCATTTTAAGCCGACTCATTTCCACACTACCTTGAGGTAGAGTCGTCAGCGCGTTTTTTTTTTAACGTGGTGTCCCCTGTAGGCCTAATCCACGAATTGTTATTTGACGTAAAGGTGTGCACCTAGGGTGCTGCAACATTAATCAAAAATACATGTACATAAACTTCAGTTGAGCTTAGCGGTACAAGTGGGATATCAGTTTCTAGTGGTATTTGTTCAAAATTATCTGCAAAAATTTCATCATTTGGTGGTGATTCACTAGTATCTTGTGATAGCGGCAAAGGCATATTATCGTTTATTTCTTCATCACTTAACAATCGCATGATATCTGCAATATTTTCGCATGTTTCCCCGCTGCAATGTTGGCAAGGTGAAGAGCATTTAAACCAGCTTTGCGGCATCCACATGCATTCCCACACTTTGTTTTGCACCTGCAAAATATTAATTTTAATAACTCTGGAGGGGCAGCAGGCTTGGTACACATTATCGGCATAAATGTTCGTGCCGTCTTCTTCCAGCCCCACGATTCAGGGTTTTTGAAATGTCCAAGCCAACTTTGAATTTTTTGATAAACTCTCATGGAATGCTGATGAATTGCATCTGTTGTTTGAGGAAGCGAGGATAAATTAAATTTTGTTTTTACAACCGATTTTGTGAATAATTTGTAACGCAGCACATCAATGGACTCTTCCGAATTGTTCCCACAATATAAAGCAATAAAAAAGCGTTCGCCAATTGAACTTAACTGCTCTGGTTCAACTTGCTCCTTAAGAAATAATTGCGCACCAGATGCTAGCTCAGGATATTTTTGAAATGTTGTGAGAAATTTGATTTTAGCTATATTGTAAGTCGCTGAAGTTGTATCGCCGCCAGAAAAAGCATGGAGAAACAGTAAGTTTTTTTGTACGATTTCTTCATATTTGAAACTGGAACTTGAATATATTTTTTCCACTGTACGTCCTTTTTTTCGCTTTTTTTAAAAAATATTACTTCTACCAGATGCCAAAGTAGTCATTAGCACAAGTATATCTATATCTTCAGCAACAATGGTGACAGAATCAAAAAGGAAGGACTCTTGAATTGCAGTTGTAACGATTAAACGATCTGCGTCATTGTCAGCCTGGACTATTTTGTGGCATGATTGTTGTAATTCACTCTTTAAAAGATCGATAAAGGATTTTTTATTATTTTCATTGCCGTTGCATATTATGTCAGTTGAGTACCTTCTTAAACGTTCCCACGATTTAGTACCAGCAGCGTTTGGATTATCCGAATATCCATCAAATATAATAATCACATTGGTACCGAAATGATGTGTGATATATTGTGAATACTTTTCACAAATAATTTTGAATGATACATTACGATCCCAATAATAAATACGTTATTTTCTCCCAAACTTAGTGTTGTATCCAAAGGTAAAAACGCTTTGAATAACTTGGACTTGGTACCCTTTCGCATACCTTTTTCTGAAAATAGGGCTAATGGAAAGGGTGCTAGCTCATACTCAAAATATTTTTTCACATTATCTATTGATTCCTGGGATGCACATATTCGCTGAAATATCAGCAAAGGATCTATAGCTACCGTAAGTGTATTTAACACTATCGAATGAAACATTCGGCAGAGCCAACTATAATAATTTGAGTGGCCAAAACTAAAAAGCAGTTACTACTCTACCTCAAAGTAGTGTGGAAAGGGTTCGTACAATTCGTTATTGAAATCGGCTTAAAATGGTCCACTAGCAGTATTTCTGGGGTTACAATCAGTCTCAGCATTGCTACTGAACGCAGGAGTGCAAATAACAACAACAAAATAAAATCCCAAATACTACATAAACACTAGACAAAATTTTTTTTTTTTTTGCTGTACCACTTTCAACTTCTAAATCACCCTGAACTATAACAGACAACCCATCAATATATATATGCCAAAATGTTTATAAGAAATAGCACTTCAAAAAACTACTAAACATTTTTTTTTCCAAATATCAATAAAAAAAAAGTTATTGCATTTTGAAGAAAAGCATCGCAAAATTTTTAGGTTATTTTTGCTCATAACTTTGTAAATATAAAAGTGACAAAAAAGCTTTGTATTGGTGAGTTGTAGACGGCTTTATTACCTAAGTAAATGCATTAACACAATTTAATTATTTCTTCCGGTTTAGGAGATATATTCAAAAATCCGCTTATTTTCACTATAGCGACCGCGGGGCACGCCCCCCAGTCCCGAAAACTCGGTTTTAAGGTCACGGCTATGCCCTCTATCAAATGCAAAAAAAAAATTGCTGCCTATATGAAATGCAAAGTTAATGTCTAATTTTCCTGGAGTATCAAGGAATCATCGAATTCGTCACAATAGTGTAGCGAATGTTATCAAGAATCGCTCATCTCCCAACACTAGCGTATTTCGATGATTCCTCGACTATTTTACCTGAGTTCGATCACTGTACGTTAAATAAAACACTCAGACTCTGCTTAATAAATAGTACGCTTTATTCACTACTAAAAACCGTAGTACAATATCGCGGGTTAATTCACTGTTCAGTACTTCACTGTACAACACTTCAAAGTAAACTGATGATGTGCGTTGTCTTTGCGCCCTTTTTATACCCTAGTAGACTACAGCTTCATTACCTAGAAATGTCTACATATTTCTGGTTTATTCGTGCAACAGTCTTCTCGAAACGTTTATCTATCGGCATCTCCTCTTTGCGCCACATTCGCAAATATGCGAGCTGCCTCTCCCTCTCTCGCTCTCGCGTCATGTATCTTAACAGCTGTAGTTGTGGTAGTGACGCTAGTGGTGGAAATACTAATGAAAGTAAATTCATAAAGCAGTCATATTTGAGCCCCTTAGAACGCAAGTGGCATAAGTCCACCTTTTCTCGAACTGAGATATTCCAGGTTTTGTTGTTGATTTCACAATTTAGCTCTGCCCTTTACTCGGTTGCTATCATTGTGTATCAGTACAAGTGTGGAATCTTCTGCATAAACGTCAAATTTTCAAAGTGAGTTTAACACCTGATGATCAGAGTTGCTTTTTTGGAAAATAGTATCATTTAGCGCCGAGTTGCATTCGATTTCGTAAAAAAATTAGTAGTAAATAAAGGGGTAAAGGGGTAAATTTATAAAATAAGGTGAAAAATAATAGTTGAAAACTTCTTAAGTCTGGTTTTCATTAGGTAAAATTTTGATAATTTCTATCGACTTTATCGAAAAATGCGGTAATTGTCTACTTTAGCTGTCAACTGCTAATATATTAGCTAAAATTATGTAAGGGGGCTAGAAGGGGGTTTCAGTGAAAAGTTATGGTCAAATAACCGAAAATTGGCCCGGATTCGGTACCAAAATTGGGGCGGAATCCATGGTATTTATGTGCAGAACATCTTTCTGAGCTGGCGGCCTTCGGCCGTCCTTATAACCTGGGCTACGCCATCCCAAGTCCGGGGTGTTGCCTGAACCGTGCCACGGTACGCACTTTTTTTGACGTTTTTAGGCGCAGTCTAATGTAAATACAACAACCACATGAAAACTTGAAACTTGGATTGCAAATATCTCCTCAGAGAAGCAAAATATTTAAAAAAAAAAGCGCTTCCGGATTCGTGATCCTGAGGCCAAAGTCCGCCTTTTGAGCCCCCTCCCATAATTTTAGCTAATTTATTAGCAGTTGACAGCTTAAGTAGACAAATACCAAATAAGCAACCGAATCTTGATAAAGTCGATGAAATTTTACACCTTTTGTCCTAATGAAAACCAGCCTTTAGAGTTGTAATTTATAAAGTTTATTTTACATTTTGAACTTGTAGCACTCTCTTTTCAGGAATTATTTGCTACTTCTTAGAATTTGTAAAGATTTAAAAACGTACTGCAAAAGGCAACAAAAAAATTGAAACTGCTAATAACATGTCACGACAGGCCAATTGCATTACGCTGGCGAAATTCCACGGCCTTAATTTTGATAGGTACTTGGTTTATAAATTGAAAATAATCTATCTAAAAAAATTGTGTTCTCATTTTCTGGTTTCTTATTTCGAACATTAAAATTTTTCCTGTAAAATAAATAAAATTTAATCGTTTTAAGTTTTGTATTTTTTGCAAAATATAATAAAAGTGTAAGTTTAAAGATTCGCTTAAAAATTTCCCTACAAATTGGAATGAAAAAGTTGTGCAACACAGCAACACTTTTTTGCAAACAAGAACCCTGTCTCATTGTTTTGCGGTCCTGCACAAAACCCTGGTTTGCAGAAACCACAACAGCAACCCAGATTTTTGACATGGATGTGTGTTTTGACAATTGTGATTTGACGTTGAAGTGTGTTTTGACATTTCTGTCAAAGCTACATTTCACACTTTATGTTATACACAATGTAAGCTACTGAATAAAAACTAACGACAGCACTTCATACATCAATGCGATCATAGCGCTCACACAAGCGAAGCAAGCAAAGAGCGTAATAATCTGTGTGAATTTGGTTCTCAATTTCACGGACAATGGTCCCACTAGATCAGCACACTGCTCACACGCATACAATGATATTTTGCGCTTGTGTTAGAATATGAGAGAACTCTCCGTACACCCGAAAAAATTAGCCATCTACATTTTTTCAAATCAGTTAAGCACGGTTTAATTATATATCCAAGTTTTTGTAAATGATAATATTATATTAATAGTGATATGTACTATGAAAAATGTATGAATAAATAGTACCAAAAATTTTCTTAAAAAAAGACCAGGTACTCATGATGCTTGTTGTATAAATATAACACTGGATTCCTGCATTTCATTTCGTTTCATTTCATTTTATTTTTCTTTATTATATCTAATTTTATTTTATTTTATTTTATTTTATTTTATTTTATTTTATTTTATTTTATTTTATTTTATTTTATTTTATTTTATTTTATTTTATTTTATTTTATTTTATTTTATTTTATTTTATTTTATTTTATGTTATTTACTTTATTTTATTTTATTTTATTTGAATTTATTTTATTTCATTTTGTTTTATTTTATGTAATTTTATTTTATTTTGTTTTAAGATTTATTTATACGGAATATGTATCCATGTACATATCTATACGAAAATTTGTTGTTATGTATTACAAAGCACATATGTGCAAAATTTTACAACAACGGAATGGTAATTCAGTGACTATAGTCTCTATATTATTTTATTTTATTTTATGTTATTTACATACATATGTAGATATATTTGCGATGTTTCGCTGAACAGTCGTCAAACAACTGATTACAAAACATACATACGTACCTTCTTTTCGCAGTGCATAGAGAGTGCTTGCCTTGTACGTGTGCGCTTATCGGTGTGAGAGCAATAAAACTCTCCGCACATGTGCTAGCTTTTGAGCGTCGCTGATATAGATCAGTAGCCGGCAAACAGAGAGGACGCAATATGTGGGAGTATTAGTGTATTACGCTCAAAAATGTTTGTGTGTTGGTGGTATTGCACTGGAAAAAATTTGCATGTTGTATAACTTAACACAAATCTTGACGACGGCCACTAAATTTATATTTAATAAGAAAACATATGTATATATGTATCTTATGTTTTGTGTATACTTGAATTTTTTTTGAATAGAAGAAATCAAGCAAATGGGCTTCAAGCACTATGAATTTAATTTCAAAATTCAAAATGTAAATGTTGTATAACCTATCAGATAACTTACATATTTATAGAAAAAAAACACGATTTGTGTTTATTTGATTTTTAGTTTAAGTTTTTTAAGAATGAATAAGAATTTGTTTTAAAAATGAAAATGCTGGTTTTCAACGAAATAAACGGGTGCTTCAAGCGCTATAAATTTATGTAAGTTCTGTAATACGAAAAGTACCTGTACTAGGTATAACTGAACAAATAAATTTTGACCATATAACCTAAATATTGGCAGAATTATTTTGATTTATTTTAATTTTTTTTTTGTCAACTAAAAATAGTGTTTTTTTTGTATTCAAATGTGGGAGTTTAGAAAATAAAGCTTACGTGCACTATGAATTTTTTACAAACAAAGTTAGGTAAAAAAAAATCGTTTTGTACCTCCATCTTATTAATAAAATATATTTTGCATTTATGCTCAGTGTACCAATATAAGCAAGAAATAATAGAAGCAATGCGGTATCGACTTGCTTCAATCCATTGTTTATCCTTACTATAGTTTGGCAACTTATTTTCTTCTTCTTACGAATTTGAGTGGAAGGCACTGGCTGAGTGACTCCAAATGAAATGGAATGAAGGAAACGTGTGAAGCCCAATAAGCCATTTTGTTTGATATCAACCTAAGACGCATTTGAGATGAAATCTTCAACGTCAATTCTCACTTTTTGAAAACTTAATATCAATTAATCAATCAATAATTTTTCGATTCAAAGATAAACTACCAGTAGCAGATCAACTTGTTTGCCAAATGAGTATTAACTTGAGGTATAATTAAAGATAAAAATTATGATATAAATGTCCGACAATTTCTGCCTTCACAGTTTTTATACATACGACCCCCTCTACCATTCCCTAAAGTAAATTTTGTCCAAATCGTGGTACATTATTCTAAAATATGACCCTCAACATTTGCCTAACGTTTGAGAATATATTTTTCTGTGCTTATGGGGAATATGCTGTGCGTGTGTATTAGTGTGTCTATGCATAGTATACCTTATATAGTAGCGCAACTCACAAAAAACACACAGGGGGTCGTATGTATAAAAACTGTGAAGGCAGAAACTGTCGGACATTTATATTATAATTTTTATCTTTAATTATACCTCAAGTTAATACTCATTTGGCAAAAAAGTTGATCTGCTACAGGTAGTTTATCTTTGAATCGAAAAATTATTGATTGATTAATTGATATTAAGTTTTCAAAATGTGAGAATCGACGTTGAAGATTTCATCTCAAATGCGTCTTACAAAATGGCTAAGCTCGGCTAAAAATCTCGTTAGAGGTTATGATAACCTGTTGGTATATCGCCGCCATTAGTTTTTTTTTTTTTTTTTGTACAATATTTCAAACCGTCCAAATACCTACAAAGATTTCCAATTTCTTTTGGTTTCGATTTAAAATCTAAATGAAAAAGCAGTCTAATTTTTTTATTTTTGGTTTGTTTGAATATAACTGAATTTTGCCCACAAAAACTTCATGTGCGTCATAGCTGAGCAGTAGAGAAGTCGGCTGTGACTACTGAGCATTTTCGTTCGAATCCTGCCAGCTGCCACAGTTTTTTAGTTTTATTTTATTCTTAAAACTTTTCGGTTTAAAATTAAAAATTTTGGGTTTGAAAATTAAAACTTTTCGGTCTAAAATTTTAACTTTTGGGTTTGAAAATTCAAATTTATTTTGAAAGCTTATTCAAGATTGAATTTTGCCAACAACATTTATGTGTGCGATGTAGCTCAGTGGTAGAGCAGACGGGAATGATGCGGAGAGTCTTGGTTCGAATTCCGGCCAACGGACAAAAAATTTATTTTATCTTTAAAAAATTGTTAAAACATTTCTTGTTTATAATTGAAACCCGATTCATTTAGCCAATTTTCATAAAACCTGGTCTAGATTGAATTTGAATCCAAATTTGGTTTCGTCATATATGTAGTCCAGCGACGCTCACACCGATAAGCGCACACGTACAAGGCAAACACTCTCTATGCACTGCGAGAAGAAGGTACGTATGTATGTTTTGTAATCAGTTGTTTGACGACTGTTCAGCGAAACATCGCAAATATATCTATGTATGTAAATAACATAAAATAAAATAAAATAATATAGAGACTATAGTCACGGAATTACCATTCCGATGTTGTAAAATTTTGCACATACATATGTGCTTTCTAATACATAACAACAAATTTTCGTATAGATATGTACATGGATACATATTCCGTATAAATAAATCTTAAAACAAAAAAAATAAAATAACATAAAATAAAACAAAATGAAATAAAATAAATTCAAATAAAATAAAATAAAATAAAGTAAATAAAATAAAATAAAATAAAATAAAATAAAATAAAATAAAGTAAAATAAAATAAAATAAAATATAATAAAGAAAAATAAAATGAAATGAAACGAAATGAAATGCAGGAATCCAGCGTTATATTTATACAACAAGCATCATGAGTACCTGGTCTTTTTTTAAGAAAATTTTTGGTACTATTTATTCATACATTTTTCATAGTACATATCACTATTAATATAATATTATCATTTACAAAAACTTGGATATATAATTAAACCGTGCTTAACTGATTTGAAAAAATGTAGTTGGCTAATTTTTTCGGGTGTACGGAGAGTTCTCTCATATTCTAACACAAGCGCAAAATATCATTGTATGCGTGTGAGCATCACTGATCTATATATATAAAATTGGATGGATGTATGTATGTATGTATGTGGCTTATGGACTCCAAAACTACTCGGCCGATTTTGTTGAAATTTTGGGGATAGATTAGTAGGAGCCTGGAGAGTGTTTCTGTATATTTTTTTGTATGGGAAGTGGACCCGGGACCGCCCTATTCGAAAATATCGTATAAATGCCTGGATTTACTTGAAATTTGGTATGTAGGTAGCGTTATGCTTGGGTTAAAGTATATGATGATTTTTCTTCCGGGAAGTGGACCAGGGACCGATCTGTTCTAAACAATCGTATTTATGGCTCGAATTGCTTGAAACTTGGTATGTAGGTTGCTTTATGCTAAGATTAATATATAGAATAAATTTTCTTCCGGAAAGTGGACCCAGGGCTGACTTATTCTAAACTATCGTAAAATGGTTGCATTTACTTGAAATTTGGTATGAAGGTGACGTTATGCTTATGTCAAAGTATAGGATGATTTTTCTTCCGGAAAGTGGACCAGGGCTGACTTATTCTAAACTATCGTGAAAATGGTTGAATTTACTTGAAATTTGATATGTAGGTAGCGTTATGCTTAGATCAAAGTATGGGATGATTTTCCTTCCGGGAAGTGGACCAGAGCCTGATATATTCTAAACAATCATGTTTATGACTCAATGTGCTTGATATTTGGCGTGTAGCTGGCGATAATATATCTTCCGAGAAGTAGGTCAGAGACCGACCAATTCGTATGGAGGTAGAATTCTGCTTAGTTTGATACATAGAATAATTTTTCTTCTGGGAAGTGAACCAGAAAGCGGGGGGTAAATCATCATTTTCGAATGCGATATTTTTCAGTTTTTACAATTTGCTACAATAATACCTATAATTTTTATAGAATGGGTGTTCTTAAAGAATGTATACTAACCAAGGACTGAAACCGAAACCGAAACCGTAACCGTAACCGATTAAAACCGATTCATTTTTCAAAACCGAAACCGAAACCGTAACCGTTATTTTGATATGGAAAAGACCGAAACCGAAACCGTTTCAAAAGCCGGAACCGGTTCCAAACGGTTTTGAATTTTTTCAATACCTTACTTATGTGAGTGGGCACATAGGTACTTCGTTTTACAAATAGGTACCCTGAAAGTTTTCATGGAAGATTGTGGAGCCACGTTTTGACATCAGTATCAAAATTCTGAAAGAGGAAGTTTGAATATAGTTGAATGAAGCGATCGAAACAAATTCACGAGAACCGAAAAAGAAATGTTCAGGCTTGCCTCGGAAAGTGCCACTAATTTTAATGTTTTTAACGATTTATAAATTTCATTTGGCTTCCACTTTAATATATTTTTAATAAAAAAGTAGAGTTATTTTTAGGAATTTGTTGTGCAGAAATTTCATCTATGCATAGCGTTAATAAATGTATTATTATATTGGAAAAATCCCATCATGGCCGCAGAAAAAAAGTTATGAAAATTCAGACCTATTTCGTAGCTACATACATAGGTACTTGAGTATTTTAGTAGAAAATTTTTTTTCCTGTTTTTATTTGGAAACCGAAACCGGAACGAAACCGTAACCGAAACCGAAATAAATTTTGAAGAACGAAACCGGAACCGAAACCGAAACACGTTGCAAAAACCGAAACCGAAACCGGAACGTTATTTTAATCGGTTTCAGACATTGATACTAACTAATGTGTTTCATAAATTCAAAGGGGAAGACGTGCTGATTCCACGCATACCGATGATTTCCAATGATTTACCATTCGAATTCAAGCGGCTTCAATTCCCGTTGCGTCTTGCATTTGCTGTAACCATAAATAAAGCACAAGGACAATCACTTACTATCGCTGGACTGGATTTGAGAAATGCGTGTTTTTACATGGTCAATTATACGTCGCCTGTTCACGAGTTGGATCCCCAAAAAATTTATTTGTTTACACACCTAATGAAAAAACCAAAAATATTGTTTATCCTTTAGCACTAAGATAAATAAAAGTCCTTAAATGGTAAAATCTTATTCAGGTGTTTTTCTTTGGCGTAGCAACGCACGCCGGGTATTACTAGTATTTATGAAAACTCAATGAGCATATTTATGACTTTAGAGTAAGACAGCCTTAACCTGTTAACAGTATAGCCCATGGTATAGCCCAAGGCAAATTCAACAAGGTAGAATTGACAACTGAAACATTTTGTTTTTGTAGGAGTTTTTCCTTAAAAAAAATTTAAACAAGCGTATTAACCCTTTGTCAACCAAGCACAGTTTTTATGTCCCATACAATGGTATTACTGAAAAGTTAGATAGCATTTGCTCAGGATAAAAAATTAGCAATATTGCGAAATATGCTAACCCAAACAGTAACGGAATAACTTTGGCCACTTTGGAATCTACCTCTTTTCGGACCTTTGCGTTATAAAAATGGCGAGTATTGAATATTTTTAGATTTCCGCCGATGGCGCCACAAGAAGTTTGTCGCCAGAGTATCGCAGATTACAGTTTTTTTATACCTAATACAAAACCAGGGTACCGTCTTATCAAAGAAAATGTGTGTCCGCGAAATGACGTAATCAATTTACAAAAAAAAAGTTTTCGGTTTCGAGAAATTAATCGGCTTCCCTGTTGCTGTTGTAAGAGGGACGTGACAGAGCTGTACGCTATTGAGTCTATGCTCTCACAGCTGCCGAACCACCTTGTTTCATCAACCCCGTAACCGTGGTCGAAATGGATTTTAGTCGCCCCTTGCGACAGACATTCCATTCCATTCTACCCCTAACCAGCAGGGGTTATGAATCGATTTCAATCGCTTACATTTGCGTTTTCAGTCTAAGATCCCGTTAAAAAAAATTAGACCATCCATCTTAGCTAAAAATGTGCTAGAGTCTAGCTAATCTGAACTCTAAACTGTATTTAAACGTGGAAGGAACTGAGGCAAGCGGTATTGTATTTATATGAAACAATTTGATATTTGAAAATAATTAAAAATCCTAAACAGAACGGGTTAATATTTTTTTCATTTGACGGGAAAACTCCTACAGATAAGAGAGAACTGTCAAGTTCACTATTACTTTGTTTAATATACTTTGGTATAGCCCAAGAAATCTGCTTTTTTTTATGAGAAACCCTGTTTAAAGTAAATTAATGAGAACATCCTCTTATTTTCACTAGATTCATATTGAATTTATTGAAAAGGAAAACTATATATTTTTAGAAGATCCCTTATTAATTAAAATTCAGGTATGCCTTCTTGGAATGTGCAATTCGACGCTACCAAGCACAAGCACACGATAGCATCATGGTAGAGATCTCCGTTCAGCAGTTAATAATTCTTAGTTCGGCCGTGTGCCAAACGGTTTAAAAAAGCAAATTTTGACAGAGCGATGTTAAATTCTGACAGTTATCGTGGTGAATATGAACGTCAGAATTTGCCCTAGCCCTGGGGGCTAGGTCAAATTTTGACAATCAATAATGTGAGCACAGGGATGCATGTGCTGTTAACATTCATATTATTTCACATAAATTTATGTTCACAGGCGTTATTTAACACTAAAATATAATATAATGCGAATAATACGCAATATAAATGCATGAAAAACACGTAAAATGAAAATTGATTCACAAAGCATCTGCTTTTGCGCGTGCTTTTTCCATACGTCAAAATTTATTACTGTCATAATTTAACTTTTCGTTTGGCACAGCAAAATGGAAAACTTTTGTACACCATAGGAAATTTGTTCACCTCATTTTACTCTGACGAAAAATGTTTTCAATTAGCACACAGCCTTCGATTCGCGGTGAAGGCAATAAGGCAAGTGGACATGTGGTGAGGCCAAAATAACAAAGGTGTAAATAGACGTTGGCAAGTTAAGTATACGATGGCATGGTAGTGTAGATTAGAATATACTGACTAGACATCTGGGTTGAGCGTTCATTTTTTTTTTTAATTTGAAATACTAAAAAGAAAATCTTCTTAATATTATGTGATTATCTACTCAGTTTTATTAAAAAGAGACACCCAGTCATAATAAGACGGGCATCTTATTGGAAAAATATCATAGAGAAATCCTTCTGATTTAGAGGGCATTTTATGTGACTTTTTGCTCTGTGTATGGGACACAAAAACTGTGCTTGGATGGCAAAGGGTTAATACACTTGTTTACATTTTTTTGAAGGAAAAACTCTACAAAAACAAAATATTTCAGTTGTCAATTCTGCCTTGTTGAATTTGCCTATACAGCTCCAATTTTATGTACAACGTCACACTGTTTGTAAATAGTATAGTCTAAATGTAGGCAACGCTTACATATCCAATTTTAATGTAATGTAATGTACAGCAGGGATGGGCAAAATTTTATTTTTGAGTGACGAGTGACGAAAAAAATAAAAACAAAAATTATTCATTATTTTAAAAATTTTGAGTGATGAGTGACCTGTTATTTTTATTCATAAAAATCAAAGTGACAAATAATAAGTTATTTTTATTTCAAGCGATTCTTGAATAAAATGACTTGCTATTCATCACTCAAGAAATGTTGAGTGATGATAAATTTATGGATTTCTTGAATAACGATAAAACTTCATTTTTTATCAGTTATTTACAAATGAAAAATTTGTCCATCGAGACCCCGCAAATTATTCCCATATGCGCAATACCGCGGGACCATTTCCTGTATCGATTCGGTACTGTTTCGGGATCGTTTCGGGACCATTTTCGGGATCATTTCGGTGTCATATCATATGATGTCATATATATGATGTCATATCATATGATGCATATCACATGATTCATATGATATGACACCATATGATATGACATCAAATGATATGACATCATATTATAACATCATGTGATATGACATCATATGATATGACCTCATATGATATGACATCACATGATATGACATCATATGATATGGCATCACATGATATGACATCACATGATATGACATCATAATGATGTCCCATTTGGGAACATTTTGGGGCCACTTTTGGATCCCTTGTGGTCGCTTTAGGTCACTATGGGATGACTTTAAGACCATTTTGAGGCCAATATGGGACAATTTTGGGGCCACTTTGGGATACCTTGTGGTCGCTTTAGGTCACTATGGGATGACTTTAAGACCATTTCGGGCCAATTTGGGACCATTTTGGGAACATTTTGGGACCTATTTGGGAACATTTTGCGGCCACTTTGGGATCCCTTGTGGTCGCTTTAGGTCACTATGGGATCACTTTAAGACCATTTCGGGGCCCATATGGGACAATTTTGGGGACAATTGCCATTTCGGGACCACTTTGGGATCCCTTGTGGTCGCTTTAGGTCACTATGGGATGACTTTAAGACCATTTCGTGGCCAATTTGGGACCATTTTGGGCCCAATTTGGGAACATTTTGGGGCCACTTTGGGATCCCTTGTGGTCACTTTAGGTCCCTATGGGATCACTTTAAGACCATTTCGGGGCCAATTTGGGACCATTTTGGGGCCAATTTGGGAACATTTTGGAGCCACTTTGGGATCCCTTGTGGTCGCTTTAGGTCACTATGGGATGACTTTAAGAACATTTTGGAGCCAATTTGGGAACATTTTGGGGCCAATTTGGGATCATTTTGGGGCCAATTTGGGAACATTTTTGGGCCACTTTGGGATCCCTTGTGGTGGCTTTAGGTCACTATGGGATCACTTTAAGAACATTTTGCAGCCAATTTGGGAACATTTTGGGGCCTATTTGGGAACATTTTGGGGCCACTTTGGGATCCCTTGTGGTGGCTTTAGGTCACTATGGGATGACTTTAAGACCATTTCGGGGCCAATTTGGGGCCTATTTGGGAACATTTTGGGGCCTGTTTGGGAACATTTTGGCCTGCTGCTAACATTAGTACAATGTCATACGCCTAAATGTAAGCAACGCTTATATTTATTTTTGTCAAGTTATGTTGCTAACGCCGAACCTTTTAACATTGAAAAAAGTCCGTTACGAACTTTTTTAACATTAACATTTTTTCCATTTCACTCCTACCGCCAAATCTATGCAATAGCTTAAAAAAAATTTGAATTTATAAAATTTTGTTTGAGATACGTCTTTTCTATTAGGATAGGTCGATTTACATACATACATAAAATCTTGCTGTTTTTGGCTGATTTCTCGAAGATTACGGCTTATTTTTCAAGAAGGTAAGTGGAAATAAATTGTCACATAAATAAATATAGTTTAAAAAAACTAAAACTCACGCTTTTAGAGAGTATTGAACTAAAAAGTTGAAAATAATTTTAAAAACCCTACCCAGTATTATTGTGGAAAAAGCGTGGTCCGCTTTGTTTTTTATTTAATTTATTTTTACATTTTAGTGCAATATTCTTAAAAGCGTGTGTTTTCGCTTTTTAACCTATATTTATTTTTTATTTTTTACTTTTTAGTTAAATGTGTTATGAAGTAATCGATAAATATATCGAAGTATACCGCAGTCAAAACGAAACCTCTGGGCCTTCACTTGCGTTTGATACACATATTGTAGGCAATTTTCAATACTAGTTAGTGCACAGTAAAAAATGAAACATTACTTTTAATACCAGTCAGTATTGAAATTAAGCCTTTTTGGAAATAAATTTGAGTTTTAATACTAAATAGTATTAATTTAAGACTCTGAATTTTTTTTAATTCCAAATAGTTTTAAAATAATACCAAAATAATACTAAAGCGCTCTCTCCCTAGCGCTTTCTCTCATTATAATGTTTTAGGTACTATTTGTTTTAAAACAAAGCCGGAAAAGTATTAAATTAATTACTTTTTAGCATTAAATTAAGTCCGGTGGTTTGTTTGCTCAGAGCACACGGTTCGTCGCTATTGCGATACTACATTAAGAACAACAGTGCAATTAGACGCTGACAAACATAAGTACTCGATGGCTTGCTAGTAGACATCTCCGTTGAGCATTCAATAAATTATGAGTTCGACTCTCGGTGAAGGTAATATAATAAATCTGTAATTTTTTTTTGGCCTGAGAGAATCTTCGACTGAATTCCTCTCTCACGAGAAATCAGACCGAACATGGTATTAATTTAATACTTTTTCGGCGTTGTTATATATAAACACCAAAAAGGTATTAAAGTTAGACTTTTATTTTTACTGTGTGTACAATCTCATTTTGAACGATAACTCAGTTATCGATAAATATATCGAAATATTCCAAAGTCCAATAGAAACCTGTGGACCTTCTCTTTCGTTTGATACCCAGATTGTAGGCATTATGACCGATAACTTAGTTATCGATAAAAATATCGAAGTCCAAATGCAATCCCCTATCGTTTGATACCCATATTGAAGGCATATTTCAAGGTTTTTGGGACAGTCTGAAGTCCAAATGACAGACTGAAGTAGAGTTACATACAAGCAAGCAAACATACATATGAATGTACATATGTACAAGTAAAGCTAATGAAAGCCTCACATTTTGACGATAACTCAGTTATCGATAAATTTATCGAAATATATCGAAGTCCAAATGGAACCTGGGACCTTCCCCTTTCGTTTGATACCCATATTGTAGGGAATTTTAAGGTATTTGGGCCTCACATTTTGACGATAACTCAGTTATCGATAAATTTATCGAAATATATCGAAGTCCAAATGAAACCTGGGACCCTCGTTTGACACCCATATTGTGAGAAATTTTAATATTTTTTGGGCAATCATATTTTGACCGATAACTCAGTTATCGATAAATTTATCGAAATATATCGATGTCCAAATGAAACCTGGGGCCTTTCCCTTTCGTTTGACATCCATATTGTAGGGAAATTTTAAGGTTTTTTGGCAATCATATTTTGACTGATAACTCAGTTATTGATGAATTTATCGAAATATGTTGATGTCCAAATGAAACTTGGGACCTTCCCCTTTCGTTTGGTACCCATATTGTAGAGAAATATTAAGGTTTTTGGGCATTCACATTTTGGCCGATAACTCAGTTATCGATAAATTTATCGAAATATGGCGCTGTCCAAATGAAAACTGGGACCTTCCCCTTTCGTTTGACACCCATATTGTGGGGAAATTTTAAGGTCTTTGGGCAATCATATTTTGACCGATAAAACAAAAAAAATCCGTGCTTTATCAACAGACCTGGAGTTAGTGGACTTCGTCAAGAATACAGCTTAAAGCTGCGAGGCTGTTGGTCAATGTAGTTATTTCATAGTTAATTAATTTAATCAACAGGCAAGCTGTTTAAATTTCAACATTAGGTTAGGTTAGGTTCAACTGGTTTCAACATTAAAAGTGTAAAATAAACAAGTAAGGAAGTCTAAGTTCGGGTGAAACCGAACATTACATACCCAGCTGTGCACATAAAGTGGGCGTGATCGTTCACCGATTTTTCTTATTTTCTGTGGTAGTACTCTACATAAACATAACATGCCTGGTACCTAGTTTCGTAAATCTATCTCACACCGTTCTGAAGTTGTTAGCAGTCGAATTTAAAAATTGCTTGACTCATAAGTGGGCGGTGCCACGCCCACTTTCCAAAATTTTGAAAAAATTATGTAAAGAATATGAAAGTTGATGTATGTACCAAATTATATTATTATAGCGAAATCAGTTAATTAGATATGGACTTTTCAATATTTCCACCTCCTTTCAATATAACTTTTATGAAAAAGTAGGCGTGGTCGCGAAGCGATTTCGTTTATTTTCTATAGCTGAATTTACCACAACAATAGTATGTCCTCTACGAAATTTCGTTATACTAGCATAAACTGTTCTGAAGTTATTAAGAGTCAAAATTTTAAAATTTCTTCAAATATACGTGGGCGGTACCACGCCCCCTTTTTTTTAAAAATTTTTATAAAATCGGCCTTAGAACATCCAAATCAATACATATTGCAAATTTTATCATTGTAGCTGCTTCTAATATTGAATTAACCCATTTTATACGTTTTTCGAAATTTTCGATATCGAAAAAGGGGCGTGGTTATGGTCCGATTTTACCCATTTTCAATAGCAATCTATTCTGAACCCAAATAAGTACGCATGCCAAATTTGGTGAAGATATCTCATTATTTGCTCAAGTTATCGTGTTAACGGACAGACGGACGGACGGACGGACGGACGGACGGACATGGCTCAATCAAATTTTTTTTCGATCCTGATCATATTGATATATGGAAGTCTATATCTATCTCGATTCCTTTATACCTGTACAACCAACCGTTATCCTAACAAAGTTATAATACCCTGTGTACAAGTACAGCTGGGTATAAAAAATATAAAACAAAATTGGAGTTCTTATATTGGACTTTACCGAAAATCGAACGCAAGTGTCTTGAACTCTCAACCCATATGCCTACCATTAGGCCATCGTATACTTAAGGCTGGTTTTCCTTTGATCATATGGTGTCAAATTTCATCGACTTTATCGAGATTTGGTTGCTTATTTCGATAAAGTCGACATTACTAGCATCTAATTACAGCTTTGTTCTAAATGCACTTCGCTTTTTTCCCTGAGAATTGTAATTTTTCCAATAACTTCATTTACTGTAGTAAATTTGCGAAAAAACTGCATTTTCAACAAAAAATTACAACTATTATGGTAGCAATATTAACAGAGTTCTTAGAGTATGCCCCCTCCCTCCCCCCTTTGTGAAGAGCTGCGTACGCCCTTAGCGACTAATATGCACATAGGCTAACTCGATGGTTTATTTACGGATATGATGTCTTTCACCTCTCATTACCCATCTTTTCCTACCTTGCGAATGGAAGGATGACATGACCTAGAAGGCTCCAATGGGAATACCAAATCGCTACCATGACAGGCGGGCAGTACCGCAGCATGCCGGGTTCATATCCGGAAGGACTGTCAAAAACCGAAACCTTTGGGGGTTGTTTTTGTCGTTAACAACAACAACTTAAATTTAGGAAAGAGTCTTTCAATAAGGCTATTTTTCTTATATTAAGTAAACCGAAATAAGGAAACTGGTTCGTTGTTTCAAGGAAATGCTTCTTTCCATTATAAATTTGAAAGTACACTGATAAAAATGATTTCCTAAAAGTAAGGAAACCTCCATACAAATTCAAGTAAATGAAGGGAACAATATTGCACCAAGGCCGCACTGCCTTAAAAGAAAGAAGTTGTTATACTTAAATTTACTTTTAAGTAGGGCTTGTACTTAAATGGTAGTTAAGTAATTTTAAACTTAAAAAAAAATTATTTTACACAGTTCTTATATTGCCTTCAACGAGAATCGAACTCACAACTTTTCGAATGGTAAACTCAGATGTCTAACATGAAGCTATTGAATACTTACGCTTGACAGCGTATAATTACACCTTTGTTCTGTTTATGGAATTTCACCACTCTTACTCACGTTGCCTCCCAACATAAGGAAATATTGACTTATTTTGAATTTTTAGGATAGTTGTATACTTAATATGTAATAAAATTCTTTAAAAATTACGCGGGCAGAACGTTTTTGGAGGCGACAGCGAAAATAAGTAAATATGGTCCCAAATTAAGTTAAACACTGCCTTGATATCACTGGAAAAAATGTGTTCAGCATAAGGAAATATTTACTTATTTTGAACTTAAGGACAGTTTTATACTTAATAAACTTGTAAATTGATTGAAACTAGTAAAAATGTCTTTAATACTGAAATGAGTACATTGATTTACTTATGGCAAGTAGAAATGTTCCTTTAAACTAAGTAGATTTGTCCCTAAAACAGAGTTTTTTCCTTAAAAATAGGAAAAATATTTTTTTTTTAAGCCAAGTAGTACGTTTCCTCAATTTTAGGACAATTATTTTTATCAGTGTAGAACTAATCCTGCCAAAAAATTTGGATACTAATTAAAGTTGGCGGGTGCATGACTTTTAAATCTTCAAAATCTATCGTACGAACGTATGTTCAATCCATGTGCCAGTTTTCCCAACAGGGTATGCTTGTCGCTCGTGGTATATGGTGGAGGCAAAACGCCTACGCCTTATGAAGTACTAATGGCGGCGATATACCAACAGGTTACCATAACCTCTAACGAGATTTTTAGCCGAGCTTCTCTTTCCAACTAGTGGTGTGTTGCTTTTTCAGTTTTTCCTACAAGTTGGCGGTGGCTACAGTTTTTTGCCGACTCCGAACGGCACTTGCAAAGCAAATGAATTTTTTGCTGAGAAGCTTCTTATGGCAGAAATACACCCGGAGAGTTTGCCAAACTACTGCCGAGGGGCGACCCCGTTTAGAAAAATTCTTTTTCTAAATAATTTTTGATGTTACTTTTGCCGGGCATCGAACCGCCACGACTTGGTGTAGAAGGCCGAACACTTAACCGCTACACCACGGCGGCCTTGTGAAGTAAGAAAGCATTTTCATGCTTTCGTGGCGTGCTTTTGGGCTATTCAGCGTAGGACCAATGTCCACTTGATCGATCAGGCAGGCTACATTATTCCACTCCAAACATTTAGTTATTTAATTTTCCAGCATAAAAATACACATTTTTCAATTCAAAAGTGCTTTCAATTAAACGCGAAAAAATCGTCTAGACGTAAATTGGAATGACCGCCTGGCCATCCCTAAGGACCGGTGGCGTTACGTGCGAAATGAACTCGGCAACATTCTTCTCAATGTTGCTCCAGAGTTTCCGGGTAGTTCGGCGCGAGTAACGGATGCGGGTTGGCACCAGGGTCAGATTAAATTACTCGCATGCGAGGATGCAAAAACCGTAGCACTGTACAAGGCAGCAGCTGCTAAACTGGGTGAAGTCTACAAGGGCGCAAAGATAGAGGTCGTCGACTGGAAGGACATTCCAGCTCGTCCAAGGGCAAGGGCGTGGATTCCGGCCATCCCTGACGAACCCGAGAGAATTCTCGGGATGCTACGGCTAATGAATCCGTCCCTGCCAACGCATGACTGGAGTGTCAATCTGGTCGGGGATGCGGTAGGGCCCGACAGACAGGTGGTGTTCACCATGAATAAAGAGTCAATCGAGCCCCTCAAAAGGTGCAATGGCCTAGTACACTACAGCGTAGGCCAGATCGTTATCCACGTATATCGTGGTGATGCTCAGCGCGCTGCCTTCTCGGCTGCTCCGGGGGAACCGGAAAACGAATTACCAGAAGAGGAAGCGGAGGATTCCGATGCGGAAAGCATGTTATCCGCCACGTCCCTTGGCGATAGTGCTGTGAACAACTCGGAGATGGAGGACAGCCTCGACGTCACGGTGGTAGCAGCCAACGCTGAGCGATTAACATCTAACGCTGCAGACAGCAAGACTCCTGCAACGCCATATCGGGCAGTTAATCGGAACAACTCGTCGTTGATAGGCAACCTCCGGGATGGGGAAAACCTCGACGATATGGGGACGGCAGGGAAGTCTGTGCGCTCTCATGTTGGTGGTGCTTCAGATTAATCTGCACAAATCTAAAGTAGCTTCGGCTGCTTTAAGTAGTCGTCTTTCTAAAGGCGACGTGGATGTGGTCCTCATCCAAGAACCCTGGGTCAATAGCTCGAGAATCTGCGGATTGGGGACTAAGGGCTTCAAGCTCATTCGAGCCAGCGAGGAGAGCAAAGTCAGAACGTGTATTTTGGTCAAGTCTGAGTTGAACTCCTTTCTCCTACCTAACTACACCAATGGTGATATTACCGCTATCAGTCTAACGGTCGACAGCACCCGCCTGACGGTGGCGTCGGTCTATATGCCCTACGACGCCGAAGAACCCCCACCACAAATGGAGGTGAAAGGCCTGGTGTCAAATTTCTGCACGGGTAATCTTATTATTGGAGCGGACGCTAATGCTCACCATGTCCAATGGGGGAGCTCCGACATCAATGCCAGGGGCGAGTCTCTGTTTGATTACCTCTTAACAACCAACCTGGTGATTTGCAACGTGGGTAATGAGCCTACTTTTATCACTAAGACCCGCAGGGAGGTCATAGACCTCACTCTCTGTAGTGAAGGTGCTTATGAGTGGGTCAGAAAATGGCGGGTTCTGGAAGAACATTCTTTCTCCGACCACCGTTACATAGAAATGGCTTTAGACTTTATTGTAGAACAACCAATCATGAAACGCAATCCACGTAACACTGATTGGCAGTTACACAATGAAATATTAGACAGAGACCTCCCAGTACTGCCCTCACAAGCCCCCTCATCAGTAGAGGAGCTGGAGGATCTTGTTACTACATTTACATCGGCGCTCTCAAATGCTCTAGGACAGGCTTGTCCAGTGCCAAAACCACGCGGTAAACACAGGCCACATTGGTGGTCCTACGATTTGGACTCGCTCCGAATATCATGCCGGAAACAATTTAACAAGGCCAAGAGCTTCGGCTCTGAGCCTCATTGGCACGAATATAAAGCTAAACTAAGGGCCTACAAAAAAGCTCTGAGACAGGCGAAGAGAACCTCGTGGAGAAATTTCTGCACTGGCGTCGAAAAGGTCGACGACACAGCGAGACTTAGACGAGTCCTCTCGAAAAGTCAAACAACCATCAGCTATTTGCGAAAGCCTGACGGATCCTGGACCAGCACGGAAGAGGAAACCCTTGAGCTGCTCTTGAATACACATTTTCCGGGGAATCTGCATGATGCACCACTAGCACCTGCAACAAACCTGGCAGTAAATATACCCATCACTGAGGAAAGAGTAAGGTGGGAAGTTAAGAGCTTTGAACCGTATAAGGCTGCCGGGCCGGACGGGATTATCCCCGCGCAGCTTATAAACACGTTGGAGACATCAGCTAAATGGCTGGTATTTCTCTTCACAGCCTGCCTGGCTCTCAACCACATTCCGGGCTCCTGGAGAAGCGCCACGGTAGTGTTTATCCCTAAGGCTGGGAAGGCATCCCATTACGAGCCAAAAGACTACAGACCGATCAGTCTCTCGTCCTTTGTACTAAAAACCTTTGAGAGGATATTAAGCGACTACCTCTTAACGACTATTGATAGCAACCTTATCTCTAGCTATCAGCATGCATACACCAAGGGTAAATCAACAGAAACCGCTCTGCACAGCCTAGTGTCTGTCATTGAGAAATCGCTGTGTGAAAAGGACTACTGTCTCGTGGCCCTCCTAGACATTGAGGGGGCTTTCAACAATATAAGCCCGGAGGCTATTAACTCCGCTCTAACTAATCTGGGAGTAGATAGACCTCTAACTGGTTTAATTGACCAACTTTTAATGGGAAGGAAAATAGCTTCTTCACTTGGTACGGTTGAGTTATCACGCTATGTCACAAGGGGAACACCCCAGGGTGGTGTTCTTTCCCCGCTTTTATGGAACCTCACAGTCAACTCGTTGCTACGTGACACAAGCTGGGGGGGCGGGAAGATAGTGGCATACGCAGACGATTTAGCTATTGCATTCAGAGGCAAGTTCCCACAAACTCTGTGTGACCTGATGCAAGTAGCACTGCGAGAAGTTTCGACGTGGTCCTCTCGCTGCGGACTTAGTATCAACCCAGGGAAGGTGGAACTTGTCCTCTTCACCAACCGGTACAAAATACCGCCACTAAGCCTACCAGAACTAGATGGCACGCGCCTGGGCTTGTCGGATAAGGCCAAGTTTCTAGGCATAGTTCTGGACAGGAAATTGAATTGGAAGGAGAATGTTCTTCAGCGCCAGAAGAAAGCTTGCATCGCTCTTTACACCTGCAAAAGAGCCATTGGCAAAAAATGGGGGCTCAGCCATAGAGTATGCAGTTGGATCTACACGGCCATCATTCGCCCAATCATGCTTTATGGAGTCGTCGTATGGTGGCCTGCGCTGAGCAAGGCAACATACCTGAATCTGTTGCGGAAAGTCCATAGATCCAATATGATCTGTATAAGCGGTGCGCTAAGGACAACGCCTAACGAAGCCCTCCAGGTCATTCTGGGCATTTTGCCACTTGATCTGGAAGGGTTTCGGTCAGCGGCGGCATCAGCTCTGCGCCTAAGAGAAACCTCCAGTTGGGCTGCGGGTACTATTGGACACTCCAGTATTCTGGAATCTTACAGCTTTCTCCCTCTAAGCACAGATCGTTGTGCGACTACTACAGTCGGGGATAGCTGTTTCAAAATAAACATTCCCAGCAGAGAAGACTGGGAGAGGACGGATTGGTGTCCCGAAACAAATGGTGGCACTTCCATATACACCGACGGCTCGAAGTTGGACGGCAGAGTTGGAGGAGGCGTTTATTCAAGGGATTTGGACCTTGAGCTCTCCTTCAGACTACCTGATCATTGTAGCGTCTTCCAGGCGGAAGTCTCGGCAATCCTGGACGCCGCGGCCTGGTTAAGCAAACGTGTTATCGGAGAAGATATCGCTATTTTCAGCGATAGCCAAGCGGCCATCAAATCCCTTGGCTCATACACGTTCAACTCTGAACTGACGCTCAGCTGTCGTCGATCTCTTCAGGAGATGGCCCAACAGAACCGCGTAAACCTCATATGGGTCCCGGGACATAGGGACATTGAGGGAAACTGTAAGGCAGACGAGCTTGCCAGGCAGGGCACGACCAAGCAGGTTCTTCAGGATAAAGAGCGCTTAGGTATGCCGTTTGCCACATGCAAACTAATGCTGAAGGAGCACACACTCCGTCAAGCCAACGAAAGATGGCTGCAATCCCCGGGGTGTCGCATATCGAAACAAACCTGGCCAAAATGGGATCTTAAAAGGTCTAGACGCATTTATGCCCTAACTAGGAGGGAAATCTGCATATTGATAGGGGTATTAACCGGTCACTGCCTCATTGGTAGGCATGCAGAAAGGCTAGGTGTGCCCTACCGACGATGCTGCAGGAGTTGCAAAGATGATGAGGAGGAGGAAACAGTGGATCACCTCATCTGCAACTGTCCGGCTTTAAGCGGCGCGAGAACGCGCTTTTTGGGAGTTCCGTTCCTGGATAGCCTAAGCCAGATCGCGGAACTGGACATAAAGGACTTGATGGGCTTCATAAAGTCATCTAAGTGGTTCGAGGAGGAGTAACGGTGTCGGTTTAGGAGTGTCAGTCCCGGGATTCTGCTATGTGGAAAATCCCAACAACTCAGGGATTTTCCATATGGCTGGGTCCCGGGACTGACTTTCCTTGTGTTGGTGGTATCACAACGGGCCTTTCAAAACTGGCCTAAGTGTGCCTCTGCGGCAGCCACTTGAACCTAACCTAATTGGAACATAGCCAAATAATTCATGTTTCAGCAAACTACAAAGTATTTCACTTATGGGCCACGGAAAACAGAAACAAATAATGAGAAATAACAATTTTAAATATTGCAAATTTCAATTGGGTTTTGTATTTTTAGAGACTAATTAAATTTAATTTATCTATGCTTAAACTGAACAAGTTTTGATTTATGTCACAGGAAAAACTCTCGTCCAAATCTTAATATAAGTAACACATTTTGCAAGGTATGGAATTTTCGTACAACTTTCGTTTCTTGTCACGCGATGTATAACACTGGTTTAGAGCCAAAATGCACCAGAGACGCCATAGTGAAATTCCTATGTAAAATCACCTCCTAATTCCGAAAATCAAGGTTATTTTTACTTGAATGGTACCGTTTTTGAGATATTTACGATTTACCGTTATTTCAAAAAACAAAAAAGATGGCTCCACTTAATCGTGTATATCTCAAGAACAAACTGAGCTCTTCCAAAACGGTTTGAAAAATTTGAAAGCTAATAAAATTTACTATAATCAGTACATACAACACTTTTTGCTAGGTCCTGCAGATTCAAACATATTGAACAATCATTACGGATTTTTTAAATTTTTTTTGTAAAAATATAAAAAAAATTGTACTTTGCGAGGAAGCATCTCGAAAACTTTTTGTTTTTTAGCAGATATTTTCCCCCCCACAAACAAGCTATCAGTGAACAAAATCGATGAACTAATACAAAAGTTATAAGCATTCAAGTAAATATATCCATTTAATACTTAAGTACCCTACTGGTACATATGTGTTAGTATTCGTATATCAGTTAGTTAGCAGGTAGATTTTCGAAAAGTTATTAGATACAAAAAGCTGTTAGTGTCGTTTTCTCAAACCTAGGTACATTTTAAACAAGAGCATATTTTGGAGGCAGGTAGTGTTTTCTTTGTAGAACTAGGGAACCTTTTTGTTTAGGTAGGCTTGAATTTTTACTGGATCTAAGTATAAATAAGAGTACATGCGCCTTGTTCCTTCATAATATCTGCAAGGCTCGCCGGATACTGTTCAGTTTATAACCCGTCATTTACTTAAAAATAAAAAATGAAAAAAAGGGCGCGATAGTTTGAGTGTACAAATGATCCAGATATGTTCTGTTTCATCTGCGGTCAATTTATTGTTAAAAGTATGAGACGTGTGTTTTCAAATCCTTTGAAAGTTACATACTATAAGTGTTTTGGAATTGAGCCTAAAAACAATGAAAAACCATGGACACCGAACACTGTGTGCACCACATGCCGAGTCGAATTGATTTCTTCGGAAACCGGAACAAAAAGGTACGTTGTAAAAATTAGGAATTTGTTCCCTTTTAATGCATAGCTGACTAATTTCTGAAACTATCTATTTAGGCGACGTGTGAAATTTATTACACCAATGAAGTGGAGGGAACCAACTTGCCATTCAACGGACTGCTATATTTGTACTACAAAAGTACTTGGGGTTGGAAAGTCCAGAAAAGTAACCTATGCGAGCGTATCTACAGTGTCATTACCAGAACTAATTTCAACAGAAGCGACATTGCCAGAATCAAATTTAACTTTAGTTCCGGCTCCAGTTTCATTGTCAACAGTAGTATCTGATTACGCGGCATCATGTTGTACTGAATTTCAAACGGAAAACGAAAGAAATTATTTGTCACAAGCACAACTCAATGATTGGATAAGGGATTTCGAATTGTCAAAGGAAAAGGCCGAACTACACGCCTCTCGAATGCAACAATTTAAATTTGTTTCATCCGATGTTAAGGTAACGTATTATAGAACTCGTCACGAAGAATTTTCCAAGTACTATACGAAGGAGGACAGTGTTTGTTACTGCAAAGACATTGCTGGTCTATTCAAACAATTTGGTGAACCATATGATTCAAAAGAGTGGCGATTGTTCATAGACGGCAATAAATTAAGTTTAAAGGCCGTATTATTGCATATTGGCAACCAAAAGCCATCTATCCCGATCGCGCATGCAGTAAATACGAAGGAAACATATGAGATAATGCAAAAATTGCTCAAGTTAATCAAATACGAAGAACATGATTGGAAAATATGTGCCGATCTTAAAGTCGTTGGAATGCTATGTGGTCTACAAAGTGGATACACAAAATACGGTTGCTTTCTATGCAAATGGGATAGCCGAGCTCGTCAAGACCACTACAGCATAAAGGATTGGCCAGAACGAATCGAGTTTCAAGTTGGGGTAGATAACATAAAATACTCTCCACTTATAAAGAAGGAAAAAATAATTTTACCTCCGCTCCACATCAAGCTCGGCCTTATTAAAAACTTTGTGAAGGCTTTGGACAAAGAAGGCGAAGCTTTTCATCATTTGAAGACAATCTTCCCAGAGATTTCAGAAGCAAAAATAAAGGAAGGGATTTTTGTGGGACCGCCAATAAGGAAAATGATGACCAATAACCATTTCAAAGAACTATTGTCACCAGTGGAGGCAGCAGCGTGGGATTCTTTTGAAAAGGTCGTTACTTCTTTTTTAGGCAAACACAAAAGTCCTAACTACGAGATGATAGTGAACGACTTAATCAAAAACTATGCGGAAATGGGTAAATAAAAAAACATATTATAATAAATTATATATTACATAAATTTACATGAGAATATATAGCCATAAATCTGAATTCATCGTCCAGTTCCGAACAAACAAGAACGGGAAAAATATAAACAAAAAATTTGTTCTGAATTGAAAGATAAATCCAGCCTAAGAAAATTATATACTAATGTGTCACTTATGTATTTATCTAATTTACTTTTTTATTTTCTTTCAGGAGTGAATATGTCTTTAAAAATTCATTTCTTACACTCCCACTTAAATTTTTTCCCGCAAAATCTTGGCGACGAAAGTGACGAGCATGGCGAAAGGTTTCACCAGCAAATGAAAGTGATTGAAAGTCGGTATCAAGGATTCTGGGATGTCGCTATGATGGGCGACTACTGTTGGTTTCTCATAAGAGAAACCGATCCTAATCTAAATAAGTGTCATAGAGTTAAGACAGAACCATATGTACATATGCTATTATTTGTAGGGTACTTAAGTATTAAATGGATATATTTACTTGAATGCTTATAACTTTTGTATTAGTTCATCGATTTTGTTCACTGATAGCTTGTTTTTTTTTGTAATAAAACAGAGCTTAGAGGGGGGGGGGGGGAAATATCTGCTAAAAAACAAAAAGTTTTCGAGATGCTTCCTCGCAAAGTACAAATTTTTTTATATTTTTACAAAAAAAAATTAAAAAAATCCGTAATGATTGTTCACTATGTTTGAATCTGCAGGACCTAGCAAAAAGTGTTGTATGTACTGATTATAGTAAATTTTATAAGCTTTCAAACCGTTTTCGAATAGCTCAATTTGTTCTTGAGATATACACGATTAAGTGGAGCCATCTTTTTTGTTTTTTGAAATAACGGTAAATCGTAAATATCTCAAAAACGGTACCATTCAAGTAAAAATAACTTTGATTTTCGGAATTAGGAGGTGATTTTACATAGGGATTTCACTATGGCGTCTCTGGTGCAGAAAAAAAGTTGGAATTTGTGATCCAGTGTAATTAACCAAAAATGTATGGCCCAAAATACCTACACGTTATCACCATAAACCCTTGAAGAGATTTTTGCTCCGAGCTTGAAGAATTTTCCCTGAAAAGCCTTCAATGGCAAAAGTACACTCGGAGAGTTTGCCAAACCATTGCCGCGAGGCGACCTCGGTTATAAAAACTTGTTTCTAAATCATTTTGATGTGACTTTTACCGGGATGAGAACCCGGAATCGTTGGTGTGATAGACCGAAAAGAACGATTATGTGGAATTTTAAGAGTTTTACGGGATATCTTCAGAACAGTTTCGGGGCATTTTCGAGTTAATTTCGGGACTATTTTTTTAATTATTCCGGACTTTAGAAAATGAAATAATACCGAAACATACATATAACAACGATAACGGAAAAGTCTCCAAATGAAAATTCCGCAAAATGATTCCGAAAACAATCCGGAAATTATCTCGAAACTACATATCTTGAAAACAATACTAAAATTTTCCCGAATAACCTATAACATTACACACGTCACTCCGACGAACGGTGTTTGCTTAATTGAACTATTTTAATATATTGTCGGCCGACGGTAAAAGCTGCTAAACCTTCTTTTCACTCAAAACGACATATGTATGTAACCTCTTAAGACCTTATCATGGTCTAAATATGGGTGTTTCCCAATGCAAATTTGAATTTTGTATGGATAACATTTTTTTTACCATGTATGTAAAAACGTCCGCAACGTAACGTCCGCAAAAGAGATATGAAACGATTACATACTTACAAAAAGCCTTCCTTATCTTCATTTTCTGTTGGTTTCTAAGGACTCATTACTTTCATCTTTAATTTATCCTTAAAGGTTTTGTACCTTTATACTTGACAATTGGCAGAAAATTTACTAATTTGCCTCAACCCTACTTCCGTTTTGTATACCGTCCGCAACGCACTTTAAGTGGTTAAGACAGTGACATCATACTATATTAGCGCATGCAACATACTTTATAATAATCGGCCCCAGTTATTACAGTACTTCTTAATGAAAATTCAATAAATTCGTTCAAACGGAATTGTATTTTTTGTAATTGTGAAAATGTACACAAATTTTTTTACTTAAAAAAAATTTTGATTTTTGCAAATACACAGAGCCAAAAGTGCTTAATAAAATATAACAAAAATGATAAGACATCTGTATAGTTTTTTTTAAGAAGATGTGCTTCATATATTTGTAGAGAAAATCTTATTAATGTTTTTAAAGAGAAATCTTCGAAAATTAAGAAATTTTCTCTCTTTTACTTTTTTCCACATTTCTGTTGAAATCTTAGAGGAAGTTACAAGTTGTTCTTCCAAATGACGCAATTAAAAAGAAGTCGCGAACAAAATAAGAAGAAATGCACTTAATTTTATCAATGAGAATTTCCTCATAAAACCATAGAGATTTCCGAATAGTTGTTTTCGTTTCCACCGTTTCGACTATTAATTTTGTTAGGCATTTGTGGCTCTGTGTAGTTTTGCATCGATTGCACGGTGGGGTGCAATGAAGCCAAACGCAATAACGCCATACGGCTTTATTTCCAATCATTTCGTAAAAGGAGAAACCATAATTTTGTAAATTATAAAATAATAGTAGGGAATTTTTCCTTTTACGAAAGGTTAAAATCACTAATAGTGCACATTTCGTAAAAGGAGAAACCATAATTTTGTGAATAATCATATAATAAAAATCCATCTCTTACAACATTGCGCTGCGCAGACAACCGCTGCCTAAAATAGCAATAGCGTCAATTGACACTATTTCCATTTCCAAAAGCGCAATAGTGTCAATTGACATTATTTCCAAGTTACCCTGGAAATAGTGTCAATTGACACTATTACCAGTGACACTATTACCTGTCACCATAAAATATTACTCACAACAATGTATAGGAATCAAGTTCTTCCTTTCAAAGTATGTCGTCCATAACATATACGCGTTCGCGGCCCAGCCCGCGTTACGGCCCAGCCCGCGTTACGGCCCGGCGCGATACCACCTTGCTTCCCATTTATTTTAAGTTTTACCTCCTTAAAGTCAATATTATGGCCTTATTACTTTTTTGAGAGAATTTTCGGTATGGCTTTATTTCGCTTTGCGATTTAACCGAATTGGAAATATCGCCATATGGCCTTATTTCCATTTGGTTTGAGAAATAAAGCCATATGGCGTTATTGCGTATGGCTTCATTGCACCCCACCTCGATTGCACATATGTGCAGTTCACCATTTAGGCATGTTAACTCGAAAGCTTAGGTAGCTTTAGAACGTACTTTCAGTCTACCATTTGCATTAGCATGTCACCAGTTGTACGAGTATAAATATGAAACATGTAAGGAAAGCTGTCTTCGGCTGTGCCGAAGGCTAAATACCTTTCATGAATAAGCGTCACGATTTTCACTGTTTGATCTCAGTACAGCCTGTGTGAATTTAACTTAAGCTCATACCGAAATTATCGGAACTATCGATTATATGGGGGAGATGTGTTATATTGGTCCAATCTCATTGATTTTTGACACCGACATTCCACATTCTAAAATAGCAATAGTTACGAAATTTCACGTTCCTACCTACATATATAACTACAGGAGTTATCTACCAAAATCCGTTTATTGGAACAATCGATTGTATGGGGGCTATGTGAAATATTTATCCCATCTCGATGATTTTCAACATCGATATTTCAGATATAAAAATAGCAATTATTTTCAACATTGATATTTCACATATAAAAATAGCAATACGTCCAAAATTTCATGTTCCTACGTGTTTAATTACAGGAGTTATAGCCCAAAATCCGTTTATCGGAACAATCGATTGTATGGGAGCTATGTGAAATATTTATCCCATCTCGATGATTTTCAACACAGATATTTAAAATATAAAAATAGCAATACTTCCAAAATTTCACGTTCCTACGGGTTTAATTACAGGAGTTATAGCCTAAAATCCGTTTATCGGAACAATCGATTGTATGGGAGCTATATGTAATATCGGTCCGATCTTGCTAGTTCCGACAAATGATTCATATATTGGAAAATGGTGGCCGCATACAAAATTTCAGCCAAATATCTCAAAAACTGAGGGACTAGTTTGCGTTCAAACAGACAGACAGACAGACAGACAGACAGACGGACATGGCTAAATCAACTCATCTCGTCATCCTGATCATTTCGGTATACTTATTGATGGGTCTATCTCTTCTTCTTCTCATACTTACAAACATCGGACCAAAGTTATAATACCATTTCATGTTCATGAAAGGTACTGCTAGGCGTATGATGAACATTATTTCACTACAATGACATTATTGTAATGTTCGTGCATGGTGATGAAAGAAAAGAATGGCCCTAATCATAGTCGTTGCTTAAAACGCGCTTTAAACAAAGATTCTAGCTAAAATGAACTCTAACGGGGTCTCCTATGTATAAAAAAAGTTAGGTAGTTGGTGCTATAAGGAAATTTTGAATGTTTTCAGAGGTCAACCATTCACAACAATGGACGATTTTGAATTTTCTGGTTTTATGTTATTTTTTTTTTCATTTGCTGTTATTAATTATTTTATGGCCGTTTTCATATCCGCTTAAACCTTCGATTTCTCATGCCCTTGCTAACCTGTCCATTAGCAAGCCCTAATTGTTTAAAAAATAGTTTATTTTCTTATATTTATGACTTTTTGGATGTGAAAATTCTCAGGGAAGTTCCCAATGGATGTCAGGGTGTATTGTTATCTTTTTTTCTATTTTTATTTTATTTTACTTCATTTTAATTTATTTTATTTTGTTTTTTTTTTTTATTATTTTGTTTTATCTTATTTTTTTCATTATACTTTTTTTATTATTTTTCAAAATTAGAAAATTATTTTAATTATTTTATTTTTTTATTATAATTTATTTTATTTTACCATTTTTTATTTGTTTTAATTTCATTTTTATTTTATTTTGTTTTAATTTTTTTATAATATTTTAATTTTTTCGTTTTTTTATACTTTTTTATTTTTTTATAAAATTTTTTTTTTTGTTTTGTTGTTTTTTTTAATTTTTTTTTATTTTTTATTCTTTTCCGTTTTACTTAATTAAATTTTTTTCTTTAATTTTTTTTATTTTATTTTTTTTTCTAGTTCTGCAATGGATGTCAGGGTGTCACTTAACAGAACACAATTTGATATTTGTATGAAATTTTGGGTGTGAGACTTATAAGGGTATCGTTACCTTAATTCACCAATTCCGTAACTGACATAAAAAAAATTTACAGGAGAAGCAAAAAACCAATTTTTTTTACATTGAATGCATGTAAATATAGCTTTGTAAATTTGGAATATATTCGTTATTACTGCTAGTAACTCCTTAATATTGGGAATGAGTGTGTATTTTACTATATTATATTTAAATACATATGTGAAAGTGTCATTTTTGAAAAATGTGTCAATTAGAGCCTTTGTGAATTAAGGTAACGGTATATAGTCTGCGGTGCGTTTCTGCTATATTTTTGTTCGAGATTTTGAAATATTCGAGTTATAGAGTTCAGAAATTCGACTTTAAGGAAAAAAGTTACAGAGATACAAAAAAAGCGTGTTTGTTTTTGAGAAAATTCGATTCAGAAAATTTTTTGAGTTAGAAAAGTTTCACTGTGTTTCCATTTTCAAATTGTTTCCAAAAAATAAAAAGGGGCTATTTGCAATTAATTTTTGAATTATGAATGTACATAAGTATGTCAATCTTTTTTTTGCTTACAAATTTTTGTTCATATAATTTTATGTTGAATATGAAATTATTTTTGATTTCAAAGTACACATAGCAAAAACCACCCACTGCGAATCGAACTAAGAATTATTAACTGCTGAACGGAGATCTCTACCACGATGCTATCGTGTACTTGTGCTTGGTAGCGTCGAATTACACGTTTGAAGAAGGTATATTTTAAATAAAATTAAAAAGATTTTCCTCCCAAAAATAAGAGGAAATCTCTATGGAAATGTCTTCTAAAAATAGACTAAGAAGTTTTCTTTTTATTGCGAGAAGGTACCTATACTTTTAAATAAAATTAAAAAGATTTACCTCCCAAAAATAAGAGGAAATCTCTATGGAAATATCTTCGTCTCTGACTTCTGTCCTCTTTTTGGGCCTCGAAGCTGTTCAAAGAGAGAATCTTCTTATTTTTATGGGGATTTTTTGGCTCTGTGTATGTTACTCTCTTTTTTAAAGACTACTGGAAAAGTAAATGAACAAACCTATTCTTTCTTCGTTATACTATTCGGTGTTTTTACAGATGTGCCTACACCATGATCTAATTTTAGTTGGCATGTGTAGACTATTTGCAATAGATAAGTTTATTTGAGATCGAAGCGATAACGCATTTATTGCAGTACTCGCTTCAAGTTCTAAAGGTGTCAGATAGGATATTGTCTAGTAGCTTGATTTTCAAAAACTTGTCAAGACAAAGCTATGACGTTGCCCGGTCTTGTACTTTACAATTATTTAATAGTGAAACCAACTTATATCGGTTTACCTGTGGTCCTGCACCGATAAATAACGCTCTTAAGAAATTTAAATTTTTAGAAAAAGGCATGATTCTGCATTAAGAGTACAGTTAATTAAATTTAAAACAATTGTTTCGTATACCATTGGAAAACAGTACCCCATCTCTGTAACTCAATTCGATCGATCGTCCCGACTGAAATAGTCGATTTGACATCATAATGTGAATGCTAGTGTGTGACGTACATTTTTTTGTCTCCGTAAAAAAATTTTAAAATTTGAATTTTGGCGAAGACAAGTTGAAAAATGCTACAAACAATACCAACTACGATGATTGCAATTTCGATCTCGTTGAAGGATCTTGCCAAACCGCTTTGTATCGTTGCTTAAAAATTTTGTATCACCTTTACTGGTCAGCGAACCAAGGAGAGGAAATTATGAATTTCTAAACCGCAGTATGTAACCATTACTCCAAACACAGCTTAGTGTGCCTGCAGGCAAATTGCAGCTATATTTTCGTCCAGTTTTGTTGTTATTTTTATTTAACAATGTTATTCTTACCTAAGTGCACATACCCAAAGCGACATTCTGTTGCTATTTACGTATGGTTAGGATTTCTTGTTGTACACATTAGCTAAACCTTAGCTTAGCCGTGTCCCGGCTTTATTATCATTTCGTTGTTGTTATTATTGGTCATTATATTTAAGAACTTTGAAAATTTGTGTGTACTTTTGACCAGTCGAATAATTTCACTACTCGAAAAAAAAATTCCAAGAATGAAAGTATATTTTCTTAATGTAAAATGTTCACTGCTCTAGTTTGAAACCAAATGATTACATATTCGGAATCAGCAGAAAATTCTAAAAAGGGATATCAAATGTCAAGAGTATGAAAATTTTCCAAAACTTCTCGGGTAATAATAGAAAATTTTTGATTGAGGTTATTGAAAGTCCTTATAAAGTCAAGGGCACATCACAATGTTGTACTGTCGTGCTTCAAATTTTCGTATTTAAATTACCTACAACAAAGGAGGGCTAACTTGAATTTTTCTGATTTTAAAGTGGTTAAATATGAAATTTTGTAAAAAATTTCTTTTATTTTTGAACATTTTTTGAACGTTTTTTGCATAGTGGCCAAACTACTCAAGATATTTACAGAGATAAAGCCAAAAAATGTTTATGGGAACTAGTATAATGTGTAATTCAACAGTTTAAATCGGAAAAATTAAGAATAACAAGTTAGGAAAGCTGTCTTCGGCTGTGCCGAAGGCTAAATACCTTTCATGAATAAGCGTAACGATTTTCGCTGTTTGATCCCAGTACAGCCTGTGTGAATATAACTGCCGCTCATACCGAAATTATCGGAACTATCGATTATATGGGGGCGATGTGTTATATTGGTCCAATCTCATTGATTTTTAACATCGACATTCCACATTCTAAAATAACAATAGTTACGAAATTTCACGTTCCTACCTATATAATTACAGGAGTTATCTACCAAAATCCGTTTATCGGGGGCTATGTGAAATATTTATCCCATCTCGATGATATTCAGCATCGATATTTCACATATAAAAACAGCGATACTTCCAAAATTTCACGTTACTACGTATTTAATTACAGGAGTTATAGCCCAAAATCCGTTTATCGGAACAATCGATTGTATGGGAGCTATGTGAAATATTTATCCCATCTCAGTGATTTTTAACATCAATATTTCGCATATAAAAATAACAATACTTACAAAATTTCACATTCCTATCTCTTTAGTTACAGGAGTTATAGCCCAAAATCCGTTTATCGGAACAATCGGTTGTATGGGAGCTATATGTAATATCGGCCCGATCTTAATGGTTCCGACCAATGATTCCTATATTGGAAAATGGTGGCCGTATACAAAATTTCAGCCAAATATCTCAAAAACTGAGGGACTAGTTTGCGTTCAAACAGACAGACAGACAGACAGACAGACAGACAGACAGACAGACAGACGGACAGACGGACATGGCTAAATCAACTCATCTCGTCATCCTGATCATTTTGGTATACTTATTGATGGGTCTATCTCTTCTTCTTCTCATACTTACAAACATCGGACCAAAGTTATAATACCATTTCATGTTCATGAAAGGTATACAAATTTTTGACGTACCTATATGAAATAGTGTCTTGCAAAAATTGGAATTTTCATATTTTCACCGATATCTCGGAAGCTGGATCTGCCACAGCGAAATAAAAGTGATATTCAGAATCAGAAGAAAATTTTACTTTAGGAAAAGTCTATTTTATTCTTGGAGACTAAATTTGATCAAAATTTGTCGAGTTGTGTTTTTATCAAATTAATTCTTTTGAGTTTTGGCGAAAACAAGTTGAAAAATGCTACAAACAACATCAACTACTCCGTAAAAAAAATTTAATTTTGTCGATTTATTTTCTAGCTTGTTTTTGAGCAGTACCCCGTTTCAGTAACTCAATTCGATCGATCGTGTCGACTGAAATAGTCGATTAGACGTCATAATGACTTCACATTAATTTTTTTTGGTTTCCGTAAAAAACTTGCTTTTGAGATGGGCCTGGATTCTCTAACTGTGAGTTTTGAAATTAATTCCTTTTCCCATATATTTTAAATGGTGAAAATGTAAAAGTAACTTTTTCAATTTTGAATCTTGTCGATTGTGACGACATTCAAATCAAGAATTTTGGTCGATTTTTTACAGAAATTTGAAAAACTTCAAATTACAAACAATTCATTAGATTATCTTATCAGAAAACACACTTATCTACTTATCTTGTTAGTTGCACGCAAAATTATGATTTAATGCACTGATACTCACATTTTGGATGCTAAATACTTATTTTGAAGAGAAATTTTTCAAACTTTCGTAATAATTCCAAAGTTCAAGTAATATTTTGTCGTCTTTTTGCGCAAAATTTGATTTAAACGAAATTTACCGTTGGAATGTTCTACCAACAAGACGCCGTATTTGATACTAAAATTTTGCTGCAGTAAACAAACCAATTCAACCCCACAAAAGGAAAAAAAAAAAAAAAGCACTCCATGTCGGGTTGGGTGATAAGCTTTAGCCCAGCAGTTGGTAGTTTTAATAAGAGCGAGGGATGTATGATTACAGCAGTGATAGCATTATTTAGACAACAAATGTTAGTATTCAACCACCAAATGCGACATTGAGTTATACACAAAATATTCTCTCAAATTACAGGAAAACAATGAAAATTTCACTCAATTTTGTTTTGGCGCGCTAGTGATAAGAGTTTTTCAATAGGCCAAACAAATACAAAATTGAGTGGAATCTACACTCCATTTTCAAAACTAAAATTTGTATTTGGAGTTACCAGTTTCTCACATATTTTTTGTACTTCATACTTAATGGAATTATACATACTAGTATCGCCTTTGATCGAAAATTCGACCAATATAATCTCGTGGTAGGCAAATGGTAGAAGTATTCAAATTTTTACAGTTCTTCCTTTGGACGGTCTAACGTCTGCCGGGTATGCTGGTATCTAAATTAAATTTAAACGGAACTACTTCTACTGTGGAACAAACCAGTTTCGAGCTAGGTTTCTGAGTACATGATAAGTGGTTAGGTACTCAACTTTATTATCAGAAATTATTCATACGCATTATTCTACTGATAAGAGCTAAACTTGAAAGTAGTGAACAACGGTAACATTATAAACGCTGGTTTTCATTATGTCAAATTTGATCGATTTTATCGAGATTTGGTTGCTTATTTCGATAAAGTCGACAAAAATTGTCGAAATTTGACTTAATGAAAACCAGACTTAATACAACCAAATTAATTTTAACGGTATTTTACGACAGAAATTTTCTCCTTAAAATAACATAAAAATAACCTTCATTTTATGTAGTAATTATGAGATATCATGATCATAAAACTTCATATTAAATAGTCGCAGATTTTTCATTATTATAAAATTGTCCCATTTTATACCAGGAAATTGTTGAATTCAACTCTGCTGGCGTTTTCTTTCGTGTCTACATTTGTCAATTTGTCAAGGAGGAGTGAAAGAGAAAAACTTGAATTGAGTTGACGGTACGCTTTCAAGTGTACCATTGTGTAAATGGCAACACCCATTTATATAATCTCAGAATGAATCAAATTGTCTATATGCCAAATTTTATCCAAATCGGTCCAGCAGTTCCCGAGATATACGAAAAAAAAATGCGGTTAGGTGGCAACCCTAAGTGGCAAACCTGCATGAAATTGTCATATTTGGAATACGGCCGAAAATACCTTTCCTTTGATACCCATATTGGCATATCTAGCTCTATACACTCAGAAAAAAGCATTTCCTTGAAACAACGAACCAGTTTCCTTACTTCGATTTACTTAACATAAGGAAGAATATCCTTAACTTAAAGTTTTTTTTCCTCAAATTAAGTTTATGATGTCTTTAACTTCAGGAACCCAATTTCCTTAATACAAGTAATAAGTTCCTTAAAATATCGACGCCTTGCTTGCGACGCTACCCAACGGGACACTGATCCTCGCTGACATATGTTTTCGGTCGCACCACTATCATCTTTTCATGAGCCTCGTGAAAAAGGTGATGCTTTGTTGTGTATGATCTTGAATCACTTTCAGGGCAATTCTAAACAAAATTCCACACGGATTTTGTTCCCTCTCCCAAAAGTTATCCACTAATTTATTAACTTAAAACAAAATTTAAACTCGCAGTATTATGCCAATTGCCAAAAACAGATCATTCCCAATATTTGAAAATGTTCTTTGAGAAAGGAATTGAAGGAATTTTTGCGAAAGAATAAAAAAATTCAATGGCGAAAAATTCCGGGCGAATATTTAGAATTGCCCTGTTTTTCTCTAATGTTCTTTGGCTATCTATTCAAAATAGATCCAACAGTTGATCAAAAGCATTACCACGACAGACATCGTACTTTATCAGTAAAGACTCATATTCAAATTGCTTACATCAGCCCTGATCCAAATGACTATCATCACTGACAGCAATAAGCCTAAGCAGTGACATCAGCGATGACGATAGACTCCCTAACCTCAAAAAGAAGTACTCATCGTTTCAATACCCTACTGATGTACACAGCCCATACCAATGAAAAAATTTAACTGTATGTCGCTTCTGTATCCTTTCGATAAGCATTTTATCGGAAAGTGCAACCCTATTCTGTAGTTATCGCTCACTACTCTACAAGAAACGTTAATATTTAAATGCACTATTTGCAATTTTTAAATTTCATTAACACCTTATTAAAAATTAAAATCACCCTTCACTTTCTTGCTACAGTAGCTCGTATTTGCCTTTTCAACAAAAAATTTATTTTTGTGTTGGTAACCATCACCCATACCTCGTAGGGTATTTCCCGCAGGGTAGCTTAAAATGCAATTTTATAAACCAAAGTAACGCGTGTCGAACTCGAGAAAATGGAGAAAAATTTTGACTTGCTGCAGCGATTACAGTTATTAAAAAGTGAAGTTTTTTATAATATTTTTAAAGGTAAGTGGTAATTAATTAAAAAGGTGCATTTTATAAGACGGTTAATTATATGAAATAAACAGTTGTCGGGTTTATGTTGTTGCTAGCAGTGCTTCGCGCTGGTTAGAGTACATGTGTCTTTTGACACCAATTTCAGCAATATTCCATAAAAATTAAATATTGGCCCGTCTTGTAAAATTAAACCTTTGAAATAACTATGTTTAAACAATTACCATAACCTAATAGTCGTCCTGCATAAATTAAAGATTGCGGATTTACAGCCGAAACCCTAAAGTATTTAAAACCGGAGCACATATATGATATTGTACCCAACTCATTATACGGGGCACGAGTAGTCTTTGAGCACAATTTGTTGCAGTGGCAAAAGGAACAGGTGAGTGTTCAAAAATTAGTGCTAGTATTTGTTTACTTTAGGTGTCAACTGCGAACTGTAGTGTTTTGTTTTATATAAAACATATGTTTTTCGTCAGGGTGTCGTTCTGGATACCGCATTAGCAGCAACAAACAACTCTGCCCTTGCGGCTACAACAAGCTGTGCAGATAAAGTAGCGGATAGTGAAGAGAACGTTCTGGATAGTGAAGAGAACATTCTGGATAATTCCCTTGTGGCTACATCAAGCTGTTCACATAACGTTCTGGATAATGAAGAGAACGTTCTGGATTGTTCCCCTGCGGCTACATCAACTATTGTGGATTCTGTGGCTAAATTGGTGAGTAGGTATTGGGAACCCATCATAAGATTTGCTAAAAATTACATTTTGTATGGGAAAAAGTGAGTTCTCTTTTAATATTTAAATATTTGTTAATTTCTTTTTTTGGAAAGGATTCAAAAATTAAAAGAAAACTCACTTAAAATCAGCTTAATATCCACGAACCAAGATTTTAGTAATTCATACATTTTCTTAGTTCTCGATTTCAGATATATTGGATACGTCCGGTATTGGCAAGATAATTGTTCAGTACTATGACAACAATAGAAGATTGGTATCAAAATATAGAAGTGCACTGGCGAAGTGTGTAACGAACTATCTTTTAAAAGACGAAATTAAACCAACCCCGTCTACATTTGATGCAATTGCAGATCAGATTATTGAAAAGTTCCCCAATAAATAACAATATATTAACATACAATTAAAGTACAAATGAACTACATATGAACCAATAAAAATTTAAATATTGAAAATTTGCGTTTTATTTTTGAAAAATCCTAAATTAGATCTCCCAAGGCCTAGGAAATTTAAGTTTCCTCAATATAAGTAAAATTGCCATATGAATTTCCTCAATATAAGTAAGAGATTTCCTGCTGACAAGTAAAATAATTACTTAATACAAGTAGAAGATTTCCTGCTTACAAGTAAAATTTTCCTTAGAACAAAGAAATAAGTACTTAAAGTAAGGAAAAACGGTTTCCTTAAACTGGGGAAAATATTTTACTTATGCTAAGGATGCCATTTCTTTGGAGCCAAATGAGGGAAATTTTTCCTTAAAATAAGGCATTTTTTCCTTGCGGTAAGGAAACTTTTTTCTGAGTGTATTTGAAAAAAAATGGGGATAGGTGGCAACCCTGCAAACCGCCCTAAGTGGCAACACCCATGTTTATAATCTTAGAATTAATCAAATTGTCTATAAGCCAAATTTTATCCAAAGCGGTCCAGTAGCTCCTGAGATATACGAAAAAATAAATAAATTGCGGTTAGGTGGCAACCCTGCTTGAAATGATCTTATTTGGAATACGGTAGAAAATACCTATCATTTGATACCCATATTGGCATATCTAGCTCTATATTTAAAAATAGTTGGGATAGGTGGCAAACCTGTAAACCGCCATAAGTGGCTACACCCATGAATTCTGCTCGGCCTAAAGCGTGAAACAGAATCACTCCGTCAATACGTCAGTTGCGTGACGCACGTCCATTTTAGGGCAAATTCTATATTGACGTATCCGTCGTATCTGGCGTTTCTCATACAAACACCCGCAGTCTACTTGCTGTCAGTTATTTCGACGTACTGACGGACTAATTCTGCTGAACGCATAACCATTACAATTTGTGCAATGTCATGATACATTTACCCTGCACCAAATGGTCGCTTTTGGCGAAGTTACTTCGAGAATGTTTGTCCGCAGAATGAATTTGTTTGCCAAATTAGACGAATTTAATTTAGTTTGACTTAATTTGGTGATTAAATTCAATCTGCGGATGAACGGTCTCGAAAAAACTTGGCCAAAAGTCACGCATTTGGTGCAGGGTAAATGTAGCTTTAGCTAGATCCTAGAATTTCACCTCATATTTGATCTGCACAGCTAAACATCGTTGTGAAAATCGCCTACTCCTGAAAGCATTGTGTATCAGTACTGTTACACAATGAAGTTTACTCTTTTCTCACCCCCTTCGCCTATTTCGCGGCAGAGTTGAATTCAATAATTGCCTGGTGTATTGCTAGGTAGTTGCGCTGAGGGTTGGAAGTTGTACAAATGTACATATCGGGGTCTTATATTCAATAACCGTCATGAGCAAAAATTTAATTTTTCAGGAGAACAAAAAAACTATTTTGTCAAATACTTTGCAAAATGCGAATAATATGAAGTGCCACAACGAGTAATGTAGTTCATACTAACTGACCTAATTTTAAGTTATTGCATAGATTTTATCGCAGGCCTTTGGCGGTAGGAGTGAAATGGAAAAAATGTTAATGTTAAAAAAGTTCGTAACGGACTTTTTTCAATGTTAAAAGGTTCGGCGTTAGCAACATAACTTGACAAAAATAAATATAAGCGTTGCTTACATTTAGGCGTATGACATTGTACTAATGTTAGCAGCAGGCCAAAATGTTCCCAAACAGGCCCCAAAATGTTCCCAAATAGGCCCCAAAATGGTCCCAAATTGGCCCCGAAATGGTCTTAAAGTCATCCCATAGTGACCTAAAGCCACCACAAGGGATCCCAAAGTGGCCCCAAAATGTTCCCAAATAGGCCCCAAAATGTTCCCAAATTGGCCCCAAAATGGTCTTAAAGTGATCCCATAGTGACCTAAAGCCACCACAAGGGATCCCAAAGTGGCCCCAAAATGTTCCCAAATTGGCCCCAAAGTGTTCCCAAATTGGCCCCAAAATGGTCCCAAATTGGCCCCGAAATGGTCTTAAAGTCATCCCATAGTGACCTAAAGCGACCACAAGGGATCCCAAAGTGGCCCCAAAATGTTCCCAAATTGGCCCCAAAATGGTCCCAAATTAGACCCGAAATGGTCTTAAAGTGATCCCATAGGGACCTAAAGCGACCACAAGGGATCCCAAAGTGGCCCCAAAATGTTCCCAAATTGGCCCAAAATGGTCCCAAATTGGCCCCGAAATGGTCTTAAAGTCATCCTATAGTGACCTAAAGCGACCACAAGGGGTCCCAAAATGGAAATTGGCCCCAAAATTGTCCCATATTGGCCCCGAAATGGTCTTAAAGTGATCCCATAGTGACCTAAAGCGACCACAAGGGATCCCAAAGTGGCCCCAAAATGTTCCCAAATAGGTCCCAAAATGTTCCCAAATTGGCCCCAAAATGGTCGCAAATTGGCCCGAAATGGTCTTAAAGTCATCCCATAGTGACCTAAAGCGACCACAAGGGATCCCAAAGTGGCCCCAAAATGGTCCCAAATTGGCCCCAAAATTGTCCCATATTGGCCCCAAAATGGTCTTAAAGTCATCCCATAGTGACCTAAAGCGACCACAAGGTTTCCAAAAGTGGCCCCATATGTTCCCAAATTGGCCCCAAATAGTCCCATATTGGCCCCAAAATGGTTCTAAAGTCATCCCATAGTTACCGACCACAAGGTTTCCAAAAGTGGCCCCAAAATGTTCCCAAATGGGACATAATTATGATGTCATATCATCTGATGTCATATCATATGATGTCATATCATATGATGTCATATCATATGACACCGAAATAATCCCGAAAATGGTCCCGAAACGATCCAGAAAATGGTCCCGAGGTTACGCCGAATGTATTGCGCATATGTATGTGACTCTCGTTCGGTCTAAGCCCCAGTGGCCCAAAAACCGTAAAATGTCCCTACAATATGGGTATCAAACGAAAGGGGAAGGCCCCAGGTCTCATTTGGACATCGATATATTTCGATAAATATATCGATAACTGAGTTATCCCAGGTCCCAGGTTTCATTTGGACATCGATATATTTCGATAAATTTATCGATAACTGAGTTATCGGTCAAAATATGATTGCCCAAAAACCTTAAAATTTCCCTACAATATGGGTGTCAAACGAAAGTTGAAGGCGCCAGCTTTCATTTGGACTTCGATATATTTCCATAAATTTATCGATAACTGAGTTATCGGTCAAAATGTGAATGCCCAAACACCTTAATATTTCCCTACAATATGGGTACCAAACGAAAGGGGAAGGTCCCAGGTTTCATTTGGACATCGATTCTTTCGATAAATTTATCGATAACTGAGTTATCGGTCAAAATATGATTGCCCAAAAACCTTAAATTTCCCTACAATATGGGTTTCAATCGAAAAGGGAAGGCCCCAGGTTTCATTTGGACATCGATATATTTCGATAAATTTATCGATAACTGAGTTATCGTCAAAATGTGAGGCCCAAATACCTTAAAATTCCCTACAATATGGGTATCAAACGAAAGGGGAAGGCCACAGGTTTCATTTGGCTTTCGATATATTTCGATAAATTTATCGATAATTTCATAAGACATTTGACTAAAAAGTAAAAAATAAATATAATTTAAAAAACTAAAACCCACGCTTTTAGAGAGTATTGAACTAAAAAGTTGAAAATAATTTTAAAAACCCAACACAGTAGTATTCTCCCGTGGCACAACAAAACCAAGTAACTAGTTTTTTCAAAATGTTGGGAAATTAATGATTTGCGTAGCAGCCCATATCTCCGTCAAATATCAAGTTTTTTTATGCACATGAGCAGGAAATTTTTTTCACGTAGTTATAGATATATTGACCACGATAAACAGTTACAGAGTTTTTAAAAAACACGATTTTTTCCTTTCATACAAGAAAAAATTTTGTGTAAGAACAAAACCAAGCAACTTCCAAGTAACTTTGATTTTAGTTTGATACGATTTTTGGCTTTCATACAAAAAAAAATTTTGTGTAACGACAAAACCAAGCAAGTTGATAGTTACTTGGGTTTGTTGTGCACTTTCATATAAAAACGAGATTGCATGCCGGTAGCAAATCATTTTTATTTTTTGGGTCTCACACTAAATTTTCCTTGTTTATCTCATCGATAGTCGAAATCCAAAGGAGAAACACTCTTGCCAACAAGTGTTACTTCGGAATAAGTAGGCAATTGAGAAGTAAAGTCCTCTCTCGACAGACGAAGATCACGCTATATACATATGTCTCTTATCATATGAGTCCTCATGTACGGCTCGGAATCATGGGCAGTGTCAAGAGAAGATGAGATGGCCCTTGGAGTATTATATTGGAGTATCGAAGGAAATTTAACATATGAGTCCTCATGTACGGCTCGGAATCATGGGCAGTGTCAAGAGAAGATGAGATGGCCCTTGGAGTATTATATTGGAGTATCGAAGGAAATTTAACGATGAGCTGTACGAGCTCTACGCAGAACTGACCATATTGTAGCGAATAAAAGCCCAAAGGCCCCGCTGACTGGTTCATTTTATGGGAATGGAAAGCAAGCTCCAGCCCAGAAGGTTTTCCTATCGATACCCGAATCGGGCAGCAGAAGAAAGGGGCGACCTCGACTGAAATGGAAAAAGGAAAGATTGGCGTGGTTTGATACGAAGCGACCAAAATTGCCTTGGCTTGATATATATATTCTACATTCTCACCATCAGGCAAACCAAGATTACACCTCCCGGTAGTGGGCTGCCCTTGAGGAAAAAGAAGCTCTTGGCCTGCGTCTGACTCAAGACTAAAAAGTTCTCTTGCACTACCATTACTTTCAGATATAGTATAAAAAAGTCCTTACTTCTCTGGCAAAATGTGTTCTGGTTCGCCATCTGATGCTGGGCTGAAATCACATAATATTCCCTAGCTTATCCCTGCATTAATTTTAAAATTATCTCAAATACTTATCTTATAGCAATAAGATAAATCAAGCATCTTTAGAAGTTACTTGGTTTTGTGAAATAATCACATACATTTTTTGAGGAAATTCAAATAATTCTTGATTAACAACTGAGTTTTAATGGTTTTTGCATTAATAGGAGATCGAAACTAAATCAGAAACTTACAGTGACGATAAGAAATTGATTTCTAATCATTTTTTGTAAAAAAGCCTAGTATTTGTTGTAAAATTTTCAGTTATTAAAAAAGAACACTAGTTACTTGGTTTTGTTGTGAAATAAATTCTTGATTCAGTGCATTTTAAGTTACTTGGTTTTATAACTTTTTTAGTTTAAGGTACTTAGAAACAAGATAGGAAGAAATGGATCGATGTCCCTGATAGATTTTTTTAACGGGATTCCAAAAATTCGTAGAACGACGAAACCAAGTAACTGACACTTACTTGGTTCTGTGATGTCACGGGAGTATTGTGAAAAAAGCGTGGTCCGCTTTGTGCCATAATTTTGGTATATCGAGCGCACGACGCTTTTTCCACATAATGCTAGTTTTTTTACTACGCTTTCATTAGCTGTACTTGAACATATGTACATTCATATGTATGTTTGCTTGCTTTTATGTAACTCTACTTCAGTCTGTCATTTGGACTTCAGGCTGTCCCAAAAACCTTGATATATGCCTTCAATATGGGTATCAAACGATAGGGGATTGCATTTGGACTTCGATATATTTATCGATAACAAAGTTATCGGTCATAATGCCTACAATCTGGGTATCAAACGAAAGGGCAGGTCCACAGGTTTCTATTGGACTTTGGAATATTTCGATATATTTATCGACAACTCGATTAGAATAGCATGCAATTAGGATTAAAAAAAGTTTCTAATCCGATTAGTAATCATTAGGATTACTAATCATTATTCCCCAGCTATGGTCAAAAGTCCACAAAATTTTCAAAGTTATTAAATTAAAATAGTAAATTCATACAAATATTTGTTTAATTTAATATACAATGCCGAACTAAAGTATTGGCACACCTAACTTTTGCAATTTTTACCAATTTCTTTTTTAGTTGAATTATTTAAACTAATTTGGGTCAAAACTATGAATCAAAATTCAATCCAGAAACTATAAACCATGTTTTACAAATGCTTGGAAAATTCGTGAATTTTCAGCAATTTTTTCAACTTTTTTCTCAGAATTTTCAGAATTTTTTGGAGTATGCAGTTTTGTAGCCCATCCAATTTTAGTACACTCCTTATTATAATTATAGGACACCTCGTTCTGACATGTTCTAAGCCCTTTGTAATTTTCATTTTTTGCCAATAGAATTCTAAATTGAAGGGTGGATACCTTGCCGCGGTACGAGGGCTTAAGTCGATAGCCACAGGGCTACGCTGCCCTTGTGATCATAGCTCCGTACGGCACTTCATCACGAGAGCAGCCTAGCCTCTCTGGCGCGACGACAAAGATCTTCCCCCTCCCAATCCAGGGTGTTATGCGAAACCGTGCCCATTGGACGTTTGCAGCCGGGAGGCAAATCGTGGCTGTATTTGAACGGAGCCTCTCTGATACCGGGTCGCCTCAGAGAGTAAGCATGGCCTTACCGCGGTACAGGGCTCTGCCGCGGCGGACGACACATTTTCCCCTACTCTTCCCTTGACCCTAAGCTGGCCTTGTCCGGCGACGGGTCGTACGAACAAGATGAACTTAAATAACCCAAATAAAAACGATAAAACTAAAAAACAAACAACGCCAAATTTCACTCCTCAGCAAAGGAGAGCTATGGAGGAACAGGCGAGAAAGCAACAACAACGCCGGAGGACAACCTCCGTTCCACAATCAAGGGGGGGATCGACAGCGATGGCAACTACGAGTCGGTCAACCAACCCTCTATCGACTAAGATTGACTTGATGGGAGCTAGCACCAGTGCGGTTGCCAACGCAACTAAGCGGACAACGGCGGATGCTAAACTCCCATCAACCGCTGATATGAAAACCAGTATCTTTACGTCTGTGGCAGCGGTCTCACGACCTGGCCACGGAGTTTCGAAGGAGAAGGAAGCTGCAACTGAGATTTCGGCAAGGAGAGCGACCGCGATGGCAACTACGGGTCCGCACTCCCAGGAGACATCTCCCCGCCGCTTCACATACCACGAGAAAAGATTGGCTGCAAAGATCCTGAAGAGGTATGAAGGGGTACCGCAGGAATCGCTGTCGCCGAATTCCAGTAAATCGGTAGAGCTAGCGAAAGCTGTGATACCGGATTTCCAAAATTCGTACATGCCAAAGAGGTTAAAAGTTAACCCTTTCAAGCGCCAGAGATCGGACCTGGAGTTAAATCCCCCTCCCAAGCGGCATCAGAAGACCCCTGGAGCGGGCAAACTAAGCTTTGCTGAGGTAACCAAGGACAGGATCCTTATAGGCGTCCTTGACCGAGGCAATGACCGTCTGGCCATCCCTAAGGACCGGTGGCGTTACGTGCGAAATGAACTCTGCAACATTCTTCTCAATGTTGCTCCAGAGTTTCCGGGTAGTTCGGCGCGAGTAACGGATGCGGGTTGGCACCAGGGTCAGATTAAATTACTCGCATGCGAGGATGCAAAAACCGTAGCACTGTACAAGGCAGCAGCTGCTAAGCTGGGTGAAGTCTACAAGGGCGCAAAGATAGAGGTCGTCGACTGGAAGGACATTCCAGCTCGTCCAAGGGCAAGGGCGTGGATTCCGGCCATCCCTGACGAACCCGAGAGAATTCTCGGGATGCTACGGCTAATGAATCCGTCCCTGCCAACGCATGACTGGAGTGTCAATCTGGTCGGGGATGCGGTAGGGCCCGACAGACAGGTGGTGTTCACCATGAATAAAGAGTCAATCGAGCCCCTCAAAAGGTGCAATGGCCTAGTACATTACAGCGTAGGCCAGATCGTTATCCACGTATATCGTGGTGATGCTCAGCGCGCTGCCTTCTCGGCTGCTCCGGGGGAACCGGAAAACGAATTACCAGAAGAGGAAGCGGAGGATTCCGATGCGGAAAGCATGTTATCCGCCACGTCCCTTGGCGATAGTGCTGTGAACAACTCGGAGATGGAGGACAGCCTACAGGACGAGGAAGCCCTCGACGTCACGGTGGTAGCAGCCAACGCTGAGCGATTAACATCTAATGCTACAGACAGCAAGACACCTGCAACGCCATATCGGGCAGTTAATCGGAACAACTCGTCGTTGATAGGCAACCTCCGGGATGGGGCAAACCTCGACGATATGGGGACGGCAGGGAAGTCTGTGCGCTCTCATGTTGGTGGTGCTTCAGATTAATCTGCACAAATCTAAAGTAGCTTCGGCTGCTTTAAGTAGTCGTCTTTCTAAAGGCGACGTGGATGTGGTCCTCATCCAAGAACCCTGGGTCAATAGCTCGAGAATCTGCGGATTGGGGACTAAGGGCTTCAAGCTCATTCGAGCCAGCGAGGAGAGCAAAGTCAGAACGTGTATTCTGGCCAAGTCTGAGTTGAACTCCTTTCTCCTACCTAATTACACCAATGGGGATATTACCGCTATCAGTCTAACGGTCGACAGCACCCGCCTGACGGTGGCTTCGGTCTATATGCCCTACGACGCCGAAGAACCCCCACCACAAACGGAGGTGAAAGACCTGGTGTCAAATTTCTGCACGGGTAATCTTATTATTGGAGCGGACGCTAATGCTCACCATGTCCAATGGGGGAGCTCCGACATCAATGCGAGGGGCGAGTCTCTGTTTGATTACCTCTTAACAACCAACCTGGTGATTTGCAACGTGGGTAATGAGCCTACTTTTATCACTAAGACCCGCAGGGAGGTCATAGACCTCACTATCTGCAGTGAAGGCGCTTATGAGTGGGTCAGAAAATGGCGGGTTCTGGAAGAACATTCTTTCTCCGACCACCGTTACATAGAAATGGTTTTAGACTTTATTGTAGAACAACCAATCATGAAGCGCAATCCACGTAACACTGATTGGCAGTTACACAATGAAATATTAGACAGAGACCTACCAGTACTGCCCTCACAAGCCCCCTCATCAGTAGAGGAGCTGGAGGATCTTGTTACTACATTTACATCGGCGCTCTCAAATGCTCTAGGACAGGCTTGTCCAGTGCCAAAACCACGCGGTAAACACAGGCCACATTGGTGGTCCTACGATTTGGACTCGCTCCGAATATCATGCCGGAAACAATTTAACAAGGCCAAGAGCTTCGGCTCTGAGCCTCATTGGCACGAATATAAAGCTAAACTAAGGGCCTACAAAAAAGCTCTGAGACAGGCGAAGAGAACCTCGTGGAGAAATTTCTGCACTGGCGTCGAAAAGGTCGACGACACAGCGAGACTTAGACGAGTCCTCTCGAAAAGTCAAACAACCATCAGCTATCTGCGAAAACCTGACGGCTCCTGGACCAGCACGGAAGAGGAAACCCTTGAGCTGCTCTTGAATACACATTTTCCGGGGAATCTGCATGATGCACCACTAGCACCTGCAACAAACCTGGCAGTAAATATACCCATCACTGAGGAAAGAGTAAGGTGGGCAATTAAGAGCTTTGAACCGTATAAGGCTGCCGGGCCGGACGGGATTATCCCCGCGCAACTTATAATCACGTTGGAGACATCAGCTAAATGGCTGGTATTTCTCTTCACAGCCTGCCTGGCTCTCAACCACATTCCGGGCTCCTGGAGAAGCGCCACGGTAGTGTTTATCCCTAAGGCTGGGAAGGCATCCCACTACGAGCCAAAAGACTACAGACCGATCAGTCTCTCGTCCTTTGTACTAAAAACCTTTGAGAGGATACTAAGCAACTACCTCTTAACAACTATTGATAGCAACCTTATCTCTAGCTATCAGCATGCATACACCAAGGGTAAATCGGCAGAAACTGCTCTGCACAGCCTAGTGTCTGTCATTGAGAAATCGCTGTGTGAAAAGGACTACTGTCTCGTGGCCCTCCTAGACATTGAGGGGGCTTTCAACAATATAAGCCCGGAGGCTATCAACTCCGCTCTAACTAATCTGGGCGTAGATAGACCTCTAACTGATTTAATTGACCAACTTTTAAGGGGAAGGAAAATAGCTTCTTCACTTGGTACGGTTGAGTTATCACGTTATGTCACAAGGGGAACACCCCAGGGTGGTGTTCTTTCCACGCTTTTATGGAACCTCACAGTCAACTCGTTGCTACGTGACACAAGCTGGGGGGGGCGGGAAGATAGTGGCATACGCAGACGATTTAGCTATTGCATTCAGAGGCAAGTTCCCACAAACTCTGTGTGACCTGATGCAAGTAGCACTGCGAGAAGTTTCGACGTGGTCCTCCCGCTGCGGACTTAGTATCAACCCAGGGAAGGTGGAACTTGTCCTCTTCACCAACCGGTACAAAATACCGCCACTAAGCCTACCAGAACTAGATGGCACGCGCCTGGGCTTGTCGGATAAGGCCAAGTTTCTAGGCATAGTTCTGGACAGGAAATTGAATTGGAAGGAGAATGTTCTTCAGCGCCAGAAGAAAGCTTGCATCGCTCTTTACACATGCAAAAGAGCCATTGGCAAAAAATGGGGGCTCAGCCCTACAGTATGCAGTTGGATCTACACGGCCATCATTCGCCCAATCATGCTTTATGGAGTCGTCGTATGGTGGCCTGCGCTGAGCAAGGCAACATACCTGAATCTGTTGCGGAAAGTCCATAGATCCAATATGATCTGTATAAGCGGTGCGCTAAGGACAACGCCCAACGAAGCCCTCCAGGTCATTCTGGGCATTTTGCCACTTGATCTGGAAGAGAAACCTCCAGTTGGGCTGCGGGTACTATTGGACACTCCAGTATTCTGGAATCTTACAGCTTTCTCCCTCTAAGCACAGATCGTTGTGCGACTACTACAGTCGGGGATAGCTGTTTCAAAATAAACATTCCCAGCAGACAAGACTGGGAGAGGACGGATTGGTGTCCCGAAACAAATGGTGGCACTTCCATATACACCGACGGCTCGAAGTTGGACGGCAGAGTTGGAGGAGGAGTTTATTCAAGGGATTTGGACCTTGAGCTCTCCTTCAGACTACCTGATCATTGTAGCGTCTTCCAGGCGGAAGTCTCGGCAATCCTGGACGCCGCGGCCTGGTTAAGCAAACGTGTTATCGGAGAAGATATCGCTATTTTCAGCGATAGCCAAGCGGCCATCAAATCCCTTGGCTCATACACGTTCAACTCTGAACTGACGCTCAGCTGTCGTCGATCTCTTCAGGAGATGGCCCAACAGAACCGCGTAAACCTCATATGGGTCCCGGGACATAGGGACATTGAGGGAAACTGTAAGGCAGACGAGCTTGCCAGGCAGGGCACGACCAAGCAGGTTCTTCAGGATAAAGAGCGCTTAGGTATGCCGTTTGCCACATGCAAACTAATGCTGAAGGAGCACACACTCCGTCAAGCCAACGAAAGATGGCTGCTATCCCCAGGGTGTCGCATATCGAAACAAACCTGGCCAAAATGGGATCTTAAAAGGTCTAGACGCATTTATGCCCTAACTAGGAGGGAAATCTGCATATTGATAGGGGTATTAACCGGTCACTGCCTCATTGGTAGGCATGCAGAAAGGCTAGGTGTGCCCTACCGACGATGCTGCAGGAGTTGCAAAGATGATGAGGAGGAGGAAACAGTGGAGCACCTCATCTGCAACTGTCCGGCTTTAAGCGGCGCGAGAACGCGCTTTTTGGGAGTTCCGTTCCTGGATAGCCTAAGCCAGATCGCGGAAATGGACATAAAGGACTTGATGGGCTTCATAAAGTCATCTAAGTGGTTCGAGGAGGAGTAACGGTGTCGGTTTAGGAGTGTCAGTCCCGGGATTCTGCTATGTGGAAAATCCCAACAACTCAGGGATTTTCCATATGGCTGGGTCCCGGAACTGACTTTCCTTGTGTTGGTGGTATCACAACGGGCCTTTCAAAACTGGCCTAAGTGTGCCTCTGCGGCAGCCACTTGAACCTAACCTAACCTAAATTGAAAACAGTAAAAGTCTCCGCTCTAAGCGTTTACTCTAATTTTTCAAAACTTACACTTTGTTGGACTAGAATTGAACGGGCTATAAAATGGCATTTTCGGTTTTTTGATTCAAAATATTTGAAAAATTTTGTACTTTTACCAAACAGTTTTTTAACCTAAAAAAATCAGGGTAAACGCTTAGAGCGGGTTATAACTACTGGATGGAATTTTGATTCATAGTTTTTGGAAAATTAGTTAAAATAATTTAAATAAAGAAGAAATTGGTCAAAATTGCAAAAATTAGGTGTGCCAATATTTCAGTTCGGCACTCGGTGTAGAGCTGGAAAACTATCGATATTGCCGCCTTGCAATATTTTCGAAATTGACTATCGATAGTATCGACGATTTTTTGTCGTGCCACCGTATAAATAGCAATTCAAATATCGACAACAGGTATTGGTTTCCTTTAGCACCCAACTGTTAAAAAACTGGATAAAATTATGGGAGAGGGATTCGGAAGCGCTTTTTAATATTTTGCTCCTGTGAAGAGATATTTGCAAAAAGGTGTTCTGCGGAGGAATACTGGGGATGGCGTAGCCGGTGTTGGACCGGCTGAGGGTCCCCAACTCAGAAAGGTGCTCTGCACACAAATACAATGTATCCCGAAGCAAATTGGGAGCGGACCCGGGCCATTTTTCGGTTTTTTGAACATAACTTTTCACTTAAACAAATAATTGAAAAAGCGCCAAAACACGCCTCTTGATCCCTCTCCCACAATTTTAACAAATTTTTTAGCAGTAGTGTTAAGAAGACTTAATAAATAATTCTTTTTAAAAAAATAATAATTTTTTCACAAAAGTTGACCTTCATTTGTGAAACTTTTGAAATTCCAACAAGTGACGCTAGAAATGTGCATACTTTCAACATGGTCGATGTATCGCTATCGAAAAAAACCATCGATAGTGCCTCACCAAAAAAACTATCGATAGTATCGATAGTGCCATCGATTGTTTTCCAGCTCTAACTCGGTGCCGTGCCTAAATGTTTTAACCAAGGCAAGCCCTAGTCTTTATAACCTCAAAAAAAGGACATACTGCATCCAAAGAACATTTCTGAGGAAGAAGATTTAATATTTAATATTTTGCAAATGATTTGTCGACTCTGTAAAACACGTGAAAAACCCAAAAAACTTGAATTTTTTATAGATTACTTCAATAGGCACGTTATTGTCTGCCGATTTTTTAAGCTTCATGGCAAAACATCAATTGTTTATTTGCACTATTCCCTCCTTACATCGGAGAAGCTTAGAAGAAACATAAAAAATCAGTTTGAGTAGCGCTTAACTTATTCAATTTTCTTTAATTTTTTTTCCTTTTATTTCATTTATTTTTTTTATTTGCTTTTTTTTATATTTTTTTCTTTTGTTTTATTTTATTTCAATTTATTTTATTTAACTGTATTTTATTTTACTTTATTTTATTTTATTTTGTTTAATTTTTTCTAATTTATCTATGCGAGTTGAAATTTTTTTTGTGTAGAAGTAACATTGGTTCGTCATGTAATGACAACTACCCACCCGGGGTGGTGAAAGTGTTCTGCTAGGGCTGTAATTGGCATTGAATTTGGACTTTAAGTTTCAAGTTATGCAGCATTATCCAAAATCTAATATTTTGGCTCAGCACCCTACAGGTGTACGGTGTGCACCTAATAAGGCGGGTCGACTTCAAAATCATCTAAGTGACAAGAAAAATAGTATTTTAGGGATGAAAATATGCACGCCTAATAATATACTCATATTCCGTGTATCATATGGAAAATATGTCGCGGCCTTATGTCTAAAGGTATGAAATTGGCACGCTTATAAGAAAGTTGACTTAGAAATACTACAGGGCATCGTAGCTGATTTGTTATGAGCAATTGCTTTAACCGCTTCGGTGCAGACACAGTAATTCTGTGTCCGAAAAGCCATCTGATGTGGAGCCTGGAAACTCCGAAACGCGTCATGGTATCCATCGCTGTGTAAATCTTTGTCAATTTTCCCTAAGTATCAAAATTCATAAAATTTCGTAACATCAAAAATTAGAATACCCTAGTACTAGTAAAAAGTACAGCAGGTATAAACAATTTTCGAGCTAAGCTCCAATAAGAAACATTCATAATTGATACATAAGTACACACCATAGGTAGAGCAAACCAACAATACACAAAAAAGTGGTATGAAGGAATGCAAATAGAAAACCTCAGTGTGCTTCTGCATAAATATCCACGCCTAATAATATACTCATATTCCGTGTATCATATGGAAAATATGTCGCGGCCTTATGTCTAAAGGTATAAAATTGGCACGCTTATAAGAAAGTTGACTAAGAAATACTGCAGGACATCGTAGCTGATTTGTTATAAGCAATTGCTTTAACCGCTTCGGTGCAGACACAGTAGTTCTGTGTCCGAAAATCCATCTGATGTGGAGCCTGGAAACTCCGAAACGCGTCATGGTATCCATCGCTGTGTAAATCTTTGTCAATTTTCTCTAAGAATCAAAATTCAACTCTAATGACTTTGTAGTTTTGAATTTGAGCCTCAAAGATTGCAAAATCCTACGTTGACCAATTTAGAGTGGCTCAATTGGGTATGACCGACCCCCACTAGCTTTGGAGGGCCGACCCACCCACGCTAGTGGCACACCCCCAGGAACCCCTCCTAGGGGGCTCCCCATACAAAAATATAAAAATCACCATTTTTGTCGCTTTATATGAAAAAATCAGCGGTGGTTTATTACTCTAAATTTTTTTTACAAACTGTCTTAACGCGTCAATAAAGGAAATTTCGATGAAATCCTTCCCGTGCAAAATACCATGTTTTTGAACTATTCTGGGGCTTCTGAATTTTTGATATTGCCTATCCCAAGAATTAACGCAAGACCCTTGTGTATGGATAGAAAGCACTCTTCGAACTATACCACTACGGCATGTTGAAAACCTGATACAATTTTAACTATACAACCAAAAAAATCAAAATTTTCACTTTACTACAAAAACCGCTATCAACAATATTTTAAACAAAAATATTTCCCTGTAGAGTAGCAATAACCTCTATCTGATTTCTAAGCTAAACTAAACAGAACTTAAAACAAAAAAAGGGACGTATGACACTCGGGGACTGCCGCGGTAAAGCTATTGCATATCACTTTTTATCAACTTATGCAATTATAATTTTATGAAAACCAGTTAGCATATTTATGACTTTAGAGCAGTACAGCTTTAACCTGTTAACAGTATATCCTATACAGCTCCAATTTTATGTACAACGTCACACTGTTAGTAAATAGTATAGCCTAAATGTAGGCAACGCTTACATATTCAATTTTAATGTAATGTAATGTAATGGGATGGGCAAAATTTTATTTTTTAATTATTCATAATTTTAAAAATTTTGAGTGAGGGTGACCGGCTATTTTTATTCATAAAAATCAAAGTGACAAATAAGAAGTTATTTTTATTTCAAGCGATTCTTGAATAAAATAACTTGCTATTCATCACTCAAGAAATGTTGAGTGATGATAAATTTATGGAATTCTTGAATAACGATTTACAAATGAAAAAATTTACCTCGAGACCCCGCAAATTATACCCATATGCGCAATACATTCGGCGTAACCTCGGGACCATTTTCTGGATCGTTTCGGGACCATTTTCGGGATCATTTCGGTGTCATATCATATGATGTCATATCATAGTGACCTAAAGCGACCACAAGGTTTCCAAAAGTGGCCCCAAAATGTCCCATTTGGGAATAGCAAGTTATTTTATTCAAGAATCGCTTGAAATAAAAATAACTTCTTATTTGTCACTTTGATTTTTATGAATAAAAATAGCCGGTCACCCTCACTCAACATTTTTAAAATAATGAATAATTTTTGTTTTTATTTTTTTCGCCACTCGCCGTTAAAAAATTAATTTTTGCCCATCCCTGCTGTACATT
>CAXKVI010000004.1:79996065-80026065 GCA_964058755.1 Campiglossa producta
TGGAATTCTTGAATAACGATTTACAAATGAAAAAATTTACCTCGAGACCCCGCAAATTATACCCATATGCGCAATACATTCGGCGTAACCTCGGGACCATTTTCTGGATCGTTTCGGGACCATTTTCGGGATCATTTCGGTGTCATATCATATGATGTCATATCATAGTGACCTAAAGCGACCACAAGGTTTCCAAAAGTGGCCCCAAAATGTCCCATTTGGGAATAGCAAGTTATTTTATTCAAGAATCGCTTGAAATAAAAATAACTTCTTATTTGTCACTTTGATTTTTATGAATAAAAATAGCCGGTCACCCTCACTCAACATTTTTAAAATAATGAATAATTTTTGTTTTTATTTTTTTCGCCACTCGCCGTTAAAAAATTAATTTTTGCCCATCCCTGCTGTACATTACATTACATTAAAATTGGATATGTAAGCGTTGCCTACATTTAGGCTATACTATTTACTAACAGTGTGACGTTGTACATAAAATTGGAGCTGTATAGGATATACTGTTAACAGGTTAAAGCTGTACTGCTCTAAAGTCATAAATATGCTAACTGGTTTTCATAAAATTATAATTGCATAAGTTGATAAAAAGTGATATGCAATAGCTTTACCGCGGCAGTCCCCGAGTGTCATACGTCCCTTTTTTGTTTTAAGTTCTGTTTAGTTTAGCTTAGAAATCAGATAGAGGTTATTGCTACTCTACAGGGAAATATTTTTGTTTAAAATATTGTTGATAGCGGTTTTTGTAGTAAAGTGAAAATTTTGATTTTTTTGGTTGTATAGTTAAAATTGTATCAGGTTTTCAACATGCCGTAGTGGTATAGTTCGAAGAGTGCTTTCTATCCATACACAAGGGTCTTGCGTTAATTCTTGGGATAGGCAATATCAAAAATTCAGAAGCCCCAGAATAGTTCAAAAACATGGTATTTTGCACGGGAAGGATTTCATCGAAATTTCCTTTATTGACGCGTTAAGACAGTTTGTAAAAAAAATTTAGAGTAATAAACCACCGTTGATTTTTTCATATAAAGCGCCAAAAATGGTGATTTTTATATTTTTGTATGGGGAGCCCCCTAGGAGGGGTTCCTGGGGATGTGCCACTAGCGTGGGTGGGTCGGCCCTCCAAAGCTAGTGGGGGTCGGTCATACCCAATTGAGCCACTCTAAATTGGTCAACGTAGGATTTTGCAATCTTTGAGGCTCAAATTCAAAACTACAAAGTCATTAGAGTTGAATTTTGATTCTTAGAGAAAATTGACAAAGATTTACACAGCGATGGATGCCATGACGCGTTTCGGAGTTTCCAGGCTCCACATCAGATGGATTTTCGGACACAGAACTACTGTGTCTGCACCGAAGCGGTTAAAGCAATTGCTTATAACAAATCAGCTACGATGTCCTGCAGTATTTCTTAGTCAACTTTCTTATAAGCGTGCCAATTTTATACCTTTAGACATAAGGCCGCGACATATTTTCCATATGATACACGGAATATGAGTATATTATTAGGCGTGGATATTTATGCAGAAGCACACTGAGGTTTTCTATTTGCATTCCTTCATACCACTTTTTTGTGTATTGTTGGTTTGCTCTACCTATGGTGTGTACTTATGTATCAATTATGAATGTTTCTTATTGGAGCTTAGCTCGAAAATTGTTTATACCTGCTGTACTTTTTACTAGTACTAGGGTATTCTAATTTTTGATGTTACGAAATTTTATGAATTTTGATACTTAGGGAAAATTGACAAAGATTTACACAGCGATGGATACCATGACGCGTTTCGGAGTTTCCAGGCTCCACATCAGATGGCTTTTCGGACACAGAACTACTGTGTCTGCACCGAAGCGGTTAAAGCAATTGCTCATAACAAATCAGCTACGATGCCCTGTAGTATTTCTAAGTCAACTTTCTTATAAGCGTGCCAATTTCATACCTTTAGACATAAGGCCGCGACATATTTTCCATATGATACACGGAATATGAGTATATTATTAGTCGTGCATATTTTCATCCCTAAAATACTATTTTTCTTGTCACTTAGATGATTTTGAAGTCGACCCGCCTTATTAGGTGCACACCGTACACCTGTAGGGTGCTGAGCCAAAATATTAGATTTTGGATAATGCTGCATAACTTGAAACTTAAAGTCCAAATTCAATGCCAATTACAGCCCTAGCAGAACACTTTCACCACCCCGGGTGGGTAGTTGTCATTACATGACGAACCAATGTTACTTCTACACAAAAAAAATTTCAACTCGCATAGATAAATTAGAAAAAATTAAACAAAATAAAATAAAATAAAGTAAAATAAAATACAGTTAAATAAAATAAATTGAAATAAAATAAAACAAAAGAAAAAAAATATAAAAAAAACAAATAAAAAAAATAAATGAAATAAAAGGAAAAAAAATTAAAGAAAATTGAATAAGTTAAGCGCTACTCAAACTGATTTTTTATGTTTCTTCTAAGCTTCTCCGATGTAAGGAGGGAATAGTGCAAATAAACAATTGATGTTTTGCCATGAAGCTTAAAAAATCGGCAGACAATAACGTGCCTATTGAAGTAATCTATAAAAAATTCAAGTTTTTTGGGTTTTTCACGTGTTTTACAGAGTCGACAAATCATTTGCAAAATATTAAATATTAAATCTTCTTCCTCAGAAATGCTCTTTGGATGCAGTATGTCCTTTTTTTTGGGGTTATAAAGACTAGGGCTTGCCTTGGTTAAAACATTTAGGCACGGCACCGAGTTAGAGCTGGAAAACAATCGATGGCACTATCGTTACTATCGATAGTTTTTTTGGTGAGGCACTATCGATGGTTTTTTTCGATAGCGATACATCGACCATGTTGAAAGTATGCACATTTCTAGCGTCACTTGTTGGAATTTCAAAAGTTTCACAAATGAAGGTCAACTTTTGTGAAAAAATTATTATTTTTTTAAAAAGAATTATTTATTAAGTCTTCTTAACACTACTGCTAAAAAATTTGTTAAAATTGTGGGAGAGGGATCAAGAGGCGTGTTTTGGCGCTTTTTCAATTATTTGTTTAAGTGAAAAGTTATGTTCAAAAAACCGAAAAATGGCCCGGGTCCGCTCCCAATTTGCTTCGGGATACATTGTATTTGTGTGCAGAGCACCTTTCTGAGTTGGGAACCCTCAGCCGGTCCAACACCGGCTACGCCATCCCCAGTATTCCTCCGCAGAACACCTTTTTGCAAATATCTCTTCACAGGAGCAAAATATTAAAAAGCGCTTCCGAATTCGTAATCATGAGGCCAAAACACGTATTTTGATCCCTGTCCCATAATTTTATCCAGTTTTTTAACAGTTGGGTGCTAAAGGAAACCAATACCTGTTGTCGATATTTGAATTGCTATTTATACGGTGGCACGACAAAAAATCGTCGATACTATCGATAGTCAATTTTGAAAATATCGAAAATATTGCAAGGCGGCAATATCGATAGTTTTCCAGCTCTACACCGAGTGCCGAACTGAAATATTGGCACACCTAATTTTTGCAATTTTGACCAATTTCTTCTTTATTTAAATTATTTTAACTAATTTTCCAAAAACTATGAATCAAAATTCCATCCAGTAGTTATAACCCGCTCTAAGCGTTTACCCTGATTTTTTTAGGTTAAAAAACTGTTTGGTAAAAGTACAAAATTTTTCAAATATTTTGAATCAAAAAACCGAAAATGCCATTTTATAGCCCGTTCAATTCTAGTCCAACAAAGTGTAAGTTTTGAAAAATTAGAGTAAACGCTTAGAGCGGAGACTTTTACTGTTTTCAATTTAGAATTCTATTGGCAAAAAATGAAAATTACAAAGGGCTTAGAACATGTCAGAACGAGGTGTCCTATAATTATAATAAGGAGTGTACTAAAATTGGATGGGCTACAAAACTGCATACTCCAAAAAATTCTGAAAATTCTGAGAAAAAAGTTGAAAAAATTGCTGAAAATTCACGAATTTTCCAAGCATTTGTAAAACATGGTTTATAGTTTCTGGATTGAATTTTGATTCATAGTTTTGACCCAAATTAGTTTAAATAATTCAACTAAAAAAGAAATTGGTAAAAATTGCAAAAGTTAGGTGTGCCAATACTTTAGTTCGGCACTGTATATTAAATTAAACAAATATTTGTATGAATTTACTATTTTAATTTAATAACTTTGAAAATTTTGTGGACTTTTGACCATAGCTGGGGAATAATGATTAGTAATCCTAATGATTACTAATCGGATTAGAAACTTTTTTTTTTTAATCCTAATTGCATGCTATTCTAATCGAGTTATCGATAAATATATCGAAATATTCAAAAGTCCAATAGAAACCTGTGGACCTGCCCTTTCGTTTGATACCCAGATTGTAGGCATTATGACCGATAACTTTGTTATCGATAAATATATCGAAGTCCAAATGCAATCCCCTATCGTTTGATACCCATATTGAAGGCATATATCAAGGTTTTTGGGACAGTCTGAAGTCCAAATGACAGACTGAAGTAGAGTTACATAAAAGCAAGCAAACATACATATGAATGTACATATGTTCAAGTACAGCTAATGAAAGGGTAGTAAAAAAACTAGCATTATGTGGAAAAAGCGTCGTGCGCTCGATATACCAAAATTATGGCACAAAGCGGACCACGCTTTTTTCACAATACTACTGTGTTGGGTTTTTAAAATTATTTTCAACTTTTTAGTTCAATACTCTCTAAAAGCGTGAGTTTTAGTTTTTTAAATTATATTTATTTTTTACTTTTTAGTCAAATGTCTTATGAAATTATCGATAAATTTATCGAAATATATCGAAAGCCAAATGAAACCTGTGGCCTTCCCCTTTCGTTTGATACCCATATTGTAGGGAATTTTAAGGTATTTGGGCCTCACATTTTGACGATAACTCAGTTATCGATAAATTTATCGAAAAATATCGATGTCCAAATGAAACCTGGGGCCTTCCCCTTTCGATTGACACCCATATTGTAGGGAAATTTAAGGTTTTTGGGCAATCATATTTTGACCGATAACTCAGTTATCGATAAATTTATCGAAAGAATCGATGTCCAAATGAAACCTGGGACCTTCCCCTTTCGTTTGGTACCCATATTGTAGGAAATATTAAGGTGTTTGGGCATTCACATTTTGACCGATAACTCAGTTATCGATAAATTTATCGAAATATATCGAAGTCCAAATGAAAGCTGGGGCCTTCAACTTTCGTTTGACACCCATATTGTAGGGAATTTTAAGGTTTTTGGGCAATCATATTTTGACCGATAACTCAGTTATCGATAAATTTATCGAAATATATCGATGTCCAAATGAAACCTGGGACCTTCCCCTTTCGTTTGGTACCCATATTGTAGGGAAATATTAAGGTTTTTGGGCATTCACATTTTGACCGATAACTCAGTTATCGATAAATTTATCGAAATATATCGATGTCCAAATGAGACCTGGGGCCTTCCCCTTTCGTTTGATACCCATATTGTAGGGACATTTTACGGTTTTTGGGCCACTGGGGCTTAGACCGAACGAGAGTCACATACATACAAGCAAACAAACAAACAAACAAACAAACAAGCAAACATACAAGTAAAGATAATGCAATCGTGAATACATAATGCAGTGTCAATACAAAAAGAAATTGAATAACCTTTTCGATGAGCTGAATCTGTCTGCTTTTACATCAAGTGATTTTCAATATTTGGAGTCGTCGCTGCTAATGGAGCCTATTTCCCAAAAATTGGACTTTCTCTAATTTGAAGCCAATGTGAAATATGGTTGTATTATTCCTGCGTTATTTTCTTTGAGTAATAAACTGCAAAACTTATCCAGAAACCCCGAAGTTTTCAGCAATGTTAGGTCAACAGCAGTACAATTAGAAGATCAATTGAGAGAAAGGTTTAAAGCATAGTTTACATTGGCTCCTGAGGTAAATATGCATTATTATCCAAAAAACTTCGCCTGACTGTACTCAGAAGCAGTTCAATAAAAGGGTGATTGAAGTAAAAAGCACTTTCTTGAATAATTCCACATATTCTGAAACGGTCGTGGCTCAGTTGGTCTATGAAAGCTCTTTTTTTGATTTCTAATCTAATCTTGGCTTGCGTCATAATGACGCTTAACCGCCTAGGCGATTTTGGCCGTTTCGTATCAAAGCACGCCAGTCATTCCTTTTTAGTGATAACTGACGCCAATTGGAAACCCCAAGGGAGTTCAAGTCATCCTCCACCTGTTGTTTCCATCTCAGTCGAGGTCTCCCCCTTCCTATGCTTCCAAATTCGGGTATCGATAGGAAAACTTTCTGTGCTGGTGCTTCTTTGTCCATTCGCAGCCAGCAGAGTCTTTGGGCTTTAATCCGCTGAACTATGGTCAGGTCTGCGTAAAGGTCGTACAGCTCATCGTTAAATTTCCTTCGATACTCGCCGTTGGCATCACGGGAAGGACCATAAATCTTCCGGAGAACTTTTCTCTCAAATACTCCAAGGGCCATCTCATCTTCTCTTGACACTGTCCATTTTTCCGAGCCGTACATCAGGACTGGTATGATGAGAGACTTATAGAGCGTGATCTTTGTTTGTCGAGAGAGGACTTTACTTCTCAATTGCCTAATTAGTCCAAAGTAACACTTGTTGGCAAGGGTGATTTTCCGTTGGATTTCTAGACTGATATTATTTTCGGTGTTAATGCTGGTTCCCAAATAGACGAAGTCTCTCACCGTTTCAAACGTGTAGCTATCAACGGTGACTTGGCTGCCAAGGCGCAGGTGCGCCGATTCTCTCTTTGATGACAGCAGATACTTCGTCTAGTCCTTGTTCACGGCAAGACCCACTTTTTTCGCTTCCTTATCCAACCGAGAGAAAGCTGCGCTTACGGCGCGGTTGTTAAGGCCAATGATATCAATATCATCGGCATACGCCAGCAATTGCACGCTCTTGTAAAAGATTGTGCCATTGCGGTTTAGCTCTGCTGCTCGAATTATCTTCTCCAGCATCAGGTTAAAGAAATCGCACGAAAGGGAGTCGCCCTGTCTGAAGCCTCGGTTGGTTTCAAATGGCTCAGACAGGTCCTTCCCGATTCTGACGGAGCTGTTGGTTTTGCTCAACGTCATTTGGCAAAGCCGTATAAGCTTTGCAGGGAAGTTAAATTCAGACATGGCGGCATACAGGCAACTCCTTTTTGCGCTGTCAAAAGCGGCTTTAAAATCGACAAAGAGATGGTGAGTGTCGGTTCTTTTATCATGGGTCTTCTCCAGGATTTGGCGTATCATGAAAATCTGGTCGATGGTAGACTTACCAGGTCTAAAGCCACACTGATAAGGTCCAATCAGTTTGTCTACGATGGGCTTCAGTCTTTCACACAATACGCTAGAAAGAACCTTATAAGCGATATTAAGAAGGCTGATTCCGCGGTAGTTGGTGGGGTTGGCGGGATCGCCTTTCTTGTGGATTGGGCAGAGCACACTTAAATTCCAATCTGGAGGCATCTGACCATATTCTGCATAAGAGCTGATGCATGCTTTTTACCAGCTCTTCGCCTCCCTGTTTAAACAGCTCGGCGGGTAGTTCGTCTTTCCCAGGCGATTTGTGGTTTTTGAGCCGGGATATAGCTATCCTCACTTCATCATAGTCAGGTGGTGGGACGACTTTTCCATCGTCAGGGATTGGGGTATCGGGTTCGACGTCTCCCTCGCAATTTAGCAGTGAGGAGAAGTGCTCCCTCCATAATTTAAGTACATTCTGTACGTCGCTTGCCAGGTCGCCGGTATTGTCCTTACAGGAACTTTTTTGATTTCAATGAAGGTAATTATCAATATTTTATAATTTTTCAAACTACATAACTATTATTTTGGTTCCAGAAGATGATGAGGAGGCGTTAATTCCCAGAACATCAATTTTACCAAACGCGTCAAATGGTTTCAAAGAAGTGGTTAGCAATAAGCTATACGCGTATTTGAATGAACCGATGCCAGGTCCTGAAATTTGGAATAAATATGGTGCACTGAAGGAAGCGTGTCAAGCTGGCATAGTCAATAACCCAAGACGGAATTCATTGTCTGGCTTTCCTTTTGAAAAGTTGGTACTAATGAAGTCGAATATAAACTTTTTGTGATACATATGTATGAAATATAAATCAGCATATTTTTTTCAGAATGTCGTTTTAATTTTTATACTTTAACAAGTATTTAGTTTTTATGTTTACGATGAAATTTTGATAAAAATTATTTCAAGTTTGTTAATTTATGAATTAAATGACAAAAAAAATATTTCAAAACAGTTAATCCAATCAAATTTAATCAAAACTAATCGAGAAATCTAATTGATTATTTTTTTTTATTAGTTTTGATTAGTTTCGATTAGATATGCTAATCGTCGCTAATCACCAATAAACTTTTGATTAGCTCTAATCTAATCAATTAGTAATCAAAATATAAAGAATTAAAAAAAATCGAATGACTAGGTTACTTGATTTTTCTAATCGTAATGCAGCTATGCTTTTGACTAGTCGAATAATTTTATCAAATTATTCTTTTGAGTTTTTTTGGCGAAAACAAGTTGAAAAATGCTACAAGCAAAGCTACGATGATTGCAATTTCGATCTTAGTGAAGGATCGTTGCTTAGAAATGTTTCATCACCTTTAGTTGTCATCGAACCAAGGAGAGAAGATTAGGAATTTCTACACCGCATTGTGTAACCATTACTCCAAACACTGCTTAGTGTGCCTGCAGGCAAATTGCAGCTATATTTTCGCCTAATTTTGTTATTATTATACCTTTCATGAACATGAAATGGTATTATAACTTTGGTCCGATGTTTGTAAGTATGAGAAGAAGAAGAGATAGACCCATCAATAAGTATACCGAAATGATCAGTATGACGAGATGAGTTGATTTAGCCATGTCCTTCTGTCCGTCTGTCTGTCTGTCTGTCTGTCTGTTTGAACGCAAACTAGTCCCTCAGTTTTTGAGATATTTGGCTGAAATTTTGTATGCGGCCACCATTTTCCAATATAGGGACCATTTGTCGGAACCAGCAAGATCGGACCGATATTACATATAGCTCCCATACAATCGATTGTTCCGATAAACGGATTTTGGGCTATAACTCCTGTAATTAAACACGTAGGAACGTGAAATTTTGTAAGTGTTGCTATTTTGATATGTGAAATATCAATGTTGAAAATTATCGAGATGGGATAAATATTTCACATAGCTCCCATACAATCGATTGTTCCTATAAACGGATTTTGGGCTATAACTCTTGTAATTAAATACGTGGAAACGTGAAATTTTGTAAGTGTTGCTATTTTTATATCTGAAATATCGATGTTGAAAATTATCGAGATGGGATAAATATTTCACATAGCTCCCATACAATCGATTGTTCCGATAAACGGATTTTAGGCTATAACTCCTGTAATTAAACACGTAGGAACGTGAAATTTTGTAAGTGTTGCTATTTTTATATGTGAAATATCGATGTTGAAAATCATCGAGATGGGATATATATTTCACATAGCTCCCATACAATCGATTGTTCCGATAAACGGATTTTGGGCTATAACTCCTATAATTAAACACATAGGAACGTGAAATTTTGGAAGTATTGCTATTTTGATATGTGAAATATCGATGTTGAAAATTATCGAGATGGGAAAAATATTTCACATAGCTCCCATACAATCGATTGTTCCGATAAACGGATTTTGGGCTATAACTCCTGTAATTAAACACGTAGGAACGTGAAATTTTGTAAGTGTTGCTATTTTTATATGTGAAATATCGATGTTGAAAATCATAGAGATGGGATATATATTTCACATAGCTCCCATACAATCGATTGTTCCGATAAACGGATTTTGGGCTATAACTCCTGTAATTAAAACCTAGGAACGTGAAATTTTGGAAGTATTGCTATTTTTATATGTGTTTAAGCGACATAACATGGTTTCGTTTATTTCATCTGCATTACATATTATTGTAATTCGCAGATAATTTATGGAATATTCGGAATACATAGCTTATAGTCGCAGTCACAAGAGTGGTTTTTCATAAGTAAAATGAGGTAAGCCAATGTCGCCAATGCCTCAGAGCCCAAGTGCTCACCACCAACAATTTTGAGGGGTTTTCTAAGGAAGTGGGAATAGCCAACGATGCATTCTCAGAGCCAAAGCGCTCGCCCCAATTAATACATACAGGTGGTTTTTCACAAGCAAAATGGGGTAAGCCAATAGCCGCCAATGCCTCAGAGCCCAAGTGCTCACCACCAAATAATAAATATAAGGTGTAACAAAACACAAGTGGTTTTTCACAAGCAAAATGGGGTAAGCCAATAGCCGCCAATGCCTCAGAGCCCAAGTGCTCACCACCAAACAATAAATATAAGGTGTAACAAAACACAAGTGGTTTTTCACAAGCAAAATGGGGTAAGCCAATAGCCGCCAATGCCTCAGAGCCCAAGTGCTCACCACCAAACAATAAATATAAGGTGTAACAAAACACAAGTGGTTTTTCACAAGTAAAATGAGGTAAGCCAATGTCGCCAATGCCTCAGAGCCCAAGTGCTCACCACCAACAATTTTGAGGGGTTTTCTAAGGAAGTGAGAATAGCCAACGATGCATTCTCAGAGCCAAAGTGCTCGCCCCAATTAATACATACAGAGTGTCAATACCAAAACACAGTCCGCTAGACTTGATGGTACATACCAATAATTAAAAAGAACCAAACACAGTCCATGAGACTTGATGGAATATAAAAATAATAAATTAAATAAAATTAAAAAGACTTTGGTTGAAGTGGGATTCGAACCGGCAACCCCGGCCAACTCCCTCAACCATATAATATAACAACAACAATAATAGTAAACTGCTCGCCGCCCACCATTTAACTCCAGCTTAGATATGGTCCTTCGAGCCGGATCGAACCAGCACCTATGGCTCTTTACTAGACGACTAAGCCGTCTAGGGCGGGGAGTATGTTTAAGCGACATAACATGGTTTCGTTTATTTCATCTGCATTACATATTATTGTAATTCGCAGATAATTTATGGAATATTCGGAATACATAGCTTATAGTCGCAGTCACAAGAGTGGTTTTTCATAAGTAAAATGAGGTAAGCCAATGTCGCCAATGCCTCAGAGCCCAAGTGCTCACCACCAACAATTTTGAGGGGTTTTCTAAGGAAGTGGGAATAGCCAACGATGCATTCTCAGAGCCAAAGCGCTCGCCCCAATTAATACATACAGGTGGTTTTTCACAAGCAAAATGGGGTAAGCCAATAGCCGCCAATGCCTCAGAGCCCAAGTGCTCACCACCAAATAATAAATATAAGGTGTAACAAAACACAAGTGGTTTTTCACAAGCAAAATGGGGTAAGCCAATAGCCGCCAATGCCTCAGAGCCCAAGTGCTCACCACCAAACAATAAATATAAGGTGTAACAAAACACAAGTGGTTTTTCACAAGCAAAATGGGGTAAGCCAATAGCCGCCAATGCCTCAGAGCCCAAGTGCTCACCACCAAACAATAAATATAAGGTGTAACAAAACACAAGTGGTTTTTCACAAGTAAAATGAGGTAAGCCAATGTCGCCAATGCCTCAGAGCCCAAGTGCTCACCACCAACAATTTTGAGGGGTTTTCTAAGGAAGTGAGAATAGCCAACGATGCATTCTCAGAGCCAAAGTGCTCGCCCCAATTAATACATACAGAGTGTCAATACCAAAACACAGTCCGCTAGACTTGATGGTACATACCAATAATTAAAAAGAACCAAACACAGTCCATGAGACTTGATGGAATATAAAAATAATAAATTAAATAAAATTAAAAAGACTTTGGTTGAAGTGGGATTCGAACCGGCAACCCCGGCCAACTCCCTCAACCATATAATATAACAACAACAATAATAGTAAACTGCTCGCCGCCCACCATTTAACTCCAGCTTAGATAATATGTGAAATATCGATGTTGAAAATTATCGAGATGGGATAAATATTTCACATAGCTCCCATACAATCGATTGTTCCGATAAACGGATTTTGGGCTATAACTCCTGTAATTAAACACGTAAGAACGTGAAATTTTGGACGTATTGCTATTTTCATATGTGAAATGTCGATGTTGAAAATTATCGAGATGGGATAAATATTTCACATAGCTCCCATACAATCGATTGTTCCTATAAACGGATTTTGGGCTATAACTCCTGTAATTAAATACGTAGGAACGTGAAATTTTGTAAGTGTTGCTATTTTTATATTTGAAATATCGATGTTGAAAATCATCGAGATGGGATAAATATTTCACATAGCCCCCATACAATCGGTTGTTCCAATAAACGGATTTTGGTAGATAACTCCTGTAGTTATATAGGTAGGAACGTGAAATTTCGTAACTAATGCTATTTTAGAATGTGGAATGTCGATGTTAAAAATCAATGAGATTGGACCAATATAACACATCGCCCCCATATAATCGATAGTTCCGATAATTTCGGTATGAGCTTAAGTTAAATTCACACAGGCTGTACTGGGATCAAACAGTGAAAATCGTGACGCTTATTCATGAAAGGTATTTAGCCTTCGGCACAGCCGAAGACAGCTTTCCTTACTAGTTTTTATTTAACAATGTTATTCTTACCTACGTGCACATCCCAAAGCGACATTCTGTTGCTATTTACGTACGGCTAGGATTTTCTTGTATACATAATAATAAGCCTTAGCTTTATTTATCGTACATTTTTTTAAAATACCCACCCGAAAATTTCCGAGTGGGTAGTACTACCCATACCTTTTCAAATTAACAAAACACTACACTAAAAAAAAAAATCTACAAGAAACGGCCGTCAAATTATCAGTAAACCGTGTCATTTTTCGTCCAACAGTGGGTAATATCAATTTTGAAAGTGACCTATCATTCTTCGAATATACTATCATATTGTGACGAATTCTATGATTCCTTGATTATTTTCCCTGAGTTCGATCACTGTACGTTAAATAAAACACTCCGATTCTGCTTAATAAGTAGTACGCTTTATTCAGTACTAAAAACCGTAGTACAATATCGCGGGTTAATTCACTCTTCAGTACTTCACTGTACAACACTTCAAAATAAACTGATTGATTTGCGTTGTCTTTGCGCGGTTTATATACCCTAGCAGACAGCAGCTTCACAACCTAGAAATGTCTACACATTTCTGGTTTAAACGCGCAACCGTTTTCTCGAAACGTTTATCTATCGTCATCTCCTCTTTGTGCCACATTCGCAAACCTGCCTCTCGCGCTCACAGCTATAGTTGTGGTAGTGACGCTAGTGATGGAAATACGCTAGATTTGGGAGATGAGCGATTCTTGAGAACATTCGCCACACTGCCCTCCACCTAAGTCTGATCGTCCCGATCAGACACATTTCCCAATCCAAACGTTGCTAGCCTCTCCAGATGAACCACCTTCATTTTGTTTCGTGGTCTTCCAACAGTTTGTATGCGGTAGACAACATCATTTATCCGCTTTATTACTTTATATGGGCCTTCCCAGTTACATTGCAGTTTTGGGGACAAACCTTTCTTTCGTTTTGGGTTGTATAACAGCACTAAATACCCTTCTTTAAAACCATCCGAGTTGATGGCTTTGTCGTATCTGGCTTTCATCTTATCACTCATGATCTTCGTCCGTTGTCTTACAAGATCGTGTATTTCTCTCATTTCTCCTTCCAAAATGCTAGTGGATTTCCTGGCATTTATTCCTTCATCAGCATTTATCCCAAACTTCAAGTCAGCTGGCAACCGCAGATCATTCCCAAAAATTACTTTTGCCGGAGTCTGACCCGTTGTTTCATGTATTGCCGAGCGATATGCCATCAGGAACAAGGAGATGTGCGTATCCCAATCTTTCTGGAACTTATCCACTACTTTCCTCATGTGCTCTTCCAAGGTTCGATTGAAACGTTCCACCATGCCATCTGACTGAGGATGCAATGCAGTTGTTCGAGTTTTCCGAATACCCAATATCTTGCACATTTCTTGGAATACGACTGATTCGAAATTCCTGCCTTGGTCAGAATGTAACTCCATCGGTACACCAAACCTCGCTATCCAATTGTTAGTGAACACCTCTGCAATGGTTTCTGCCTCTTGATTTGGAATCGGGTAAACTTCTGGCCATTTGCTGAAATAGTCCATAACAACTAATACGTACTTGTTCCCGAGTTTGCTAGTAGGAAAGGGGCCAGCTACATCCAATCCTCTCAAACGGTGCAGCTGTGTTGTACTGCTTCATCTGTCCATGGCTTCTCGACTTCGGCCCCTTTGCTTTGATGCACACCTCACAGTTGGCAATCCACTCCGCGATCGACTGCCGGCAACCAACCCAATAGAATCTCTGCTTGACTTTCTCCAACGTTTTCGTGACTCCGAGATGACCTCCACTTGGGCCATTGTGTAGCTCATTCAAAACATCAGAGATTTTCTTCCTTGGGACAACTACCAGCTTCCGAGCGCATTGACCATCTTCGCTTTCCCATACTCTATGTAAGCAACCGGATACCAATTTCAGACTGTTCCACTGTGCCCAATATGACTTGGCAACAGGACTCTCTGCTGACATCTCCTCTCTTGTTGGTCGTTCGTTTTGCTCGATTCCTTGCATCACACGTACCAGATCTGGGTCCTCTAGCTGATGCTTCCTTAGTTGATCCATGTTCCATTCGTCCGTAGATGTTATAGTCATTAGCCGCACATCTATAACATCTTCCTTGGCCTCAGCTTTCGAACAATGCTTGCATTCTAGGTTACATGGTCGCCGGGACATTGCATCAGCATTGCCGTGGTTGCTGCCTTTGCGATGCTCTATGGAAAAGTCATAACTTTGTAGTCGCTCTATCCACCGTGCCAATTGACCTTCTGGATTACGGAACTGCAAGAGCCATTTCAAGGCTGCATGGTCTGTCCTGACGTGAAATCGCTGTCCATAGAGATACTTGTGGAAATGCTTGATGCACTCCACCAATGCCAGTAGTTCTCTCCGTGTTACACAATAGTTCCTTTCGGGCTTCCCAATTGTGCGGCTATAGTACACCACTACCTTCTCCTGCCCATCGACAATCTGTGAGAAAACCCCTCCAATCGCGTAACCGCTCGCGTCTGTATCCAAAATAAATGTTGAGCCTGGGATTGGATACGCTAACATTTCGGCAGTGCACATCCGTTCCTTCAAGGTTTGGAAAGCCACTTCATGTTCCTTCTTCCAATCAAATGACATATTCTTCCTGGTCAACTCATGAAGGCTAATGGCTACGCTGGCGAAATTCGGTACAAATCGACGATAATACGTGCACAGTCCGAGGAACCTTCGTAGCTCATGTAAATTTTTCGGTCTTGGCCAATCCTTTACTGCTTCGATCTTCTCTTTAGCAGTGCAAATTCCCTCCGTAGTAACCTTGTGACCTAAGTAACTTACTTCCTTCTTGAACAATGCACACTTTTTGGGACTTAATTTCAGACCGGCGCCAGCTATCCTTTGGAAAACTTCCTCCAAGTTCTTAAGGTGTTCCTCAAAGCTTTTTCCCAGCACGATGATGTCATCCAGGTACACCAAACATGTTTTCCAATGCAGTCCTTTCAATACTTGATCCATGAGTCTCTCAAAAGTAGCTGGAGCGTTACATAGTCCAAAGGGCATTACCGTAAATTGCCACAGCCCCTCTCCAATGCTGAAGGCTGTCTTTTCCTTATCCTCATCTTTCACCTCTACTTGCCAATAGCCGCTTTTCAAGTCCAGTGTTGAGAACCATTTCGTACCAGATAGTGAGTCCAGAGTATCGTCAATTCTGGGTAATGGATAGCTGTCCTTTTTCGTTACGTCGTTCAACTTCCGGTAGTCCACACAGAACCGCATTTTTCCATCCTTTTTCTTCACTAGCACTACCGGTGAGCTCCATGGACTAGCTGATGGTTCGATCACGCCGCTGTCACTCATTTCCTGTATAATTTCTCTTACCACTTGGCGTTTGGCCAATGGAACACTTCGAGGAGCTTGGCGGATTGGTCTCGCGTCACCGGTCTCAATGTGATGCTTCACTACATTGGTCCGACCTGGTTTGGAGCCATCCTTGTCAAATACGGTAGAGTACTTTAGTAGAAGTTGGTTTGCCTTACTCTGGTGGTCTTCTTCGAGCTCTTACGTCCACGCCGTGATATTATCTGATAGATTACTGTTGCTGGTAGAGACATTTCCCTGGAGCTGTTCATAGTTTATAATCACCTCCACCTCCTGACATTGTCCCAATATAGCTCCTTTGGAAAGCTTGATCGGCGATCGGAACTCATATAGTACTCTTACCGGTATACGTCCATCTTGTTTTGTCATAGCCAGTGTTTTTCCTACTAGTATATCCGTCTTTGAATTGTTTGCTGCCTCGACAACCCACAATTTGTTTGTCCCATAATCTCCATCAATCCTTGCCCAAACGACTGCCTCCGACTTCGGTGGAATTTGTTGACTATCTTCCACGAGTACCCCGCACATCCATGTTCTTATAGCTCATGGTCCTGTTTTGCATGTCGATCTTGATGCCTTGGTTGCTTAAGAAATCCACACCAACTATGATCTCATCAACAATATCTGGCACTATAAAATTGTGCAGTACGGTGACATTTCCAATTCCGATTTCACATGTTATTTCTCCTTGGACTTGAGTGTCCTCACCAGTCGCCGTACGCAATTTTGCTCCATGTAATGGCCTCACTTCTTTGTTGACTAAATCAGATCGAATGATGGAATGAGATGCGCCCGTATCAATAGTCAGTAAACGCTCTTTTCCGTCCACGAGTCCTCCAACAGTAACATTACTTGACTTCCTTCCGATCTGTGAGACAGAGATTATGGGGCATCCAATTGCGGGAGCCAGCCTACGCCCCTTGCGGCTGACTCTCTTTAGTTTAACGGTTGGTTGGATTGGGAGACTTGCTCATCTCCATCAGCCTTGCGCTTACGTCCGCTTGCATTACTGGAATTATTGGAGCTAGATCCAGATCCACAATAACGTGCAATATGACCAGATTTTCCGCACTTGAAGCATTTAATGGCCGCTTCGTTTTTCTGTTGCTTTCCGTTCATTGCCTCTAGGATTGCGTCCACCCATTCTGGTCGTTCTACTTCCACACGATGAGCTTTGTACGCTGGTTTGCACAAAAGTGATGCTGTTTCTTGAGTTAGAGCATGTGATACCGTCTCCGCAAATGATCTCTTTGGATTTGCATAGGTGGCCCGCTTCGTCTCCACATCACGTATTCCATTTATGAAACTTTGTATCTTTACCCTCTCCATGTACTCTACAGGTGCATCCGCGTTTGCTAGGTGCGCTAACCTCTCGATGTCCGATGCAAATTCTTGTAAGGTCTCATGGGCTTCTGGCATCGATTTTGTAGCTCTCCACAGCACCCATCAATGCTTCATAGTTGTTTCTTTCGCCATCAGGAATTGTCTGTAAGATTTCGGCTGCCGGTCCTTTCAATGCTACGAAGAGTGAAGCGACTTTGTCTTCAGCGCCCCAGTTGTTCACAGCTCAAATTGTAGCCTAAATACCTGGAAAGGAACAGAACCGTCAAATGATGGGGTTTTTACCTTGGGTGCGCTTGTTGAAACAGTTGGACGATTTAGCTGCAACTCCTGGATCCGTCCATAACTTCAGCGTCAATTTTATCTTGAAGTTCTGCAATCTTTGCATCTTGTGCCTCCAGATGAGATGACATATAAGCCTTGTGTTCTTCCAGTTGAGTGGAGATCTGCGATGATACCTGTGCCGAAATTTGTGACGACATTCGTGTCTCCTGCTCTTCCAGCCTTGATGACATATAAGCATTGTGTTCTTCCAACTGAGATACCATGTGTGTCTTCTGTTCTTCCAACTGAGATGACATGCCTGTCTCCTGTTGCTCCAACTGAGATGCCATGCAAGTTTTCTGTTCTTCAAACTTTGATGTTATATTCGTCGACATCTGAGCCAATACAGCCAACAGCGAGTCTGGGTCCACATTTGCCACTGAATGCGGAGTATCCTTTTGCTCTTCTATTTTCGTCGCTCCCTCTTCCGAAAGCTGAAAAACATAATCGTCAACGTTGATTCCTTCCGCTTCCATAGCCTCGCGTAGACGTGATTGTAGCTCTGGCTTATTGCCTGTTGTTACCATTCCACGTTTCTCCAACTCGTTTTTATGTTGTTGGATCTTCAAGTCATTAAACTTTGCCATATCCTTGCAATGTCCTTGTTATCGTTTTCAATGTCCGTGTTATCCTTTTCAATGTCCTTGTATTTATTTAACAATACCGCTTCTGACACCAATTGTGACGAATTCGATGATTCCTTGATTATTTTCCCTGAGTTCGATCACTGTACGTTAAATAAAACACTCCGATTCTGCTTAATAAGTAGTACGCTTTATTCAGTACTAAAAACCGTAGTACAATATCGCGGGTTAATTCACTCTTCAGTACTTCACTGTACATCATCATCATCATTTATTGGCGCTTAACCGCCTAAGCGATTTTGGCCGTCGCCTATCAAAGCACGCCAGTCATTCCTTTTTAGCGATAACTGACGCCAATTGGAAACCCCAAGGGAGTTCAAGTCATCCTCCACCTGTTGTTTCCATCTCAGTCGAGGCCTCCCCCTTCCTCTGCTGCCGAATTCGGGTGACGATTGGAAAACCTTCTGGGCTGGAGCTTCTTTGTCCATTCGCATGACGTGACCCAGCCAGCGGAGCCTTTGGGCTTTAATTCGCTGGACTATGGTCAGATCTGCGTAAAGCTCGTACAGCTCATCGTTAAATCTCCTTCGATACTCGCCGTCGGCATCACGGGAAGGACCATAAATCTTCCGGAGAACTTTTCTCTCAAATACTCCAAGGGCCATCTCATCTTCTCTTGACATTGTCCATGAATCTGAGCCATACATCAGGACAGGTATGATGAGAGACTTATAGAGCGCGATCTTTGTTCTTCGAGAGAGGACTTTACTTCTCAATTGCCTACTAAGTCCAAAGTAGCACTTGTTCGCAAGAGTGATTCTCCGTTGGATTTCTAGACTGATATTATTTTCGGTGTTAATGCTGGTTCCCAAATAGACGAAGTCCCACACAATTTCAAATTTGTAACTATCAACAGTGACGTGGCTGCCAAGGCGCAGGTGCGCCGATTCTTTCTTTGATGACAGCAAATACTTCGTCTTGTCCTCGTTGACCGCAAGACCCACTTTTTTCGCTTCTTTATCCAGTCCAGAGAAGGCAGCGCTTACGGCGCGGTTGTTAAGGCCAATGATATCAATATCATCGGCATACGCCAGCAATTGCACGCTCTTGTAAAAGATTGTACCATTGCGGTTTAGCTCTGCTGCTCGAATTATCTTCTCCAGCATCAGGTTGAAGAAATCGCACGAAAGGGAGTCGCCCTGTCTGAAGCCTCGTTTGGTTTCAAATGGCTCAGAGAGGTCCTTCCCGACTCTGACGGAGCTGTTAGTATTGCTCAACGTCATTTGGCAAAGCCGTATAAGCTTTGCAGGGAAGTCAAATTCAGACATGGCGGCATACAGGCAACTCCTTTTTGCGCTGTCAAAAGCGGCTTTGAAATCGACAAAGAGATGGTGTGTGTCGATTCTTTTATCATGGGTCTTCTCCAGGATTTGGCGTATCGTGAAAATCTGGTCGATGGTAGACTTACCAGGTCTAAAGCCACACTGATAAGGTCCAATCAGCTTGTCTACGATGGGCTTCAGTCTTTCACACAATACGCTAGAAAGAACCTTATACGCGATATTAAGAAGGCTGATTCCGCGGTAGTTGGTGCGGTTAGCGGGATCGCCTTTCTTGTGGATTGGGCAGAGCACACTTAAATTCCAATCTGGAGGCATGCACTCGTCTGACCATATTCTGCATAAGAGCTGATGCATGCTTTTTACCAGCTCTTCGCCTCCGTGTTTGAACAGCTCGGCGGGTAGTCCGTCTTTTCCAGGCGCTTTGTTGTTTTTGAGCCGGGATATAGCTATCCTCACTTCATCATAGTCAGGTGGTGGGACGACTTTTCCATCGTCAGGGATTGGGGTATCGGGTTCGACGTCTCCCTCGCAATTTAGCAGTGAGGAGAAGTGCTCCCTCCATAATTTAAGTACACTCTGTACGTCGGTTACCAGGTCGCCATTATTGTCCTTACAGGAACTTGCCCCGGTCTTAAAACCTTCCGTCATCTGCCGGATCTTTTCATAGAATTTTCGGGCATCATTCCTGTCAGCCAGCATCTCAAGCTCCTCACACTCACGCCTTTCGGCCTCACGTTTCTTTTTTCTGAAAAGGCGTCTCTCTTCCTTCTTTGCCTCACGATAGCGTTGCCATACACTGCGGGTTGCGCCCGTTCGCAACGTCTCCCTGTAGGCAGCGTCCTTTTTGTCCGAGGCAGTGCTGCATTCCTCATCGTACCAGTTGTTTTTGCGGGCTCGCTGGAACCCTATTGGGCCTCAGCGGCGGTACGTAATGAGTGAGAGATATGCTTCCATTGCTCGGTTGCATCGTTAGGTCGAGGATTGCTCTCCGATAGCAGGTGTGAGAGTCGAGTGGAGAAATTGTCAGCTGTCTGTGTCGTGCGCAGCTTCTCGACGTCAAACTTTCCTTCCGTTACTGTGCGCACTTTCTTTGCTACACAGAGGCGTGTGCGTATCTTGGCTGCAACAAGATAATGGTCCGAGTCGATATTGGGACCACGAAGGGTACGCACGTCCAGAACGGTGGAGCTATGTCTGCCGTCGATCATGACATGATCAATCTGGTTTCTTGTTCTTTGATCAGGAGACAGCCATGTGGCTTGGTGTATTCACTGTACAACACTTCAAAATAAACTGATTGATTTGCGTTGTCTTTGCGCGGTTTATATACCCTAGCAGACAGCAGCTTCACAACCTAGAAATGTCTACACATTTCTGGTTTAATCGCGCAACCGTGTTCTCGAAACGTGTATCTATTGTCATCTCCTCTTTGTGCCACATTCGCAAACCTGCCTCTCGCGCTCACAGCTATAGTTGTGGTAGTGACGCTAGTGATGGAAATACGCTAGAGTTGGGAGATGAGCGATTCTTGAGAACATTCGCCACAATATTCACATGAATTACTGTAAATTTGAAAGTGGACTCATATCATTAATTGATATTTTTCAAAAATCACATGTTTTTACTGCCAGTTTTACAGTAAATACTGTAATATTTACAGTATTACCATAATCGCTTTGAAAGTGGTTTTGATATGTTACTTTCAACCTTTTTATTTCAGTGTATATATATTTCGAAAGTGTCAAAATTTCTCTACCCAAAACCGTTGAGAATTTTAAAATCGGTTGAAAATTAAATTTTAAATAAATTTTTTTTAACGAATCCACTGAAAAACGGTTTTTTTACCTTGAAACCATTAAAGCGAAATTTTAAGCTGTTCATAATTGTCATAGGTGTAAGCTGAGCCAGAGTTCATGTTCTCATCAAAAACCCATTTTTTTTAAATTGCTGATGGCGGTTATTGAATATAAGCACACGATATGTAACTTGATTTCTTTTTCATTAAAATGCATTAATAAAGTATTACCACATAATAGATGCCTAATTGGCGGGAATACAATTTTATATTTGTTTCCTTTAGCACCCAAATGCTAAAAAGGATCACGAATTTTGCTTCTGTGAAGAGATATTTGAAATCAAAATTGCAAGTTTTCATGTGGTTGTTGTAATTACATTAGGGTGCCCCTAAAAATGCGTAAAAAAGTGTTCTGCGCAGAAATACTGGGGATGGCGTAGCCGGCTGCCAATCAGTTAGTAACGCAACGACTTTAAGATCTGAACAAATCGAATGGAACTGAGCTACCAATGAAAGGTATGAAATGAAGGTATGATAGGCGATTTTTGTTGGTTCCTTCTTGGAGAAGAACAAAACTGGGGTATTCTCTTTAAATTTTTTTCACAAAAAACACAAGAAAATAACACACTATTTAATGAGATAGCTGAATTTGAAATAAAATCTCAATATTCACTCAATATTTACTAAATACCTGTGTGTATGTTTGTGTGTGGGTGGTTGGACATGCGCAGTGGCTGCGAGGAAACGGAAGTTATAAACAACCAAATTGGAGTCATATATGTATTACACATATGATTAGAGTGTGCCACAAACATTCATGAGTCATTATATTATACTAGAGTTCGCCCAGTGGTTGAAATTCAACCACAAAACCTTATTTTATTTTCCTACCTTTTTGCTATTTCTTAAATTTTCCTTTCTTTTCCATATTTTGTATATTTTTGGTTTCTATACATTCCTATTCATTTTGCCTTTTCCTCCCTCTTTACACCATTCAGTAATATAGTTTCAATGTTGATAATTATTTATTCTTCTTAGGTCGTCTTCATACGTATTTCTTTCCTTTCCTTTCCTTAGCATTCATTTGCTTTTATTTCCTTTCCTTTCCTCTCCTTTTCCTCTCCTTTTCCTTTCCTTTTCTTTCCTTTTCTCTTCTTTCATTTCATTTTATTTCCCTTCTTTCTATCTTTCTTTTCTGTTCTTTTCTTTTATTTTTCTTTCTTTTCGTTTCTTTTATATAATTACCTGATCCTTCTTTCCATTTCCATTACATTCCTTTTTCCTTCTATTTTCTTTTTCTTTCCTTTCATTTCGTTTCCGTTGCTTTAGTTTCCTTTCATTTTATTCATTTTTTTTTTTTATTTCATTTCTTTTCTTTTATTTTTTTCTTACCTATATTTTCTTTCACTTTTTTTCTTAAATTTCCCTTCTTGTCATTTCGTTTCCTTACCTTTCCTTTTCTTACCTTTCCTTTCCTACCGTTTCCTTATTTTCTTTTGTTCCTTTCCGCAACTCCTTTGCTGTTCTTTTTCTTTCATTCATTTCCTTAACTTATTTTTTTTTAGCTTTTCATTTCCTTTATTTTGCTTTCTTTTTATTTTCATTTATTTTCCATAGCTTCTTCCTCGCTACCTTTTCTTTCCCTTCTTTTTTTCTTCTTTCCTTTCTTTGTCTTTCTCCTTTTGCTTCTCTTTTCCACTGCTTTACCTACATTACATTTCCTTTCTTCCCTTCCTTTTTTCTTTTCAATTCCTTTCCTTTCCTTTGATTTTTCTGTCATATTTTCCGTTCCTTACCTTTATTTTCCTTTTATCCATCCCTTTCCTTTCCTATTATTTTCTTAATTTAATAGTTTTATTTATTTCATTTTGTTTCATTTTTATTTATTTTATATTATTCCCTTTCCTTTCATTTCCAACAAATTTTATTTTTTTACTTTAAATCACTTTTTTATTTCTGATTTAACTTTTTTTTTTAATTTTATCAATTTTCCATTTTATTTTATTTCACTAAGTCTAGCCACGAAGGGCCTTGTGCATGATCTAGCTTATTTGTGCTTTTTTTCAAAAGCATTTGCTTCTCTGAATCCCCACGCACAGATTTTGTTTTTGTAAACACTGTTTGTACCTAAGCTCAATAAAGTTGACGCGCTGGCTCATGTTATCTTATTGCTGCTCACCCTACTGCAATGAGTGCAAACACAACAATGCAAGTGTACCTACATACACCCATAACAGCGGCTCTATAAAGCGAATGCGTGTATAGCACTTGTAGTGGTGTGATTTTCAAATCATATTATAATTAATTTTTCTAAATTTTTGGTTTGTTGTCGCACACCCTGCTCGGCGAGACATATCGATACATACCAAATTTTATATACCTTAGAATTGTGGTTATTGCAAGAAAGGGAGAAAGCTGTTATGTTTGCGCATTTATATATAATAGATATATGTACATATATACGATTATTTCCTTTCGTTTCATTACTCCATTTTTATTTTACTTTATTCTATAATATTTTATCATATTTTACCAATTTTATATTTTGTTTAATTTCACAAAGTCTAGCCATTTATTTTTAATTTTATTTTATTTTATTGTATTTTATTTTATTTTATTTTGATTTATTTTATTTTATTTTATTTTATTTTATTTTATTTTATTTTATTTTATTTTAATTTATTTTATTTTATTTCATTTTATTTTATTTTATTTTATTTTATTTAATTTTATTTTATTTTATTTTATTTTATATTATTTTATTTTATTTTATTTTATTTTATTTTATTTTATTTTATTTTATTTTATCTTATTTTATTTTATTTTATTTTATTTTATTTTATTTTATTTTTTATTTTATTTTATTTTATTTTATTTTATTTTATTTTATTTTATTTTATTTTATATTATTTTATTTTATTTTATTTTATTTTATTTTATTTTATCTTGTTTTATTTTGTTTTGTTTTATTTTATTTTATTTTATTTTATTTTATTTTACTTTATTTTATTTTATTTTATTTTATTCTATTTTTATTTTATTTTATTTTATTTTATTTTATTTTATTTTATTTTATTTTATTTTATTTTATTTTATTTTATTTTAATTTATTTTATTTTATTTTATTTTATTTTATTTTATTTTATTTTATTTTATCTTATTTTATTTTATTTTATTTTATTTTATTTTGGTTTATTTTATTTTATTTTATTTTATTTTATTTTGGTTTATTTTATTTTATTTTATTCTATTTTATTTTATCTTATTTTATTTTGTTTTGTTTTATTTTATTTTATTTTATTTTATTTTGTTTTATTTTTTTATTTTATTTTATTTTTTTTATTTTATTTTATCTTATTTTATTTTGTTTGTTTTATTTTATTTTATCTTATTTTTTATTTTTTATTTTTTATTTTTTATTTTATTTTATTTTATTTTATTTTATTTTATTTTACTTTATTTTATTTTATTTTATATTATTTTATTTTATCTTATTTTATTTTATTTTATTTTATTTTATTTTATCTTTTATTATTTCATTTTATTTTATTTTTTTATTTTTGCTTCTCTGACTACCTACCCACAGATTTTGTTTTTGTAAACACTTTGTGTAAGCGCCATGAAGTTGACGGGCTCGTGCTTATTATAGTAAACAAAACAACTCTCGTTTTCAGCAACAGCAATCAATGCAATTTTTCATGACTACACACACAATTGCATTGAATGCAAACACAACAATGCTAGTGGTCATACCTACGTACATTCACACATAACAGCGGCTCTATAAGGTGAATGCGTAATTAGCATTTCATAATATAATTAATTTTTTTTAATTTTTGGTTTGTTTTCGGCCACCCTGCTCGGCAAAACATATCGATACATACCAAATTTTATATACCTTAGAATTGTGGTTATTGCAAAAAAGGGATGAACCAGTTATGTTTGCGCATTTATATATAATAGATAGTACATAAAATATACTAGACATTATGATAAGCTTTCGATCGGCCAATTATCACTTACACGATTATTTCAACCGTTGCCGATAATATTGTGACGAATTCGGTGATTCCTTGATTATTTTCCCTGAGTTCGATCACTGTACGTTAAATAAAACACTCCGATTCTGCTTAATAAGTAGTACGCTTTATTCAGTACTAAAAACCGTAGTACAATATCGCGGGTTAATTCACTGTTCTGTACTTCACCGTACAACACTTCAAAATAAACTGATTGATGTGCGTTGTCTTTGCGCGGTTTATATACCCTAGCAAACAGCAGCTTCACAACCTAGAAATGTCTACACCTTTCTGGTTTATTCGTGCAACAGTGTTCTCGAAGCGTTTATCTATCGTCATCTCCTCTTTTTGCCACATTCGCAAACACGCGAGCTGCCTCTCCCTCTGTGGCTCTCACGTCATGTATCTAAACAGCTGTAGTTGTGGTAGTGACGCTAGTGATGGAAATACGCTAGAGTTGGGAGATGAGCGATTCTTGAGAACATTCGCCACACTGCCCTCCACCTAAGTCTTATCGTCCCGATCAGACACATTTCCCGATCCAAACGTTGCTAGCCTCTCCAGGTGAACCACCTTCATTTTGTTTCGTGGTCTTCCAACAGTTTGTATGCGGTAGACAACATCATTTATCCGCTTTATTACTTTATATGGGCCTTCCCAGTTACATTGCAGTTTTGGGGACAAACCTTTCTTTCGTTGTGGGTTGTATAACAGCACTAAATCTCCTTCTTTAAAACCTTCCGAGTTGATGGCTTTGTCGTATCTGGCTTTCATCTTATCACTCATGATCTTCGTCCGTTGTCTTACAAGATCGTGTATTTCTCTCATTTCTTCTTCCAAGATGCTAGTGGATTTCCTGGCATTTATTCCTTCATCAGCATTTATCCCAAACTTCAAGTCAGCTGGCAACCGCAGATCATTCCCGTAGTTTCATGTATTGCCGAGCGATATGCCATCAGAAACAAGGAGATGTGCGTATCCCAATCTTTCTGGAACTTATCCACTACTTTCCTCATGTGCTCTTCCAAGGTTCGATTGAAACGTTCCACCATGCCATCTGACTGAGGATGCAATGCAGTTGTTCGAGCTTTCCGAATACCCAATATCTTGCACATTTCTTGGAATACGACTGATTCGAAATTCCTGCCTTGGTCAGAATGTAACTCCATCGGTACACCAAACCTCGCTATCCAATTGTTAGTGAACACCTCTGCAATGGTTTCTGCCTCTTGATTTGGAATCGGGTAAACTTCTGGCCATTTGCTGAAATAGTCCATAACAACTAATACGTACTTGTTCCCGAGTTTGCTATTAGGAAATGGACCAGCTACATCCATGGCAATCCTCTCAAACGGTGCACCTGTGTTGTACTGCTTCATCTGTCCATGGCTTCTCGACTTCGGACCCTTTGCTTTGATGCACACCTCACAGTTGGCAATCCACTCCGCGATCTCTGCTTGACTTTCTCCAACGTTTTCGTGACTCCGAGATGGCCTCCACTTGGACCATTATGTAGCTCATTCAAAACATCAGAGATTTTCTTCCTTGGGACAACTACCAGCTTCCGGGCGCATTGACCAACTTCGCTTTCCCATACTCTATGTAAGCAACCGGATACCAATTTCAGACTGTTCCACTGTGCCCAATATGACTTGGCAACAGGACTCTCTGCTGACATCTCTTCTCTTGTTGGTCGTTCGTTTTGCTCGATTCCTTGCATCACACGTACCAGATCTGGGTCCTCTAGCTGATGCTTCCTTTGTTGATCCATGTTCCATTCGTCCGTAGATGTTATAGTCATCAGGCGCACATCTATAACATCTTCCTTGGCCTCAGCTTTCGAACAATGCTTGCATTCTAGGTTACATGGTCGCCGGGACATTGCATCAGCATTGCCGTGGTTGCTGCCTTTGCGATGCTCTATGGAAAAGTCATAACTTTGTAGTCGCTCTATCCACCGTGCCAATTGACCTTCCGGATTACGGAACTGCAAAAGCCATTTCAACGCTGCATGGTCTGTCCTGACGTGGAATCGCTGTCCATAGAGATACTTGTGGAAATGTTTGATGCACTCTACCAATGCCAGTAGTTCTCTTCGTGTTACACAATAGTTCCTTTCGGGCTTTCCAATTGTGCGGCTATAGTACGCCACTACCTTCTCCTGCCCATCGACAATCTGTGAGAAAACCCCTCCAATCGCGTAACCGCTCGCGTCTGTATCCAAAATAAATGTTGAGCCTGGGATTGGATACGCTAACATTGGGGCAGTGCACAGCCGTTCCTTCAAGGTTTGGAAAGCCACTTCATGTTCCTTCTTCCAATCAAATGACATATTCTTTCTGGTCAACTCATGAAGGCTACTGGCTACGCTGGCGAAATTCGGTACAAATCGGCGATAATACGTGCACAGTCCAAGGAAACTTCGTAACTCATGCAAATCGTTGGGTCTTGGCCAATCCTTTACTGCTTCGATCTTCTCTTTAGCCGTGCAAATTCCCTCCGTAGTAACCTTGTGCCCCAAGTAACTTACTTCCTTCTTGAACGATGCACACTTTTTGGGAGTTAATTTCAGACCGGCGCCAGCTATCCTTTGGAAAACTTCCTCTGAGTTCTTAAGGTGTTCCTCAAAGCTTTTTCCTAACACGATGATGTCGTCCAGGTACACCAAACATGTTTTCCAATGCAGTCCTTTCAATACTTGATCCATGAGTCTCTCAAAAGTAGCTGGAGCGTTACATAGTCCAAAAGGCATTACCGTAAATTGCCACAGCCCCTCTCCAACGCTGAAGGCTGTCTTCTCCTTATCCTCATCTTTAACCTCCACTTGCCAATAGCCGCTTTTCAAGTCCAGTGTTGAGAACCATTTCGTACCAGATAGTGAGTCCAGAGTATCGTCAATTCTGGGTAATGGATAGCTGTCCTTTTTCGTTACGTCGTTCAACTTCCGGTAGTCCACACAGAACCGCATTTTTCCATCCTTTTTCTTCACTAGCACTACCGGTGAGCTCCATGGACTAGCTCATTTCCTGTATAATTTCTCTTACCACTTGGCGTTTGGCCAATGGAACACTTCGAGGAGCTTGGCGGATTGGTCTCGCTTCACCTGTATCAATGTGATGCTTCACTATATTGGTCCGACCTGGTTTGGAGCCATCCTTGTCAAATATGGTAGAGTACTTTAGTAGAAGTTGTTTTGCCTTACTCTGGTGGTCTTCTTCGAGATCTTGCGTCCACGCCGTGATATCATCATTGTTAATGTTGATGGAGTTTCGTCCAAATCGTTCACTGCAACCTCTGGGGTCCCGCAAGGCAGCATTTTGGGTCCGCTTCTTTTTATAATTTTTATTAATGATATATCTAGTTGTTTCAACAAAGCAAATTTTCTGCTATATGCCGATGATTTAAAAGTATTCTTGGCTATAAAGAGCAGTGCTGACTCTGTTAATCTTCAATCTGATTTGGACAATGTTGCGTTATGGTGTAATCGGAATAAGTTGCATTTGAACATAAAAAAGTGTTCGCACGTTACTTACTCTAAGTCTCGTTGTCCTCTGCCTACTTCATATAAAATAGGAGGGTTTCAGCTATCCAGTATTAGTGAAATTAAAGACCTTGGTGTGGTATTTGACTCTAGTTTTTCTTTTCAAAGCCACTTTAACTACACTAGAGTTCGCCCAGTGGTTGAAATTCAACCACAAAACCTTATTTTATTTTCCTACCTTTTTGCTATTTCTTAAATTTTCCTTTCTTTTCCATATTTTGTATATTTTTGGTTTCTATACATTCCTATTCATTTTGCCTTTTCCTCCCTCTTTACACCATTCAGTAATATAGTTTCAATGTTGATAATTATTTATTCTTCTTAGGTCGTCTTCATACGTATTTTTTTCCTTTCCTTTCCTTAGCATTCATTTGCTTTTATTTCCTTTCCTTTCCTCTCCTTTTCCTTTCCTTTTCTTTCCTTTTCTCTTCTTTCATTTCATTTTATTTCCCTTCTTTCTATCTTTCTTTTCTGTTCTTTTCTTTTATTTTTCTTTCTTTTCGTTTCTTTTATATAATTACCTGATCCTTCTTTCCATTTCCATTACATTCCTTTTTCCTTCTATTTTCTTTTTCTTTCCTTTCATTTCGTTTCCGTTGCTTTAGTTTCCTTTCATTTTATTCATTTTTTTTTTTTTCATTTCATTTCTTTTCTTTTATTTTTTTCTTACCTATATTTTCTTTCACTTTTTTTCTTAAATTTCCCTTCCTGTCATTTCGTTTCCTTACCTTTCCTTTTCTTACCTTTCCTTTCCTACCGTTTCCTTATTTTCTTTTGTTCCTTTCCGCAACTCCTTTGCTGTTCTTTTTCTTTCATTCATTTCCTTAACTTATTTTTTTTTAGCTTTTCATTTCCTTTCTTTCCTTTATTTTTCTTTCTTTTTATTTTCATTTATTTTCCATAGCTTCTTCCTCGCTACCTTTTCTTTCCCTTCTTTTTTTCTTCTTTCCTTTCTTTGTCTTTCTCCTTTTGCTTCTCTTTTCCACTGCTTTACCTACATTACATTTCCTTTCTTCCCTTCCTTT
>CAXKVI010000004.1:80028565-80158396 GCA_964058755.1 Campiglossa producta
AGACGATCTTAGGGTTCCTAACCCTCTATAACTCATAACCTTCAATTGAATTTTTTTTAATAAAAACGGATAGATTTATGAATAAAAAAAATACGTTTATTTATTTTTTTTTTTTTATTATTTATTCTGTAGGCATATTTTTACAAAAAGGGGAGTGTGGCTTACAGGCAACAATGAGTAACAGTGGTAAAGAAAATTCAAGAAAATATAAGAAAATAGATTGACGATTAGGCGAGGTGGAAGTTTTTGAAACAATTTTTGTTTTTGGTATAACATAAAGCAACGCCACATTTCTCACACACCGTGTGAGACGCAAAGCCGTCTTTTTAATGGAACTTTGGCGAATGCTTCGTTTAAAGAGTCTGCTACTGGACGAATTTTGAAAAGTCTGTCAGCGTCAGGGTGGCTCCTAGGAAGCAATTTAGTGTTGTCATTGAAATGAAGGTGTTGCCGTATCTTTTCAAACTTATTAGAAGGCATTGTCTGCTGAATTAGAGATGTGCCCAGTATGGAACTCGAATGGTTCGTAACTCTGGGTAGCTGGACAAGTGACATGAGATATACGATACCTATAAACTGTCGGATTTCTTCCTCAGATACACGAAAAATGTTGTTTGGATCTTTCTGTACCAAATAGATGTTTGTCTCTTCCGAAATTCTTTTTATAAGTTCTGGTCGAAATAAATACAGAAAGAACTGAATGGGGTTTTCGAGTTCCAAGATATCAGATGGCAATGAATCGTTTCCATGAAAAGCCAGCTGCTCTGAGTTCAGTTCTAAGTTCTTTTTCTTCCAAAGCAATGTAAGCTTGTTAGGCTTTTGTCGTTTTGATGGAGGAGCGGAAGTACTTGGAATCTCCTCTTCTCCAGGAGTGAAGTTACTGTCGTCATCGTTCACGTACTCTACTAACTCATCCATATCGGATTCCCCAGCAAGAGTTTCTTCATTCAGTTCTCCGAAATCCGACAGCAAATCTGGGTCGAAGTCAGGATCAGCCAAGCTTTCGCCATCAAAGTCTAAACCATCCTCACTTGCGGAATCATCTTGCAGAGCATATGCGATCTCGTTGTCGGTAAGAGATCGTAGTCGATGAGTCATACTGAAACAAAATAATAACGAATGTATACACCTTTTCATATAAGATATTTTCTCTTTCTGCATAATGTAGCTTACAAGACACAAACACTAAATACCGCCCAATGCAAAAATACCGAGGATTTTAAAGCAAAAAATAGCACCCCCGTAATCTTTGAACACTTACCTTATATATTTTCACAAAAAATAACCACAAAAACGTTAAAAACTATTTTTATTAATTTTTTTAATATTAAGCACATGCGCAGTATGCGAAATTTTTCACTTCACTGACGAAATCAATTACTTTGCAAAATGTAACGGTATTTCATTTGTTTGTTTTTTTTTGGCTGAAAGAACGGAATGTAGACTACAGTTTACAATGCTTTGAAAAACAAAAAAGTAAAAGCAGCTTGAATTAAAGGAGGTGAATTGGTATGTTGCCTGTGGTCTACAAAACGTTACAGAGGGCTAACAAGAAGATTTGACTTATTAACAGATTTCCGCATAATTGTATGTGTTAATAAGATTTGACTTATTAATGTTTTCAAAGGGAAATCTTGCAGAAAACGAACTGATTTCTTAGGGTTCCTAACAAGAAGATTCGACTTATTAATGTTTTCAAAATGAAATCACATATTATTGAGAAGAAAATAAAAATTATATTTCAGAGTTCTTATATTGTCTTCGAGAACTTCAGATTATCAGTTACGATTCAGTTTTAGATTTCTCTTGTATTGCCTTTACCTTCTTATGTTGCCTTTTTATATTTCCTTCAAGCCATCTCACCGCACTCTTCCTTACATTGCCTTCCACACTTGCCATATTGTCTCCACCGCGAATCGAACTAACCACATATTGAATGCTGAACACAGGTGCTTACCATCGAGCCATCGGGTACTTCTGCTTCTCAGCGTATAATTGTTCTACATGATGTCTGCTGATGATGATGCAAGATTTCCCTTTGAAAATATTAATAAGTCAAATCTTCTTGTTAGGAACCCTAAGATCGTCTTATTAACACATACAATTATGCGGAAATATGTTTTCCCTTTGAAAACATTAATAAGTCAAATCTTCTTGTTAGGAACCCTAAGATCGTCTTATTAACACATACAATTATGCGGAAATATGTTTTCCCTTTGAAAACATTAATAAGTCAAATCTTCTTGTTAGGAACCCTAAGATCGTCTTATTAACACATACAATTATGCGGAAATATGTTAATAAGTCAAATCTTCTTGTTAGGAACCCTAAGATCGTCTTATTAACACATACAATTATGCGGAAATATGTTTTCCCTTTGAAAACATTAATAAGTCAAATCTTCTTGTTAGGAACCCTAAGATCGTCTTATTAACACATACAATTACGCGGAAATATGTTTTCCCTTTGAAAACATTAATAAGTCGAATCTTCTTGTTAGGAACCCTAAGAAATCAGTACGTTTTCTGCAAGATTTTCCTTTGAAAACATTAATAAGTCAAATCTTATTGTTAGGAACCCTAAGATTATCTTATTAAAATAAGAAGTTTTTCTCTTTCAGCTTTTTTTCAATATTTTGACAGAAATTTCGAGAAGATTTTCTTATTAATAACACATATAAAAAGAAATCGCAAAGAAAAAAGAAGAAATTGCACTTGATAATATCAATAAGAATTTCCTCATTAAACCAAATAGATTTGCGTATGGTTTTTTTTTCGTTTCCGCCGTCTTGACTACCCCTGAGCCTGAAAACCGTTCATAAAGACAATCTTATTAATTTTATTAGGCATGTTTGGCTCTGTGTGCATTGAATGCAAACACAACAATGCTAGTGGTCATACCTACGTACATTCACACATAACAGCGGCTCTATAAGGTGAATGCGTGTTTAGCATTTCATAATATAATTAATTTTTTTAAATTTTTGGTTTGTTTTCGGCCACCCTGCTCGGCAAAACATATCGATACATACCAAATTTTATATACCTTAGAATTGTGGTTATTGCAAAAAAGGGATGAACCAGTTATGTTTGCGCATTTATATATAATAGATAATTGCGAAGTCATATGCTGTTCTTGCTTTCATTAGACGTTTTAGCTCCGATTTTACAGATCCGTATACTCTGAAAATGTTATATACATCGCTTGTACGATCTAAGCTCGAATATGCTGTTTTTATTTGGAGACCCTACTATGAATGTCATATTGTTAGGCTTGAGAGAGTACAAAAAGTTTTTGTCCGATATGCTTTAAGGTCTTTGCACTTTACTGATCCAACTCCTTCATACAGGAGTCGCTGTTTGCTTATTCATTTAAAGTCTTTGGATAGTAGACGGTCAATTCTGTCTCTGACTTTTGTCTTTGATCTAATTAATGGAGTAATTGACTCCCCTGTTTTACTCAGCAGAATTAGATTTAATATTCCACAAAGAAGTTTGCGGAGTCATGGGATTTTCCGGTTGGATATGGTTAGAACTAATTACGCTGCTAACGCTCCAATTTTTAGAGCCCTGAAAGAATTTAATTCGCTTTCTAATCATGCTTGGCTGGATTTTTCCTCCACAAAGTATTCTTTTAAATTGTTATTAAATGAATTATATACATAAGTTATTTTTTAGTTTATAAGTACATATACATTAGTAGTTGTTTCTAGTAATCTGTGTGAAATTGTCATATTTCTAGATTAAAGTGAAATAAATAAATAAAGATTAATGTTGCTGGTAGAGACATTTTCCTGGAGCTGTTCACAATTTATAACCACCTCCACCTCCTGACATTGTCCCAATATAGCTCCTTTTAAAAGCTTGATTGGCGACCGAAACTCATTTAGTACTCTTACCGGTATAAGTCCATCTTGTTTTGTCATAGCCAGTGTTTTTCCTACTAGTATATCCGTCTTTGATTTGTTTGCTGCCTCGACAACCCACAATTTGTTTGTCCCATAATCTCCATCAATCCTTGCCCAAACGATCGCCTCCGACTTCGGTGGAATTTGTTGGCTTTCCACCCGCTTACTGATGTACTTGTTCTCGTAACCAAAATTTAGTGGCACATCCATGTTCTTATAGCTCATAGTCCTGTTTTGCATGTCGATCTTGATGCCTTGGTTGCTTAAGAAATCCACACCAACTATGATCTCATCAACAATATCTGCCACTATAAAATTATGCAGTACGGTAACATTCCCAATTGCGATTTCACATGTTACTTCTCCTTGGACTTAGGTATCCTCACCGGTCGCCGTACGCAGCTTTGCTCCATATAATGGCCTCACTTCTTTGTTGACTAAATCGGATCGAATAATGGAATGAGATGCGCCCGTATCAACAGTCAGTAAACGCTCCTTTCCATCCACGAGTCCTCCAACAGTAACATTACTCGACTTCCTTCCGATCTGTGAGACAGAGACTATGGGGCATCCAATTGCGGGAGCCAGCCTACGCCCCTTGTGGCTGACTCTCTTTAGTTTAACGGTTGGTTAGATTGGCAGACTTGCTCATCTCCTTCAGCCTTCCGCTTACGTCCGCTTGCATTAATGGAATTATTGAAGGCAGATCCAGATCCACAATAACGTGCAATATAACCAGGTTTTCCGCACTTGAAGCACTTAATAACCCCTTCATTTTTCTGTTGCTTCCCGTTTAGTGCTTCTAGGATTTTGTCAATTTTTTCGGCCCAGTCTGGCGTCTCCACTTCCACACGGTGAGCTTCGTACGTGGGTTTACTCAAAAGCGAGGCTGTTTCTTGTGTTAGAGCATGTGATACCGCCTCCGCAAATGATCTCTTTGGATTGGCATATGTGGCTCGCTTTGTCTCCACATCACGTATTCCATTTATGAAGCTTTGGATTTTTACCCTTTCGATGTATTCCACGGGTGCGTCTGCGTTTGCCAGATGGGCTAACCTCTCGATATCTGATGCAAACTCCTGCAATGTCTCATTAGTCTTCTGGAAGCGATTCTGTAGCTCTATTTGATGTATCTGTCTCCTATGCTCGCTGCCGTAACGTCTTTCAACGGCTCCCATCAACGCTTCATAGTTGTTTCTTTCAGCGTCCGGAATAGTCTGTAAGATTTCGGCTGCAGGTCCTTTCAATGACACAAATAAAGCAGCGACTTTGTCCTCAGCGCCCCAGTTGTTCACAGCTGCTGTCTTCTCAAATTGTAGCTTAAATACCTGGAAAGGAACAGAACCGTCAAAGGATGGGTGTTTTACCTTGGGAGTGCTTGCTGAAACACTTGGACGATTCAGCTGCAACTCCTGGATACGACTTCTTAACGCATCCACCTCGGCTTCGACTTTCTCCTCAAGCTGTATTATTTTCCTGTCCTGCATATTTAGCTGTGCTGACATACGTTCCTCCTGTGCCTCCAGCTGAGATGACATATAAGCCTTATGTTCTTCCAATTGGGAGGAGATCTGTGACGATACCTGTGCCGAAATTTGCGACAACATTCGTGTCTCCTGCTCTTCCAACCGAGACGTAATGCGTGTCTCTTGTTCCTCCAACTTTGATGCCATACGTGTCTCTTGTTGTTCCAACTGAGATGCCATGCGTGTCTCTTGTTGTTCCAACTGAGATGCCATGCAAGTTTTCTGTTCTTCAAACTTTGATGTTATATTCGTCGACATCTGAGCCAATACAGCCAACAGCGAGTTTGTGTCCACATTTGCCACCGAATCCGGAGTATCCTTTTGCTCTTCTATTTTCGTCGCTCCCTCTTCCGAAAGCTGAAAAACATAATCGTCAACGTTGATTCCTTCCGCTTCCATAGCCTCCCGTAGACGTGATTGTAGCTCTGGCTTATTGCCTGTTGTTACCATTCCACGTTTCTCCAGCTCGTTTTTGAGTTGTTGGATCTTCAAGTCATTAAACTTTGCCATATCCTTGCAATGTCCTTGTTACCTTTACAATGTCCTAGTTATCCTTTTCAATGTCCGTGTTATCCTTTTCAATGTCCTTGTTATCCTTTTCAATGTCCTTGTTATCCTTTTCAATGTCCTTGTATTTATTTAACAATACCGCTTCTGACACCAATTGTGACGAATTCGATGATTCCTTGATTATTTTCCCTGAGTTCGATCACTGTACGTTAAATAAAACACTCCGATTCTGCTTAATAAGTAGTACGCTTTATTCAGTACTAAAAACCGTAGTACAATATCGCGGGTTAATTCACTATTCTGTACTTCACTGTACAACACTTCAAAATAAACTGATTGATGTGCGTTGTCTTTGCGCGGTTTATATACCCCAGCAAACAGCAGCTTCACAACCTAGAAATGTCTACACCTTTCTGGTTTATTCGTGCAACAGTGTTCTCGAAGCGTTTATCTATCGTCATCTCCTCTTTGTGCCACATTCGCAAACACGCGAGCTGCCTCTCCCTCTGTCGCTCTCACGTCATGTAACTAAACAGCTGTAGTTGTGGTAGTGACGCCAGTGATGGAAATACGCTAGAGTTGGGAGATGAGCGATTCTTGAGAACATTCGCCACAATATAGTGGAAAATAATCGACTCTGTCAAAACTTGTATACATCACTTTGTACCAGCACGTAAAGCGCTGCACAATGGGCTGGATTTTGAAAAAATTGGCCAAAAATCGGTTTAGGCATTGGGACAAATGAAGTACATTTTTGAAATCTAGAAACATCAAAGTAGGACTGAGTAAAATTTTTTTTCATTTTGCTTAAGTATTTCGTTAGATAAAGGATAATTATCGATAATTTAATAGCAAAACTACTATCCTTATGAATGTTTCTTATTGGAGCTTAGCTCGAAAATTGTTTATACCTGCTGTATTTTTTACAAGTACTAGGGTATTCTAATTTTTGATGTTACGAAATTTTTATGAAGTTTGATACTTAGAGAAAATTGACAAAGATTTACACAGCGATGGATACCATGACGCGTTTCGGACTTTCCAGGGTCCACATCAGACGGTTTTCCGGACACAGAAGTACTGTGTCTGCACCGAAGCGGTTAAAGCAATTGCTTATAACAAATCAGCTACGATGCCCTGTAGTATTTCTAAGTCAACTTTCTTATAAGCGTGCCAATTTCATACCTTTAGACATAAGGCCGCGACATATTTTCCATATGATACACGGAATATGAGTATATTATTAGGCGTGCATATTTATGCAGAAGCACACTGAGGTTTTTAATTTGCATTCCTTCTTACCACTTTTTTGTGTATTATTAGTTTGCTCTACCTATGGTGTGTACTTATGTATCAATTATGAATGTTTCTTATTGGAGCTTAGCTCGAAAATTGTTTATACCTGCTGTACTTTTTACTAGTACTAGGGTATTCTAATTTTTGATGTTACGAAATTTTTATGAATTTTGATACTTAGAGAAAATTGACAAAGATTTACACAGCGATGGATACCATGACGCGTTTCGGACTTTCCAGGGTACACATCAGACGGTTTTTCGGACACAGAAGTACTGTGTCTCCACCGAAGCGGTTAAAGCAATTGCTTATAACAAATCCTTATACTTTTGACAATTGTTTATTTACAATTTGTTGTGCATATATTTCTGTGGTATTTGTTTCCTTTAGGGGTCAACTGCTAATAAATTAGCTATAATTATGGGAGATAGCTCAAAAGACGGGGTTTGGCCTCAGGATCACGAATCCGGAAGCGGCCATGTTTAGGCGCGATGCCTAAAATATTAAAAATGTGCCACCCTAATGTCACTTTCCAATCACCCACACCAAGCCACCCACCTGCATGCGCATGCATGACTGTTCGTGTTTTGTCAGCACACACATACATGCATGTGGGTGCACATGTGTGGGTCCTCCTCCCCTTAATTCCGGAGGATGGTTTTCGGTTCAACGGTTGTCAACGACGTGACAACCGTCTCTTTTTCTGCCAACCGCCAACGGACACACATCAGCCCCAGGACTTCTTCTACGCCACATATAAGGTAAATCTTCAACTTTGTTAACACAATTTCTCACAATAAACGGCCTTTTACTAATCGAGAATTTCTCGCTTTTCGATCTTTTTATTTCTTCCCCTTACAAAATATAAACTCGAGCGCGGTGTCTTATCAAAGAGATCAAAAATTGTCCCAACGACAAACAAAGACACCCCTCGAATTTATTCAGGCCATAACCATAACTTTTCACTAAAACAAAATATTAACAAAAACGCTTCCGGATTCGTGATCCTGAGGCCAAACCCCGTCTTTTGAACTATCTCCCATAATTTTAGCTAATTTATTAGCAGTTGACCTCTAAAGGAAACAAATACCATTTCTGTTTAAGATTAAAAGTCTTGTTTAAAGATGTTTTTTATGAAAGTTCAAGCCCAAGCGATGAGAGAGAGCATTGAATGCACTTGCAATATCCTGCCATTGCGACTTAAAATTATTGGGAACTGTCCCTCTGGAAAAGCCTTTTTCAAGCGCAAGATTTTGGTTTAGTTCTAAAACAAGCTGTGCAAATTGGTTGTTGTTTGTTATTTTCATTTTTCTTTCCATTTCACTAAATTAAATAAAAAGTAAATAAATAAAGTGTGTAAAAAGGTATAATTCAGAATTATTTTACCAAATTATTACAGCAGAATATTTAATTGAGCGCTTGTCGCCACCAAAATTTGTGTTGACAATTTTTATGTTGACACCCGTCTATAGAATATCACTATTGTTGTCGTCAATACCAAAATAGTATCAACAGCTGTCAAAAGTTATCGACTTTGATGGCGGCAATACCAATTAGGAGGCGTGGACACTATTTTTGACTATGTTGACAACCGTAATAGGGGTGAATAATTTTTTCGCATGGTCGATACAGCTAGAAAATAGCGAAATACAGATATTATGTGTGTAAAAATAAATCAGCATTTTATGTTCAAGCCTTTAGTGGACATCGCACTCTTTTAGTTTGGACCGATTCCGGCAGATATAAAAAATCTCCCCTTTATTTATAGAAATTTTCTAAATTTTTCCTATAAGGAGGCCACGCCGAGTGCCGGTCTCACCCGATCCCCGCTAGGTATTTAAAATTGGTTTTTTTTCAAGTGTTCTCTCGGGTATCTCCTTTCTTCTATTAGTGCGCAAATATGCGCTTTTTTTGTATGTGCTGTGATAACGGTCCACAAAGGCCAATAATTGAAATTTACTGTTCTAAATTCAACATTTTTTTTTAAACGAAAGATTTTGAGATTTGCAAGAGTGTACTTTAACCTGATTTTTGAGTTTTGGTTTGTTTAAATTTTTTGTTTAGTGGGCAAAGTGTGGGGAAATTGCAAATTTTGAAAACGCGGTATTATCCTGCTCCAGTTGGGACACTTTAAACGGAAAAAATTACCTCAAAATATGTTTAGGAGTTATCTTAAACGAAAAAAAATATCAATTGAAAATTTTGAAAAAGTTAAAAAAATTATAAATGGTCTCCTATACGAGGATGTGAACGAAAATAAATTATTAAAAACCAACAGTAATAGCTAGCTTTTTAAAATTGGCACTTTATTGTGCTAAAATTTTATGGCCTATAAAACTGCATATTCAAATTATAAAAAGTATTTTAAAAAATTCCTATATATAAAAAGTGGGAGTAGTTATTGACCGATTTCGCCCATTTTCAGCAACAACATAGTCTAGGTATATACAGAGCAAGGTGCAAAATGTGGTTTCGATATATACATTTTTTTTCCTCGAGTTATTGATTTTTGACCGCTTTTTCCAGATTTCAGCCCATTGTGCGCTGTAGCTTAGCAGGTGAAAACCAGAGTTCAATGGAGTCGAACTAATGCTTGCCTCAACAGTCGGTATTGTACCAGAAGGTCCTGATACGAGATCCATATCCGGAAAAGCATTGACAATTTCGGTAACACTCCTCTAAACAACTTCACAATCAACAACAGACAATCATTATTGCCGCTTTTTCACGAACTACACAGTAAAAAGAAAAGTCTAAATTTAATACCAATTGTGTGTTTATATATAACAACGCCGAAAAGCACTAAATAAATACCATTTTCCGTTTAATTGAGAGAAAGAGTATTATTTTGGTATTATTTTAAGACCATTTGGACTAATTTAATTGCCAAAATTGAGAGAGAGAGCGATTTAGAATTATTTTGGTATTATTTTAAAACCATTAGCCCAAATTTAATTTCCAAACTTTTTCAGTGTCTTGAAATAATACTATTTGGTATTAAATTTAAAAAAAGTAGTCTTTCATTTTTTACTGTGTATGCAAAAAAATGTAAAAATGTAAATAAGAAAACAAGAAAACAAAAATGGTGATACAGAGTAAAAATAAAAGTCAAACTTTAATACCATTCTGGTGTTTATATATAACAACGCCGAAAAGTATTTTTCAACCTTAAATTAATACTATTTAGTATTAAAACTCAAATTTAATTCCAAAAAGGCTTAGTTTCAATAGGGACTGGTATTAAAAGTAAACTTTCATTTTTTACTGTGTAGTTTGAGAGATCGAAATCTAACTGTGCATAAAAGAACAGTTAGCCACAGCTGTCAGTTCAACCATAGCATATTGAGTCATGGGCCCCTATATCTATCTCGATTATTTTGTGCCGTTACGTAGTACCGTTATGTGGACAAAATTATAATACCCTTGTACTAGTACTATGTAGTACGCTGGGTATGAAGGCTTAATTATACATCGTTATCGCTAGAGCCATAGCCATAAAGCTAATCAGCTGTTCCAACCAAACTTATGGAAATCAATGTAAAGGCAGAATTAGTTACCCTTATCAAAGAGAATATATCAACAAGAGCCGTCACTCGTTATAAAGGCAAGGAAAAAGATGGATGCCGTTTTCTTTCAGGGTTTCAGTAATTGTGTTTTCCTCAGTTTTGTGAATTCGACAGCTGGTAAATTTTTGTTTCGACTCTTGTGTTATTTCAGTTCTCGTCTATTTTCTTTTACACATTTTGTTTTGATTAGACAATAACATATTTATATCGAAATTACCGAAACCCTGAAAGAAAACGGCATCCATCTTGTTCGTTGCTTTCATAACGAGTGGTGGCTCTTGTTGATATATTCTCTTTGCCCTTATGGAAATCAGTGTAATCGATTATATTGTGACGAATTCGATGAATCCTCGATTATTTTCCCTAAGTTCGATCACTGTACGTTAAATAAAACACTCAGATTCTGCATAATAAGTCGTACGCTTTATTCACTTCTAAAAACGGTAGTACAATATCGCGGGTTAGTTCACTGATTAGTACTTCACTGTACAACAGTTCAAAATAAACTGAATGAATTGCGTTGTCTTTGCGCGGTTTATATACCCTAGCAAACAGCAGCTTCGCAACCTAGAAATGTCTACACATTTCTGGTTTATTCGTGCAACAGTGTTCTCGAAACGTTTATCTATCGTCATCTCCTCTTTGTGCCACATTCGCAAACACGCGAGCTGCCTCTCGCTCTAACGTCATGTATCTAAACAGCTGTAGTTGTGGTAGTGACGCTAGTGATGGAAATACGCTAGAGTTGGGAGATGAGCGATTCTTGAGAACATTCGCCACACTGCCCTCCACCTAAGTCTGATCGTCCCGATCAGACACATTTCCCGATCCAAACGTTGCTAGCCTCTCCAGGCGAACCACCATCATTTTGTTTCGTGGTCTTCCAACAGTATGTATGCGGTAGACAACATCATTTATCCGCATTATTACTTTATATGGGCCTTCCCAGTTACATTGCAGTTTTGGGGACAAACCTTTCTTTCGTTGTGGGTTGTATAACAGCACTAAATCTCCTTCTTTAAAACCTTCCGAGTTGATGGCTTTGTCGTATCTGGCTTTCATCTTATCACTCATGATCTTCGTCCGTTGTCTTACAAGATCGTGTATTTCTCTCATACCAAGATGCTAGTGGATTTCCTGGCATTTATTCCAAACTTCAAGTCAGCAGGCAAACGCAGATCATTCCCAAAAATTACTTTTGCCGGAGTCTGACCCGTTGTTTCATGTATTGCCGAGCGATATGCCATCAAGAACAAGGAGATGTGCGTATTCCAATCTTTCTGGAAATTATCCACTACTTTCCTCATGTGCTCTTCCAAGGTTCGATTGAAACGTTCCACCATGCCATCTGACTGAGGATGCAATGCAGTTGTTCGAGTTTTCCGAATAACCAATATCTTGCACATTTCTTGGAATACGACTGATTCGAAATTCCTGCCTTGGTCCGAATGTAACTCCATCGGTACACCAAACCTCGCTATCCAATTGTTAGTGAACACCTCTGCAATGGTTTCTGCCTCGTGATTTGGAATCGGGTAAACTTCTGGCCATTTGCTGAAATAGTCCATAACAACTAATATGTACTTGTTCCCGAGTTTGCTAGTAGGAAATGGACCAGCTACATCCATGGCAATCCTCTCAAACGGTGCACCTGGGTTGTACTGCTTCATCTGTCCATGACTTCTCGACTTCGGACCCTTTGCTTTCATGCACACCTCACAGTTGGCGATCCACTCCGCGATCGACTGCCGGCAAACAACCCAATAGACTCTCTGCTTGACTTTCTCCAATGTTTTTGTGACTCCTAGATGACCTCCACTTGGATCATTATGTAGTTCATACAAAACATCAGAGATTTTCTTCCTTGGGACAACTACCAGCTTCCGAGCGCATTGACCATCTTCGCTTTCCCATACTCTATGTAAGCAACCGGATTCCAATTTCAAACTGTTCCACTGTGCCCAATATGACTTGGCAACAGGACTCTCTACTGACATCTCCGCTTTAGTTGGTCGTTCATTTTGCTAGATCTCCTGCATCACACGTACCAGATCTGGGTCCTCTAGCTGATGCTTCCTTAGTTGATCCATGTTCCATTCGTCCGTAGATGTTATAGTCATTAGCCGCACATCTATAACATCTTCCTTGGCCTCAGCTTTCGAACAATGCTTGCATTCCAGGTTACATGGTCGCCGGGACATTGCATCAGCATTACCGTGGTTGCTGCCTTTGCGATGCTCTATGGAAAAGTCATAACTTTGTAGTCGCTCTATCCACCGTGCCAATTGACCTTCCGGATTACGGAACTGCAAAAGCCATTTCAACGCTGCATGCTCTGTCCTGACGTGAAATTGCTGTCCATAGAGATACTTGTGGAAATGTTTGATGCACCCCACCAATGCCAGTAGTTCTCTTCGTGTTACACAATAGTTCCTTTCGGGCTTTCCAATTGTGCGGCTATAGTATGCCACTACCTTATCCTGCCCATTGACAATCTGTGACAAAACTCCTCCAATCGCATAACCACTTGCATCTGTATCCAGAATAAACGTTGAACCTGGGATTGGATACGCTAACATTGGGGCAGTGCACAGCGGTTCCTTCAAGGTTTGGAAAGCCACTTCATGTTCCTTCTTCCAATCAAATGACATATTCTTTCAACTCATGAAGGCTACTGGCTACGCTGGCGAAATTCGGTACAAATCGGTGATAATACGTGCACCGTCCGAGGAACCTTCGTAGCTCATGTAAATTTTTCGGTCTTGGCCAATCCTTTACTGCTTCGATCTTCTCTTTAGCAGTGCAAATTCCCTCCGTAGTAACCTTGTGACCTAAGTAACTTACTTCCTTCATGAACAATGCACACTTTTTGGGACTTAATTTCAGACCGGCGCCAGCTATCCTTTGGAAAACTTCCTCTAAGTTCTTAAGGTGTTCCTCAAAGCTTTTTCCTAACACGATGATGTCGTCCAGGTACACCAAACATGTTTTCCAATGCAGTCCTTTCAATACTTGATCCATGAGTCTCTCAAAAGTAGCTGGAGCGTTACATAGTCCAAAGGGCATTACCGTAAATTGCCACAGCCCCTCTCCAACGCTGAAGGCTGTCTTTTCCTTATCCTCATCTTTAACCTCCACTTGCCAATAGCCGCTTTTCAAGTCCAGTGTTGAGAACCATTTCGTACCAGATAGTGAGTCCAGAGTATCATCAATTCTGGGTAATGGATACCTGTCCTTTTTCGTTACGTCGTTCAACTTCCGGTAGTCCACACAGAACCGCATTTTTCCATCCTTTTTCTTCACTAGCACTACCGGTGAGCTCCATGGACTAGCTGATGGTTCGATCACGCCGCTGTCACTCATTTCTTGTATAATTTCTCTTACCACTTGGCGTTTGGCCAATGGAACACTTCGAGAAGCTTGGCGGATTGGTCTCGCGTCACCGGTATCAATGTGATGCCTCACTACATTGGTCCGACCTGGTTTGGAGCCATCCTTGTCAAATATGGTAGAGTACTTTAGTCGAAGTTGTTTTGCCTTACTCTGGTGGTCTTCTTCGAGATCATGCGTCCACGCCGTAATATCATCTGATAGATTAATGTTGCTGGTAGAGACATTTTCCTGGAGCTGTTCACAATTTATAACCACCTCCACCTCCTGACATTGTCTATTGATATGACTATCTTCCACTAGTACCCGCTTACTGATGTACTTGTTCTCGTAACCAAAATTGAGTGGCACATCCATGTTCTTATAGCTCATAGTCCTGTTTTGCAAGTCGATCTTGATGCCTTGGTTGCTTAAGAAATCCACACCAACTATGATCTCATCAACAATATCTGCCACTATAAAATTGTGCAGTATTTCTCCTTGGACTTTAGTGTCCTCACCAGTCGCCGTACGCAATTTTGTTCCATGTAATGGCCTCACTTCTTTGTTGACTAAATCAGATCGAATGATGGAATGAGATGCGCCCGTATCAATAGTAACATTACTCGACTTCCTTCCGATCTGTGAGACAGAGACTATGGGGCATCCAATTGCGGGAGCCAGCCTACGCCCCTTGCGGCTGACTCTCTTTAGTTTAACAGTTGGTTAGATTGGGAGACTTGCTCATCTCCTTCAACCTTGCGCTTACGTCCGCCAGCATGATTGGAATTGTTGGAGCCAGATCCACAATAACGTGCAATATGACCAGATTTTCCGCACTTAAAGCACTTAATGGAGCCATCGCTTTTCTTCTGTACCCCATTCAATGCTTCCAAAATTTTGTCGATTTTGTTGACCAAGTCTGGCGTCTCCACTTCCACACGGTGAGCTTTGTACAATGGTTTGCTCAAAAGAGATGCGGTTTCTTGAGTTAGCGCATGTGATACCGTCTCCGCAAATGATCTCTTTGGATTTGCATAGGTGGCCCGCTTCGTCTCCACGTCACGTATTCCATTTATGAAACTTTGGATTTTCACCCTCTCGATGTATTCCACTGGTGCGTCTGCGTTTGCTAGATGAGCCAACCTCTCGATGTCCGATGCAAACTCCTGTAATGTTTCGTTAGCCTTCTGGTAGCGATTCTGTAGCTCTATTTGATGTATCTGCCTTCTATGCTCGCTGCCGTAACGTCTTTCAACGGCTCCCATCAACGCTTTATAGTTGTTTCTTCCAGCGTCCGGAATAGTCTGTAAGATTTCGGCTGCAGGTCCTTTCAATGCCACAAATAAAGCAGCGACTTTTTCCTCAGCGCCCCAGTTGTTCACAGCTGCTGTCTTCTCAAATTGTAGCTTAAATACCTGGAAAGGAACAGAACCGTCAAAGGATGGGGTTTTTACCTTGGGCGTGCATGTGGAAACACTTGGACGATTCAGCTGCAACTCCTGGATACGAGATTTTAACGCATCCACCTCGGCCTCGATCTTATCTTGTCGTCCCCTGAAAACTTCTAGCTGCGATGAGACTCTTTGCTCTTGTGCCTCTAGTTTTAACGTTATGCGTGTTTCCTGTTCCATCAACTCTTCCTTGATCTGTGACGTCATGTACGTCTTCTGTTCCTCCAACTTTGATGCCATGCGTGTCTCTTGTTGTTCCAACTAAGATGCCATGCAAGTTATCTGTTCTTCAAACTTTGATGTTATATTCGTCGACATCTGAGCCAATACAGCCAACAGCGAGTTTGTGTCCACATTTGCCACTGAATCCGGAGTATCCTTTTGCTCTTCTATTTTCGTCGCTCCCTCTTCCGAAAGCTGAAAAACATAATCGTCAACGTTGATTCCTTCCGCTTCCATAGCCTCCCGTAGACGTGACTGTAGCTCTGGCTTATTGCCTGTTGTTACCATTCCACGTTTCTCCAACTCGTTTTTGAGTTGTTGGATCTTCAAGTCATTAAACTTTGCCATATCCTTGTTATCCTTTTCAATGTCCTTGTATTTATTTAACAATACCGCTTCTGACACCAATTGTGACGAATTCGATGAATCCTCGATTATTTTCCCTGAGTTCGAGCACTGTACGTTAAATAAAACACTCAGATTCTGCTTAATAAGTCGTACGCTTTATTCACTACTAAAAACCGTAGTACAATATCGCGGGTTAATTCACTGTTTAGTACTTCACTGTACAACACTTCAAAATAAACTGAATGAATTGCGTTGTCTTTGCCATCATGAAATAAGAAAGGTGACAGCAAGAAAAATCACGTACATTGTGTATCAATACCAAGTGTAAACTCTTCTGCATAGACGTCAAAATTCCAAAATGAGTTTAACACCTGTTTGAGATTGTGGTTAGTAACAAGTGTGATATCATAGACATAGTCGTGAAAACTTCAAAGTGAGTTTAGTCACCTGTTTTTAATTTCCTTTTTTGTCTCACTTCTTTCCATCTTCCCATCTCTTTCTACCATTAGGTAAAAGATAGGAGACCGCCATGTTGATGTGTGCAGGATGTTAAACAACGCCATTTGCTTTTCTGTTATTCGGTGCTGGCGACATCTTAATATGTGCAGGATGTAAACAAACCGACATTTTAATGTGTGTTGTCAAAAGAAGAGTTCACACTTGGTATTGATACACAATGATCACGTATGTTTGCTGTTGTTGTTAAACGTATTTTGGGCTGTCAAATATTTGTCAAACTGCGTTGGTTTGTTTACAAATTTATTAATTGAAAAGTTTGCAGCCTAAAAAATATTGAATACAGCTTGTTTTGTAATATAATTCTGGTCTTTTTCGGTAAAAAATATGTGTGATATTCCATACGTGCATGCATTGTACGCAAAATAAGTTGAAACTCGCATTTATTTAACGATTTGTTGGTAATTTTAGTGCGGAAGTTGCGGGCTTTGGTAATCTCCCAAACTCAATTTAAATGGGCACTGCGGTGAAGTTGCAGGCTTTGCTATACATCCACCTGCTTTTTTCATTTAGATGTTTTCCAATTTCACACTAAATCTCACGAACTCTTCCTAGAAAATTTTTGCACGATAGTTTGTAAACAAAAAGGTGGCTTTTGACAACAATTTCACTTAACAAAGTTGATCAAAATCAGAAAAAAGTAGAAAAAAATTAAACAGCTGTTCATTTGCTGTCACCTTTCTTATTTCATGATGGTCTTTGCGCGGTTTATATACCCTAGCAAACAGCAGCTTCGCAACCTAGAAATGTCTACACATTTCTGGTTTATTCGTGCAACAGTGTTCTCGAAGCGTTTATCTATCGTCATCTCCCCTTTGTGCCACATTCGCAAACACGCGAGCTGCCTTTCCCTGTCTCGCTCTCACGTCATGTATCTAAACAGCTGTAGTTGTGGTAGTGACGCTAGAGATGGAAATCCGCTAGAGTTGGGAGATGAGCGATTCTTGAGAACATTCGCCACAATATGTACTTGCTATTACATAACGCTTACGCGTTTACCTTGATTTCCAAAGGGTGGTTGGAACAGCTGTTATGCGTTATGGGTATGGCGTTAGGGTTAACGATGTATAATTAAGCCTTAAAAATTATTCAGAAGTTTGCAAACTCTCCGGGTGTATTTCGGCCATGAGCATTTCGTGCCTTATCGACGAAAATCACGACACTATCGCTCTGACAGTATATACTCCAAGGAATAATAACATTGCAGTAGTTTGCAAGGTGTTCTGACAGTAGATACTCCAAGGAGCAACAACACTGGAGTACTCTATGGAGTAGCAGAAACAAAGCGAAGGTTGGAGTAGGTGGTCCAGTCCTAGGACATCGCAATGTTAATTGGAGCACAATTTTTGTATGTAAAAGGATTACTCTTTGGATAGAAGTACTCTTTGGATAGGAAATAGAGTACTCTCGATTTTTTTAGGGGAAACAGTTTCAAAAGCCGGAAACGGTTCCAAACGGTTTTGAACTTTTTTGATGTCTCACTTCTTTTAGTGGGCACATAGGTATTTTCTTTTACAAACAGGTACCCTGAAAATTTTTCAAGGAAGATTGTCGAGCAAGGTTACGAAAGACACGTTTTTCGATGGCTTCATTTAACTATAGTCAAACTTGCTATTTCAGTACTTTTATACTGAGGTCAACAGATGGCTTCCATCGAAAAAAATTTACGAGATCCGAAAAGAAATGTTCAGGCTTATCTCAGAAAGCACCCTACATATTAATGTTTTACATATTTCATTTAGCTTCCATTCTAATAATTTCTAATAAAAAAGGTAGAGTTAATTTTAGGAATTTGTTTTGCAGAAATTTCATCCATCGTTAATAATAATTACACTGGATCACAAATTCCAACTTTTTTTCTGCACCAGAGACGCCATAGTGAAATTCCTATGTAAAATCACCTCCTAATTCCGAAAATCAAAGTTATTTTTACTTGAATGGTACCGTTTTTGAGATATTTACGATTTACCGTTATTTCAAAAAACAAAAAAGATGGCTCCACTTAATCGTGTATATCTCAAGAACAAACTGAGCTCTTCCAAACCGGTTTGAAAAATTTGAAAGCTAATAAAATTTACTATAATCAGTACATACAACACTTTTTGCTAGGTCCTGCAGATTCAAACATATTGAACAATCATTACGGATTTTTTAAATTTTTTTTGTAAAGATATAAAAAAATGTGTACTTTGCGAGGAAGCATTTCGAAAACTTTTTGTTTTTTAGCAGATATTTCCCCCCCCCCCCCCCCTCCTCTAAGCTCTGTTTTATTACAAAAAAAAAACAAGCTATCAGTGAACAAAATCGATGAACTAATACAAAAGTTATAAGCATTCAAGTAAATATATCCATTTAATACTTAAGTACCCTACAAATAATAGCATATGTACATATGGTTCTGTCTTAACTCTATGATCTTATTTTATAATTGAAAAAGTTATGTGTCTTGTTTTGACGCTTATTTAGATTAGGATCGGTTTCTCTTATGAGAAACCAACAGTAGTCGCCCATCATAGCGACATCCCAGAATCCTTGATACCGACTTCCAATCACTTTCATTTGCTGGTGAAACCTTTCGCCATGCTCGTCACTTTCGTCGCCAAGATTTTGCGGGAAAAAATTTAAGTGGGAGTGTAAGAAATGAATTTTTAAAGACATATTTACTCCTGAAAGAAAATAAAAAAGTAAATTAGATAAATACATAAGTGACACATTAGTATATAATTTTCTTAGGCTGGAATTATCTTTCAATTCAGAACAAATTGTTTGTTTATATTTTTCCCGTTCTTGTTTGTTCGGAACTGGAGGATGAATTCAGATTTATGGCTATATATTCTCATGTAAATTTATGTAATATATAATTTATTATAATATGTTTTTTTATTTACCCATTTCCGCATAGTTTTTGATTAAGTCGTTCACTATCATCTCGTAGTTAGGACTTTTGTGTTTGCCTAAAAAAGAAGTAACGACCTTTTCAAAAGAATCCCACGCTGCTGCCTCCACTGGTGACAATAGTTCTTTGAAATGGTTATTGGTCATCATTTTCCTTATTTGCGGTCCCACAAAAATCCCTTCCTTTATTTTTGCTTCTGAAATCTCTGGGAAGATTGTCTTCAAATGGCGAAAAGCTTCGCCTTCTTTGTCCAAAGAATTCACAAAGTTTTTGATAAGGCCGAGCTTGATGTGGAGCGAAGGTAGAATTATATTTTCCTTCTTTATAAGTGGAGAGTATTTTATGTTATCTACCCCAACTTGAAACTCGATTCGTTCTGGCCAATCCTTTATGATGTAGTGGTCTTGACGAGCTCGGCTATCCCATTTGCATAGAAAGCAACAGTATTTTGTGTATCCACTTTGTAGACCACATAGCATTCCAACGACTTTAAGATCGGCACATATTTTCCAATCATGTTCTTTGTATTTGATTAACTTGAGCAATTTTTGCATTATCTCATATGTTTCCTTCGTATTTACTGCATGCGCGATCGGGATAGATGGCTTTTGGTTGCCAATATGCAATAATACGGCCTTTAAACTTAATTTATTGCCGTCTATGAACAATCGCCACTCTTTTGAATCATATGGTTCACCAAATTGTTTGAATAGACCAGCAATGTCTTTGCAGTAACAAACACTGTCCTCCTTCGTATAGTACTTGGAAAATTCTTCGTGACGAGTTCTATAATATGTTACCTTAATATCGGATGAAACAAATTTAAATTGTCGCATTCGAGAGGCGTGTAGTTCGGCCTTTTCCTTTGACAATTCCAAATCCCTTATCCAATCATTGAGTTGTGCTTGTGACAAAGAATTTCTTTCGTTTTCCGTTTGAAATTCAGTACAACATGATGCCGCGTAATCAGATACTACTGTTGACAACGAATCTGGAGCCGGAACTAAAGTTAAATTTGATTCTGGCATGTCGCTTCTGTTGAAATTAGTTCTGGTAATGACACTGTAGATACGCTCGCATAGGTTACTTTTCTGGACTTTCCAACCCCAAGTACTTTTGTAGTACAAATATAGCAGTCCGTTGAATGGCAAGTTGGTTCCCTCCACTTCATTGGTGTAATAAATTTCACACGTCGCCTAAATAGATAGTTTCAGAAATTAGTCAGCTATGCATTAAAAGGGAACAAATTCCTAATTTTTACAACGTACCTTTTTGTTCCGGTTTCCGAAGAAATCAATTCGACTCGGCATGTGGTGCACACAGTGTTCGGTGTCCATGGTTTTTCATTGTTTTTAGGCTCAATTCCAAAACACTTATAGTATGTAACTTTCAAAGGATTTGAAAACACACGTCTCATACTTTTAACAATAAATTGACCGCAGTTGAAACAGAACATATCTGGATCATTTGTACACTCAAACTCTCGCGCCCTTTTATTCATTTTTTATTTTTAAGTAAATGACGGGTTATAAACTGCAATTATAAACTGAACAGTATCCGGCGAGCCTTGCAGATATTATGAAGGAACAAGGCGCATGTACTCTTATTTATACTTAGATCCAGTAAAAATTCAAGCCTACCTAAACAAAAAGGTTCCCTAGTTCTACAAAGAAAACACTACCTGCCTCAAAAATATGCTCTACACTACGACACTAACAGCTTTTTGTATCTAATAACTTTTCGAAAATCTACCTGCTAACTAACTGATATACGAACACTAACACATATGTACTAGTAGGGTACTTAAGCATTAAATGGATATATTTACTTGAATGCTTATAACTTTTGTATTAGTTCATCGATTTTGTTCACTGATAGCTTGTTTTTTATACCTTTCATGAACATGAAATGGTATTATAACTTTGGTCCGATGTTTGTAAATATGAGAAGAAGAAGAGATAGACCCATCAATAAGTATACCGAAATGATCAGGATGACGAGATGAGTTGATTTAGCCATGTCCGTCTGTCCGTCTGTCTGTTTGAACGCAAACTAGTCCCTCAGTTTTTGAGATATTTGGCTGAAATTTGGTATGCGGCCACCATTTTCCAATATAGGAATCATTTGTCGGAACCAGCAAGATCGCACCAATATAACATATAGCTCCCATACAACCGATTATTCCGATAAACGGATTTTGGGCTATAACTCCTGTAATGAAACACGGAGCAACGTTAAATTTTATAAGTGTTGCTATTTTTATATGTGAAATATCGATGCTGAAAATCATAGAGATGGGATAAATATTTCACATAGCTCCCAAACAATCGATTATTCCGATAAACGGATTTTGGGCTATAACTCCGGTAATTAAACACGTAGGAACGTGAAATTTTGGAGGTATTGCTATTTTTATATGTGAAATATCGATGTTGAAAATCATCGAGATTGGATAAATATTTCACATAGCCCCCATACAATCGATTGTTCCGATAAACGGATTTTGGTAGATAACTCCTGTAATTATATAGGTAGGAACGTGAAATTTTGGAAGTATCGCTATTTTTATATGCGAAATATCGATGTTGAAAATCATTGAGATGGCATAAATATTTCACATAGCTCCCATACAATCGATTATTCCGATAAGCGGATTTTGGGCTATAAGTCCTGTAATTAAACACATAGGAACGCGAAATTTTGGAAGCATCGCTATTTTTATATGTAAAATATCTATGTTGAAAATCATTGAAATGGGATAAATATTTCACATAGCCCCCATACAATCGATTGTTCCGATAAACGGATTTTGGTAGATAACTCCTGTAATTATATCGGTAGGAACGTGAAATTTCGTAAATGTTGCTATTTTAGAATGTGGAATGTCGATGTTAAAAATCAATGAGATTGGACCAATATAACACATCGCCCCATATAATCGATAGCTCCGAAATTTCGGTATGAGCTAAAGTTAAATTCACACAGGCTGTACTGGGGATCAAACAGTGAAAATCGTGACGCTTATTCATGAAAGGTATTTAGCCTTCGGGGGGGGGAAATATCTGCTAAAAAACAAAAAGTTTTCGAGATGCTTCCTCGCAAAGTACAAATTTTTTTATATTTTTACAAAAAAAATTTAAAAAATTCGTAATGATTGTTCAATATGTTTGAATCTGCAGGACCTAGCAAAAAGTGTTGTATGTACTGATTATAGTAAATTTTATTAGCTTTCAAATTTTTCAAACCGTTTTGGAAGAGCTCAGTTTGTTCTTGAGATATACACGATTTTTTGTTTTTTGAAATAACGGTAAATCGTAAATATCTCAAAAACGGTACCATTCAAGTAAAAATAACCTTGATTTTCGGAATTAGGAGGTGATTTTACATAGGAATTTCACTATGGCGTCTCGGGTGCATTTTGGCTGTAAACCAGTGTTATTATTATATTGGAGAAATTCAATCATGGCCGCAGGAAAAAAGTTATTAAAATTCAGACCTATTTTGAAGCTACATTCTTCTTAAGTATTTTAGTAGTAAAATTTATTGTGTTTGTATTTGTAATTGGAAACCGAAACCGGAACGAAACGGAAAAGAAACTCTGCAAAAATCTCGTTAGAGGTTATGATAACCTGTTGGTACCCAGCTAAAATCGTTGGATTATGTGTTCCAATTTTTTGATATTGGAGTACTCCTATAGTATTCCTTTGTATACCTCATCGGACCACCTTCAGCTTTTTGAAAGTCGATCATTGCTCGTGCCTTATCGACGAAAATCACGACACTATCGCTCTGGCAGTATATATTCCAAGGAGTAACAACATTGGAGTACATTGCAAAGTGTTCGGAGAGTAGGTACTCCATGGAGTAGCAGAAACAAAGCGAAGGTTGGAGTAGGTGGTCCAGTCCTAGGACACCGTAATGTTAATTGGAGCACAATTTATATATGAAAAAGGATTACATTTGGAGTTCTCTGATGCTCCAATTGGAGTACTCTTTGGATAGGAAATAGAGTACTCTCGATTTTAGCAGGGTGTATCGCCGCCATTAATTAAGTTTAAATAGCAAGATTTGCTAAAAATTGAGAATTAAGTATTGAGCAACCGTTTGAGAAGAGAACGGCCAACGTTCTGTAGAGATGTATATTGGAACGATTTTCCGTCATCCCTTGTCAATTTTGGTTTTGTAACAAACTGGTTTCGGCGATCTGCCATCTTCAGTGTTTGATTTCGTTCTGACTTTGTGTCTATCCGTTGTCATGTTACAAAACCAAAATTGACAAGGGATGACGGAAAATCGTTCCAATATACATCTAGTATCCCCTTGTCGGAAAAACACAAAATCAAATCAGTTCTGTAGAGAAATGTCCCTGCAAAAATCGAGAGGACTCTATTTCCTATCCAAAGAGTACTCCAATTTGAGCATCAGAGTACTCCAAATGTAATCCTTTTTCATATACAAATTGTGCTCCAATTAACATTGCGATGTCCCAGGACTGGACCACCTACTCCAACCTTCGCTTTGTTTCTGCTACTCCATAGAGTACTCCAATGTTATTACTCCTTGGAGTATATACAGGCAGAGCGATAGTGTCGTGATTTTCGTCGATAAGGCACGAGGAATAATCGTCTTTCAAAAAGCTGAAAGTGGTCCGATGAGAAATACAAAGGATTACTATTGGAGTACTCCAAAATAAAAAAATTGGAACACATAACCCAACGATTTTTGCAGGGTGTGTTGAGAAAATGTTTTTCTGTTCTTATTGGGACTCAACCGGTAAAAAATTTCGTTTTCATCATTTTTCGGACCCCTGTTCATTGTGCATAAATACTATAATTTATGCACAATGCCCCTGTTTATAGCATTGCCAACAGTGGCAGCTTTTATAAAATACCCCAAATGCAGAAACTCCTCAAAAATACCTGTCAAATTGTCGCGATTCCTTTTGTACCCAAACATCCGTATGTAATTTTTTCAGATATTTTTAACAAAGATGTTTTTTGACAACAAAAATTGATTTGCAAAAAAAAAATATTAATGAAAACATAAGTGGCCTATCGAAATGTGGTCAAAAGGGATGCAAATGAACACAATGTGAGTTAGGAATTGCAATAAACTTTTTATTATTGTACTTCCCATTTTATAATTTCATTATGAAAAATTAATTTTATTAAGTGTAAACGCTCCGGGGTTCCAAGCAGCTACAGCGGCCGCGGCTGCAGCAGCAGCCTCGCAAAATAAGGAGAACTGTGAGAATTTCGCCGATGCAGAAATACCAGACTCGGGTGGTCAGTGGGCAATGGAAGAGGGTACTTATATAGATCGCGAGCTCCAGCAAACTAGTCGGCTCAATGAAGAAGCTGGGGAGTATCCCCGATTTGGCTGGGTGGACATCACCAAAGAATTCTTCAATGCATGCTCGGAATTGAATCTCGGCGAATTAGCGCAAGATATGCTCTTTGGATTGTTTGAGGCTATGTCTGCTATTGAAATGATGGATCCTAAAATGGATGTCGGAATGGGTTATAACAAGCATGATGCGCCGCCACATACTTTTGAATCTGCCGTAGAGGTAAGCGATTTCATGCATTTTAGTCACATGTTTGCTTTTCTGAGATTGGGTATTCCCCAAATATACAGGCTGGTGTTTTAAAATTGGATAACTTAAGCAATGAAGAGCTAATAGGGACGTTCGATGCCCTATTCGCATGTTTAGTATCCTGGTTGGAAGGAAACTCTATGGATCAAGTATTGTTCACATGTCTATACTTGCATCAGCCAAGAAGCATTAAAGATAAATCATTGCGTTCGTTCTGCAATGCAATTCGTAATCTTATTGTCATTATAAAGAATATTATTATAATAAGTAGCGTTAATGAGGAGGAAGATTTCCAACTTTATGGGAATTCATCACTATTGGCTGTTGAAGCATGTCAACCAGATGTAGTGGCAGCTCAACTAAAGGAAGCCGAGGATGATTTAGTTCGCCTTAGCAAAACTGAATCACAACCGGAGTCCACAATGTCAGTTGTACATCGGCTACGTTTCATGCGTTATTTTTACCAGTCCATTTTTCAATTTGATTGTGTCATGACAACTTCACCAACTGAATCTAATATGAACGAAATTTATAAAAACTTGAACGCCTCACTCGAGTTAATACCACAAATTAAGCGCACCATTGATAAGGGCATTCAACCTTTGCCAAACTGTAAGTATATCATTGATAACTTGGAAGTGTGTTGTTTTGAGTTTTGTACTCATTTTTTATACTTCATTCGCAGCCGAATCACCTAATCCTATAGGATTTTCACCGCGCATTCACGATCGAAGTCAACCACCAACTTTCCCCCGGAATGTGAAAATACGCGATCGTCCATCTAGCATGATATTTCTGGAGGAATTAGTTCATCGTTTGAAATTTGCTTGTAAAATAATACGAATGCGTGATTATTACTCCGCCCTGGTAACTATCCATGCACATTTTTTTTGCGAAAATATCAAAAATTTATTCAATTTCTAAAATTTTTTTTCAGAATTTCTTTATAGAATTCAGTAAGAAATCTGGACAGTGCGTACTTTCGCGTAGCGTACTTCAGGGTTTGTTTATATCTAGCCGTAGATTGATTTTTGGTACCATACCTATTAAAGACTTTCTGTGGGACTCTGTGCGAGCTTTTAATTCCCCGCCAATTCTAAATCCAAAACACCCATTGGCTATAGATCAAAAAATTCAAATGTATTTAGATACGTTCTTCCGGTACTGCATTAGTTTGAATACCTTCACACAATTTATACGCATATGTGGCTTCAATCGAGCTAGACAACGTGACAAATTGGCACGCTTCATTGATAGCTTCGATAATATTCAAGTAGAGGCGGCGCGCTTGGATTCTCACTTGACTATTATGGCCAATGAAAAGGCTAGCGAAGGCAACGAGGCTCATGCTACAGCACTCAAGCATAGTGCTCAATTCGCCACATGGGTATTGTACAATTGTTTTCGCGCAATGATGTTATTTTTGATGTCAGGCTTTGAATTAGAGCTTTACTCGGTACATGAGTTTCTATATATTTACTGGTAGGTTTTTTAGAACTATGCCCTCAAAAACGTTGACACTCTAACTTTGTTAACTTTTTTATTCTCTTAGGTATCCTTACGAATTGTTAATTGGTTTCATTGTATCAGCGCTAACACGCACTGAGAATAATCTGCTCGTACAGGAAGAGTATGCAGAGCATCAAAGCAAACTTCATGGAAGTGGCAATGCGAAAAATCGTAAACCAAAACCGAAAAGGAACAAAAAACAACAGAAACCATATAGACAGGAGATAGTGTACTACCATGCCTTACTTAGCATGTGCGGAGGATTTTATAAAGCATTAGGTGCATTGACAAAGGATGGACGTATAAGACAGCCAATGCCAAAATTTGATAATGAAGAAATTCGTTTTAATCGAAGGTTTGCACCATTTGCTACTCTGACTAGCCCACCTCCAGTGTCCTATGCAGAATTTAAGGGCATTCGAGATCATATGATGCGGCCACCATCATCGGAAATTTATGCGATTGCTGCTAAGCATTTTGACCAAGCGCGAAATGTGTTGGAATCCATACAAAATCCTGAGCAAGAGGTAAGATGATAGTTGTGGTTAAACCAGCAAACAATGCCCCGACGCTATACTGATTGGTACTGTCTCTTTAAACACCTTCCGGCCTGTGTCTTTGGGGATTAGAAACCGGTTTTAGTGTTAAACTTGTTTTCTAGCTGCAGCGTTTGCTGGGAGGCAACATAAAGTTTAACGTTTTTTTAACCTATGCATTTTTTCCTTATATCCATTTTTATTCCTAAAACACAGATTCTAGACATGCTGCACGTTGCGAAGGTTAATTATGTAGTTATGAACGTATTGGCTAAAGGTCATCAGAAAGACTCCAAAACACAACCCGACTTTGACTTTTCCAAACATCGCCACTTTCCGATAATAAAGTTAAATTAAAATTCTCATTGTCATTTCGAATGTAGATTTGTGCTGCGCATGATACGGAATAACAAATTAATCTTAAGATTTGACAAATCATTTTTGGTTTTATTATTTAAAAAACAAACATGTATCTCTCAACAAAGAATTAAATAAAATGTTACAAAAATTATGTATACTTTCTTTAATTTTTTTATATTCTGTTTTCGTTTGATATAAAATCCTGTTTTACTACATATTCCAAAACATAGGATTTGTCTTTTGGTATTGCACAACTTATAGTGCAAGTATAAACAGTCAATGTGCCCCAGTCAAGATTATCATCTTTCAACAAATTTAACATCTGTGGCATTATTTGGAACTCAAAACGCCGTGCGCTACCGCAAAGCTCACAGTTCGGAATTTGAAGTTGTTCAAATATAGTTTTCTTCACATCCCCGATCCAGAGTGGACTTCCACCGCGTTTATACCGCAAAATTTGATCAGGCTCTTTATCTACTTCTTTTTTAAAATTGAAGAAATGTGTATCATCTGCTATCGCCGATTCATAAGCATACTTATCCAATTCCGTAACAGAGACCTGTTTTAATGTTCCAGTTTTTCCAGAAGCTTCTAATTCTTTAAACTCTTCTAAGCGTAATTTTTCTGCATTTTCATCATCCTCATCTTTTGGAGTCTCATCTTCAGCCTCAATTGGCTCAATAAAGATTTCCCATTCTGGGAACATTATATCGGGTAAAAATATATTAACATCTGCAGTTTCACTTTGAGTTTCTGTGTTACAATGCTTTTTGTGATGCGGCCAGTGGGCTCGTTGATGTTTCGCGGAGCAATAACTAATCTTACGACATCGACCACATGCTGCTGGCCCTAAACAGCCACATGCTGCACATAGCTTTTTTGCGGGAAGTATTTCAGGCTAAAGAATTAAGGGTATTAGTTTCCTTTAGGGGACAACTGAGGCTAAAACGCGTCTTTTGAGGTATCTCTCATATTTTTAGCTAATTTATTAGGAGTTGTCCCCTAAAGGAAACTAATACCGAATTAAGTAAAAAAAGATGTCATAATAAAATTTCTTAGGAGCAATTTTTTCCGCAAATTACCAATGGATTTCCTTCTTCGATTGGAGGCTCGTCGGAATAGAATTCATTTCTCCTCGGAAGCTGGCATCTATATACTGTTAAATGCCTAAGGAATAGAAATTTGTATGTACTAATATATGAATATTAACAAACGAAATCGTGTTTTACTTTGACGAGTTACTTTTCTGGCAAGCAATGGAGCGGCATATAAAAATATATATTGTTCGATGAAAGCTATGGTCATCTTCGTATGGGGCATATATCTGTAGATTTGTAATGTATGTATATAAATAACAAAAGGAATGCAATTGTTACACAAACCTGACATAAAAAGGATTTAGGCGTTTTGCATTCACCACAAAGCAATTCTTCACTGCTTGGTAGATTTTTTAAATTTAGCCATGCTGGCTTTCCACCGATTTTGTTGGGGAAATAACGATTCGTTAGCCATCCACTTTCGCGTTCTTCCGGAAATCCTAATACTATTTCGATCATTGCTTAGTTAAATAAATTGAAATATACAGAATAGCAATGGAATTTTATACTATCCACGCTCGCAGAGTTGAGGGCCTATTGATTAAATAATCGATTGTCTATCGAATTGTGGCGAATGTTCTCAAGAATCGCTCATCTCCCAACTCTAGCGTATTTCCATCACTAGCGTCACTACCCCAACTACAGCTGTTTAGTTACATGACGTGAGAGCGACCGAGGGAGAGGCAGCTCGCGTGTTTGCGAATGTGGCACAAAGAGGAGATGACGATAGATAAACGCTTCGAGAACACTGTTGCACGAATAAACCAGAAAGGGGTAGACATTTCTAGGTTGTGAAGCTGCTGTCTGCTAGGGTATATAAACCGCGCAAAGACAACGCAAATCAATCAGTTTATTTTGAAGTGTTGTACAGTGAAGTACTGAACAGTAAATTAACCCGCGATATTGTACTACGGTTTTTAGTACTGAATAAAGCGTACTACTTATTAAACAGAATCGGAGTGTTTTATTTAACGTACAGTGATCGAACTCAGGGAAAATAATCAAGGAATCATCGAATTCGTCACAATTGGTGTCAGAAGCGGTATTGTTAAATAAATACAAGGACATTGAAAAGCATTGTGTATCAATACCAAGTGTAAACTCTTCTGCATAGACGTCAATATTCCAAAATGAGTTTAACACCTGTTCGAGATTGTGGTTAATAATAAGTGTGATATCATAGACATAGTCGTGAAAACTTCAAAGTGAGTTTAGTCACCTGTTTTTAATTTCCTTTTTTGTCTCACTTCTTTCCATCTTCCCATCTCTTTCTACCATTAGGTAAAAGATAGGAGACCGCCATGTTGATGTGTGCAGGATGTTAAACAACGCCATTGCTTTTCTGTTATTCGGTGCTGGCGACATTTTAATATGTGCAGGATGTAAACAAACCGACATTTTAATGTGTGTTGTCAAAAGAAGAGTTCACACTTGGTATTGATACACAATGTTGAAAAGGATAACAAGGATATGACAAAGTTTAATGACTTGAAGATCCAACAACTCAAAAACGAGTTGGAGAAACGTGGAATGGTAACAACAGGCAATAAGCCAGAGCTACAATCACGTCTACGCGAGGCTATGGAAGCGGAAGGAATCAACGTTGACGATTATGTTTTTCATCTTTCGGAAGAGGGAGCGACGAAAATAGAAGAGCAAAAGGATACTCCGGGTTCAGTGGCAAATGTGGACACAAACTCTTTATTGGCTGCCTTGGCTCAAATGTCAAACAACATAACATCAAGCATGTCATCAAAGTTGGAAGAACAGAAGACACACATGGCATCTCAGTTGGAACAACAAGAGACACGATTGGCATCTCAGTTAGAAGAACAGAAGGCATACATGGCGTCACAGATCAAGGAAGAGTTGATGGAACAGGAAACACGCATAACGTTAAAACTAGAGGCACAAGAGCAAAGAGTTTCATCGCAGCTAGAAGTTGTCAGTGGACGACAGGATAAGACCGAAACCGAGCTGGATGCGTTAAAATCTCGTATCCAGGAGTTGCAGCTGAATCGTCCAAGTGTTTCCACAAGCACGCCCAAGGTAAAAACCCCATCCTTTGACGGTTCTGTTCCTTTCCAGGTATTTAAGCTACAATTTGAGAAGACAGCAGCTGTGAACAACTGGGGTGCTGAGGATGAAGTCGCTGCTTTATTTGTGGCATTGAAAGGACCTGCAGCCGAAATCTTACAGACTATTCCGGACGCTGAAAGAAACAACTATGAAGCGTTGATGGGAGCCGTTGAAAGACGTTACGGCAGCGAGCATAGAAGGCAGATACATCAAATAGAGCTACAGAATCGCTTCCAGAAGGCTAACGAAACATTACAGGAGTTTGCATCGGACATCGAGAGGTTGACTCATCTAGCTAACGCAGACGCACTAGTGGAATACATCGAGAGGGTGAAAATCCAAAATTTCATAAATGGAATACGTGACGTGGAGACGAAGGGGCCACCTATGCAAATCCAAAGAGATCATTTGCGGAGACGGTATCACATGCTCTAACTCAAGAAACCGCATCTCTTTTGAGCAAACCATTGTACAAAGCTCATCGTGTGGAAGTGGAGACGCCAGACTTGGTCGACAAAATCGACAAAATTTTGGAAGCATTGAATGGGGTACAGAAGAAAAGCGATGGCTCCATTAAGTGCTTTAAGTGCGGAAAATCTGGTCATATTGCACGTTATTGTGGATCTGGCTCCAATAATTCCAGTAATGCAAGCGGACGTAAGCGCAAGGCTGAAGGAGATGAGCAAGTCTCCCAATCCAACCAACCGTTAAACTAAAGAGAGTCAGCCGCAAGGGGCGTAGGCTGGCTCCCGCAATTGGATGCACCATAATCTCTGTCTCACAGATCGGAAGGAAGTCAAGTAATGTTACTGTTGGAGGACTCGTGGACGGAAAGGAGCGTTTACTGACTATTGATACGGGCGCATCTCATTCCATCATTCGATCTGATTTAGTCAACAAAGGAGTGAGGCCATTACATGGAGCAAAGTTGCGTACGGCGACTGGTGAGGACACCCAAGTTCAAGGAGAAGTAACATGTGAAATCGCAATTGGAAATGTCACCGTACTGCACAATTTTGTAGTGGCAGATATTGTTGATGAGATCATAGTTGGTGTGGATTTCTTAAGCAACCAAGGCATCAAGATCGACATGCAAAACAGGACTATGAGCTATAAGAACATGGATGTGCCACTCAATTTTGGTTACGAGAACAAGTACATCAGTAAGCGGGTACTCGTGGAAGATAGCCAACAAATTCCACCGAAGTCGGAGGCAGTCGTTTGGGCAAGGATTGATGGAGATTATGGGACAAACAAATTGTGGGTTGTCGAGGCAGCAAACAATTCAAAGACGGATATACTAGTAGGAAAAACACTGGCTATGACAAAACAAGATGGACGTATACCGGTAAGAGTACTAAATGAGTTTCGATCGCCGATCAAGCTTTCCAAAGGAGCTATATTGGGACAATGTCAGGAGGTGGAGGTGATTATAAACTGTGAACAGCTCCAGGAAAATGTCTCTACTAGCAACATTAATCTATCAGATAATATCACAGCTTGGACGCAAGAGCTCGAAGAAGACCACCAGAATAAGGCGAAACAACTTCTACTAAAGTACTCTACCATATTTGACAAAAGTGGCTCCAAACCAGGTCGGACCAATGTAGGGAAGCATCACATTGATACCGGTGACGCGAGACCAATCCGCCAAGCTCCTCGAAGTGTTCCATTGGCCAAACGGCAAGTGGTAAGAGAAATTATACAAGAAATGAGTGACAGCGGCGTGATCGAACCATCAGCTAGTCCATGGAGCTCACCGGTAGTGCTAGTGAAGAAAAAGGATGGAAAAATGCGGTTCTGTGTGGATTACCGGAAGCTGAACGACGTAACGAAAAAGGACAGCTATCCACTACCAAGAATTGACGATACTCTGGACTCACTATCTGGTACGAAATGGTTCTCTACACTGGACTTGAAAAGCGGCTATTGGCAAGTGGAGGTTAAAGATGAGGATAAGGAAAAGACAGCCTTCAGCGTTGGAGAGGGGCTGTGGCAATTTACGGTAATGCCCTTTGGACTATGTAACGCTTCAGCTACTTCTGAGAGACTCATGGATCAGGTATTGAAAGGACTGCATTGGAAAACATGTTTGGTGTACCTGGATGACATCATCGTGCTGGGAAAAAGCTTTGAGGAACACCTCAAGAACTTGGAGGAAGTTTTCCAAAGGATAGCTGGCGCCGGTCTGAAATTAAGTCCCAAAAAGTGTGCATTGTTCAAGAAGGAAGTAAGTTACTTGGGCCACAAGGTTACTACGGAGGGAATTTGCACTGCTAAAGAGAAGATCGAAGCAGTAAAGGATTGGCCAAGACCGAAAAATGTACATGAGCTACGAAGTTTCCTCGGACTGTGCACGTATTATCGTCGATTTGTACCGAATTTTGCTAGCGTAGCCAGCAGCCTTCATGAGTTGACCAGAAAGAATATGTCATTTGATTGGAAGAAGGAACATGAAGTGGCTTTCCAAACCTTGAAGGAACGGCTGTGCACTGCCCCAATGTTAGCGTATCCAATCCCAGGTTCAACGTTTTGTAACTGCCTGGTAAGGGAGAGAAGGAGTGGCGGGGTGGCATGGTGGTAGCCCGGCTGAGGCTCATCGGCTTTGAGGCGCGGTTCTTGCCAATTCTCCTTTCCCAACAGTTGCATAGCAAGCTTAGGTTCATGCCTGGGGAGAGAAATAAAACTAAAAGGAGAAAGAGAAACATAGGAAAGCGGGAGAAAACCCGTCCGAGTCAGGTGGAGCCTTCCCACCCCTCCTGTTCACGAGATGTGAACAGCCTTTGGACTCTACTATGGCTCCGCTTCCCGAGTAGAGTCCCCTTAAACCTGACTAATGTCCGTCATTAGGTACTTACTTTGCTTTCATACTCCCACTCAACCACCCCAACTTACCATCAGTTTGCCACAAGGGCAACACCTGCACCAACAAATTTATGCCTTTTAGCCAGACATATTGTTGATAAAAATCAGCTATGAAAAGAAATATCCTCAACCCATAAAATGAAGTAACCTCTCTTCACCGAATATTCAATTCAATACAATATTTATTCATGTAATACTAAATTGAATTATTATAACTGATCAAACCCTAAATACTATGTCTAATATTCCTACAATTATTCCTTAACCAAATTCATTTATTAATTTTGACTAAAAAAATTCAAGAATATAAAATTTTACAACCGGCCTAATGTACAGATTACTATTTGTGTAAAAAAACACACGTATAGACATATATAAATATGAGTGTACGTGTGAGCGCTAGTTCTCAACAAAAATTTATAACCAACAATATTTATATAAGCGTGTAAGTTTTCGCTCAGCTAAAAGGTATGTGTGAAAGTGAGTGTGTGTGTGCTTTCTTTCTCTTTGGGAGAACTCACCTCGTTTACAGTCCACGCTGGTACCAATGTGACAAAAAGGGGAAAAAAACAAACAACATACCCTGGATAAAAGTTATTGTTGGTACGGTTAAGGGCTTTGGCCTCTTGACCGTGTTCAATGATAAACTTCAAGCAATGATCACTTTTACTATTAGTTACACGTGGCGGTTCGGTAAATTTGCATCCCTTTTATGCTTATGCAAACAAAAATTTGTAAAGTTAAAAAAAATTAAAACGAGGATAGTAGTGAAAGTGAAGAAAAAAACGTGAAAAAATGAATTATACAAAATCGAACCTCGAAACGAAAACTAAAAGATTATAAGTGTACGCGAAAAAGGAAAGTGATTGGAAAACTGTGTATTCGTAAAAAGGTAAATCAAAAAGAATAAAAAAAAGGAATTACCAAAAAAAATTGTAAGCTGCTTCTATGCGGAATTAGTATGTTAGTACGAGTTAAAGAAAACAAAAAGAAAATAATGGAAACTCGTGTCAAAAAAATTTACTCGAAACTCGTTTTAGAAGGTGGCAGCATACACCCTAGTGGTTATGCATATGCCGATATAGGTGCTCGTACTGGCCCAACCGTAAAAAGAGATCTTAAAGGTAAGCACTGACTCACAATTTAAACTAAACTTATATTAAATAAATTATAAAATTAATATTGAAAATAAATAAAGAGAAAATAACGACTTCAAACCAAACAAAAAAAAGACTTCAATTTAAAGAAATTTAAAATTTTTCGAAAAAAGATAATTTGTGGTGTACCCTAATAAATGTAAAAAGTGTATGTGATGGTGGTAGTGTTAAACTAAACCTAGAGTTGGTGAGCGCGCTCCCAGTGAGCCGCGCTTATCTGCTCTCGCTCTCCTTCTCTTCTAATATTTTTGTGATCGTGGTGTGTTTCGTGTGTATGTGTGGTGAGTGAATGTTGCTGCTGATGTTGACGTTGATGGCCAATGTTGCTACTGGCTGGTTGCGCCCCTAAATGTTTCGCAACGAGTTGTTTCGCCGCGGTTGCGTGCAATAATGTTGCTGGATGCCCTTGTGTAGCGAGTTGCCGAACGTGGTTGCAGTTGCGTGTGAAAAATGTGGTGTTACCTTGTGTGTGTGGGGGTTCGAAGAAGAAATGGTGTGGAGTTGTGAGTCTTGCCTTTGATGTTCGTGTTTGGTCGTTGGTGAGCTGTTGGTGACTTTTGGCTATGTTGTGTGTACGTATGTGGCCGTGTATGTGTAATTCTGGCGGTGGTCTAGGCCAATGATTTTGGCCAAATTAATTCCCTTTTAGCTGGACCTTTTGACCAAATTAAATTACCTTGATTGCTGGAGTATGTGCGGATGAAATGTGTAGTGGTTTGTTGCTGTCTTTCCGTGTTTTAGCGCCCAGTAATTTGTGTGGTTTTATGTGTGATTTTGTGTACCTTTTTTGGTGTGAATTTTTGTATAGTTTTGTGTAACTTTATGTACAAAGATGTCGCGGCCTTCGGCTGGCTTCGTACGCTGCAATACACAAATATATATGTAAATATAAAAGTATGTTTTATTTATTTTAATTATCAGGATTCCAAAATCTTTCTTTATTCTTAAAATTGAATTTAAATACAACTTTTAATTTCGGATTTTGGACTTGGTAAAAAAAATTGGATTAATTTATTCGTTTAAAAAAATTCTTCTTCTTCTAGCCTTCTCTTTGTTGCATACGTGCTCGTGTACATATGTACATACATATGTACATGTAAGTGCACTTATGCCTATTTAATATTTATGAATTTTTAGAATTAAATTAAATTTTATAAATTACAATTTCAAGAAAAATTCAAACAAGAGTACCTGGATTTTGGGTCAAAAAATATTATTGCTCACAAAAACGATCTTTATAAAAAGTGCAAAAAAAGTTCACAACAAAAATCTGCCCTTTTGTTTGCATACGTGCTCGTGTACATATGTATAGACATATGTACACGTAAGTGCACTTATGCATATTTACTATGCTTGAATTTTGAACTTTAAATCAACTTCCATCGGATAAACACCACATCGAATAAAAATTCAACACCAATATTTCGGTGGATATTAACAATTAATTTTAATAAAATGCAAAAAAAAAATTTCTTTTGATCGAACGTTTATTTTTAACATTAAATTCGCTTTTCTTCTGAAGCCCAATTGCCAATTATTTTTACTAAAAAAACCACCGAACAAAAATTCCTACCAGTGAAGATTATTACAAAAATTTGAGTTCCACCGAAAGTTTAACCCAAAAAATTATGAGTTTACTGGAGATTTATTTCAATCGAGATTTACCGAAAAAGGGTTTTTGTTTTCCCAAGAATCATTGGAATAAAATTCAGAAAAAATATTTTCCAACCGCGGGTAAAAAAACAGGGTTTCAAAAAAAACTCGAATTTCACATTTTTGCTTACCGGTGACTCTGCTGCTTCCTTGCGCGGATTTTTCACGCCTTGGGGTGGCGGCTCTCCTTGCGCTGGTGGGATGCCTCGGGAGGATTCCCTGGTTTTCACGATTCACTTTATTCTTCGATCGCGTTTACTTTCAGCGTGACCGCACCTTGTAAAAATACTTCGTCACTCGCGCACCTACACTTTAAGGTGAATATAACGCACTTTGAAAAATAAACTTTATTTTCACAACACTTTTTGCACTCGATAAGACCGCGACTTTTGATTTTTGATTGCTGTCGATCAGCGGAATCCCCTTTTATACCCCATTAATCCTTGCGGCATTTAGGACACCGTAAGGCATGAATCGCCTGCCTGCTTAGGGTAAACCAATCCGCGTTCGACCCTTAAGCGGCACGTATATGCGCACATGTGTAAGCAACATCTTAACCCACCCACACAAACAAACATCCGCTACGCTAATATCGTAAGCGGGTAAGGTGGTTCGGTTAGCGGTTGCCCACACATCTGTTCATATACCCGCTTGCGCGTAGTCAGAGAAATCCTCAAAGGCTGTCGTTACAGGCTCGCATCCGCCGATGGTGCCTGCATCATGGAGCGTGTGCGTAAAAGAAATTCATAACGCAGCCTTGGGTTGGTTTGTAAATCCAGGGCTAACGTGTGGCCTCGACCCACGATCTAATGCCGGGCTTCTAGCTCGCTTCTTGCCTAACTTTTCACTAAAACACATAATACAACAACATATATTTACTACAATACAAAAAGTTAAATAAATTATCAAAAAGAATCTAGACCTAATATCACTGGGCTCTTAAGCAAAACTAACCTAGAGTATCACAGATGGGCATCTTAATCCTATATCACAGGGTAAAACTAAACTATATCACAGATTAGAGGAAAATTAGTCCAATGGCAAGTGTAGAAATCTAAAAGTATGTCAAGTCTGAAATGTATAATTAAATAAAAAGTAGTCACATTAGTAGGTCAATAAACCTAAAATAATTGAATAAATAATTACAAAAAAAATAAAAAAAATATGTATGTCAATTTCCTAAAGGTCAAGTTTTCAGGTACGAAGGTAAGTAATAAATAACATGCAACATTCAACATTCAATAACATCATGCCACAAATATGTCTTTAGCATGGTATACCCCGATTCTCTTTCCGCTAACATCACCGAGTTCATACATCGAGTTACCTATAACTTTCAATACAACGCATTTTACTTGCTTTGGGGCAAGTTTGGGATTATAATTATCGATTTGTGAACTCTGTTTAAAATTTCGGCGGTATACCATTTGTCCAATTTTAAACGATACGTCCCTACTTCTAGTATTATAAACTTTCTTGCTACGTTCGTGGGCTAACCTCAGCTCTTGCATAATCTTATTCCTAATCGCCTGAAGTTTATCTGAAGATGTTTCCACCTCACAGTCCACATCCTTGACTGCCCCTAATTTTCTATATAGATCATAAGATGCCCCATGTTGCACCATTGGCATACCAAATAGCGCATAATATGGTGAGGTGTTGATCGCCGAATGGACTACGCTTCTTAAGGCGAACGCTGCATCGCTGATGTGCTTGTCCCAATTCTTCTGATTTTCGCCTACATACGACCTAACTATTTGCAATATTGATCTGTTGACCCTTTCTGCCGCATTGCCTTGTGGCGAGTAGAAGGCCGTCCTTATATGCATCGTACCATATTTTGCCAAAAACGATGTGAACAGTTCTGATACGAACTGCTTGCCATTGTCAGAGTGTACATACTCTGGCACTCCAAACACATGAAAAACCTCCTTTTCTAAAAATTGTATAACTTCAGCTGAGGTTGCCCTACGCATGGGTTTCAAAAACACAAATTTCGAAAAGTGATCTAGACACACAAACACATAAACATTACCATCACATGTACGTGGGTATGGACCCATAAAATCTATAAATAAACGTTGAAAAGGGCGTTCAGTTATATGTTGCTTTCCCATCAACGGTTTGTGGAAAGCATTTTGCGTTTTGTTGCCTTTACATACATCGCAACTTTTGATGTAATTTTGCACATCTGCCACAAGTCCTGGCCAATAATACCTTTCTCGTATACGTGCAAGGGTCTTATGGATACCCCCATGACCTGCAGAAGGCGAGCAATGCGACGCCTCCACCAACCCTGCACGAAGCTCAGTCGGTACCCAGAGCTTCCAGGCCTGGTCCTCTTGAAGCCCTTCCCCACTGTCGAATTGCGTCCGTCTATAAACGTATCCCTCAGATACGCACAGTTCCGGTAATTTGTCCTTGTTTGATGTCACCGTGTCAATCAGTTCTTGGTATTCTGTCGATTTAAAGTATGGTGAGGTGACATCAATGTCTAACACTCGGTCACTTACTAGCAGTTCGTTCATGTCGGCCCTGGATAAAGCGTCCGGCACTACATTTTGGGTACCCTTACGGTGTTGAATATCGAAATTGTAGCCTTGTAATTTTAAACTCCACCTTGCCAGCCGTCCGGATAGATCCTTCTGACCCATCAACCACTTCAGGCTGGCATGGTCAGTTATTACCGTAAAGGCAGTCCCTCAATGTAGGGCCGGAACCTCTTTATGCTCAGGACCGCTGCATAGCACTCTAACTCTGTAATACTATAATTGCGTTGTGCCTTGTTCAATTTGGCTGATACATAGGCAATCGGTCTTTCGTTTCCGTCCTGGTCTAGTTGGAAGAGTACACCTCCAACTCCGTCCGTGGATGCATCACATTGCACGTAAAAGTGCTTTTCAAAGTCCGGGTGGATTAACACCGGTGCAGAAATAAGTTTTTGCTTTAAGCAGTAAAATGCTTGCATCGCTTCGTCCGTCATTTTAAAGGATTTTATTTTGTCTTTAGTGAGGCAGTCGTGCAGTGGTGCTGCAATTGTCGCGTAGTCCTGTATGAATCTACGGTACCAGCCTGTCATCCCTAGGAACCGTCTGAGTTGCTTCGGTGTTCGGGGTTCGGGGAAGTCTCGCATTGCTGCCACCTTATTAAGATCCGTACGGATACATCCATCGCCTACAACATACCCCAAATACCTTACTTCTTTAAAACAAAACTTGCTCTTTTCAACGTTTATCGTCAATTTTGCATCACGAAGACATTTAGCTACACGGGACAACAAATCTAAGTGGGACGAAAAATTCTCTGAACAAACAAGGAGATCATCTAAATAAACAAACACAGATTCACGAAGAGAAGCGGGGATGACCTTGTCCATTAAACGACACATTCGCTGTGCCGCGTTGCACAGTCCAAAAGGCATTACTGTAAAATGGTACAAAGGTCTACCAGGTACAGTGAAAGCAGTTTTCTCCCTGGACTTTCGCTCTAATGGTATCTGCCAAAACGCGTCTTTTAAATCAATGGCAGATATGTACCTGGTATTCTGAAGCCGACTTAGAATACCATCGATGTGTGGGAGTGGGTAGGCGTCCTTGATGGTGCGATCATTTAGTTTTCGGGCGTCCAGACATAGGCGGTTTTTGGTTCCTTTTATTACCAATGATACGGGGGAACTCCAGCAACTGTTGCTTTCCTCTATAACGCCCATTTCCAGCATTCGGTCCAGTTCCGCGAAGACCAACTTTTGTATTGCCGGGGAAATAGGGTAGTGACGCTGCTTTACGGGAAGGTGTTCATCCGTCACCTCGATGATGTGCTCCTCTGCATCGGTTTTACCCAACCCAAGTACCGCGAATGAAGGATACTGTGCTTTCACTCGATCCAAAGCCACAGTCTCCTCAGGACTCAGATCATGTTGCACCGCGTCGAATGACAAGTCACTCTCTGCAGGTGTAAGCTCTGACACGACATTAACCTTTGAGTTGATTTGGGGCCCCCTACTGACTACATTAAGCTGGAAGGCTTTCCAGAAGTCGATTCCCAGATAGACCTCTTGTTGCAACCCCGGCACTATCAGGAATTCCAGCTCCCTAGTGGTACCGTCCCAAAGCACTGGAAGATTCACGACTCCAAATACTGCGGTTTCACCCCCATTTGCTGTCTTCACATTTTGACCCTGGATCGGCAGAATCAGATTTTCTTTTCCCTCGAGTAACTTATGGTCATTTTTCCCCAAGCAGCTGGCCCCGGCCCCGGAATCCAAGAGCGCGAGCGCCTGTCGTCCACCGATCTCCGTTTTAGCGAACAACCTATTATCGCCCTGCACAGTCACAATAGTTGAAATTATCTTCTTTCTTAGCCTTTTAAACAATTTCTGCTTTTCCCTAATTTTTCGGATTTTTTCAAAATTTCTCTTCTCTTTTTGGCGTTCAACTCCTCACAAAATATTCGTCTTCTTGCCTCTTCGTATTTCAATTTCCTAACGTGTAAACTTTCTCTCACCGGCCCAACTTTCTTATTTTCCTCTACTATCTCCTTTACCTTGTTTTCCCTATCCCTCTTTAAAATGTCTATCTTTTTACCCTCTACAAATTCTCCGGGCGATCCTGGCTTGAGGCAGAGCTCCCGGACATCTCTGCCAGTGCCCGGTTTCCCGCCTCTGGCTGAAAAACACAAAACGAAGAATCACCCCCACACGCAAAACATTTCATATGATGGAAGTTTGACTTACACTTGTTGTCCTTTGCTGCTTCTGCCGGGTTCTTTATATAAAAGTCCACCGGCATGCCACACGCATAGCACAACATAAGGTGGAATGGGGACGGACAAAACAATTGGTTTTGGACAGGACTAACATTTAGATTATGGACATTGGACGAACAGGCAACAGGAGTAGGAACATTGGTAGGGATAGTGGGTTTAGGAGGATTTGGATGGACAGGGACACGAGACACATTCCTATTAACATTTGCATTTCTATTCTCCCTGCTGAATGCCTCTACACTATAATCCCCTCCCTGCTCTTCTGACCACAACCCACCACCTGTCCCTATCTCACTAACTGGCTTTGACCTCGACCTGTTCTCTTTTATTAATTTTTCCGCCCTCTTGCACTCCAGCTTCAGATCAGCCAATGTTTCGGTCTTCGTCGCGAAAGTTAAGTTGGCCAGATAAGGTTTTAGGTTGCCCTTAATTATCTTAACCAACTCAACTTCCGGGATTCGCTGTCTGAGGCGGAACGTGAGATCGTGGACATCGGCGTAAAATTCGTCAAAGCTCTCTTGGGGCTGCTGCTTACGCTCCATAATCTCACGGATTACCTCGTAATCTGACTCTGCCGATTTAAATTGAGCCAAGATCTCCCTCTTCAACCCGAAATAGTCGAAAGACTCGTCGTCGGCGTGATCCTCCAGCACCTGCCAATGGATATATCCTCCCTTACCTTTCGCACTTCGCCCATGTGGTGATTCATTTCAGCGTTCTGCTGCATCATCACCTCCATCATACGTCCTAGATGGTCGATGCGCTCGTCCACAGTTGCCGGCCGTCTGTTACCGCCATTACTTCCTCCATTTGCTGCTGCCGCTCCGTCGCCTCCAATTGCTCCTTCCTCGTAATCAGACATCTCCAACACCTGATCCAACTTCCGCGAGAAACTAAGGGACTGGTCTGCCGCGTTTACAATAACCCTATCCGTAATCGTATACTCCTGTCTGTGGCTGTTCGGGACCTCAGGATGACCAAAAACCCTAGCAGTGCAGAGATTCAAAAGGTCTATCGGGACGAAATCGGCCGATAATTCGATGCCTGTGTCGATTTGGTTAAATAAGGACCCTACCACCTCGTTCCTTAGATCCCTAGCTATGCTGCGCGTTATCCGTCGGTTACTCGCTAAAAGTCCTAAACCCCTCTTCTGAATTGCCCCTTGGTTCGCAGACTGGTCCATAAACTCAAGGGACTGGTATAAAAAGGGGAGTCCGAAACCTGACCGCCAACAAAGAACCAAAAATTGCTGACCTCGGAATTGGAAATCAATGACTTAAAACCACAAAACCGGACAAGCCCTTTTTCCCAAACCAAAAAGGAGGAAATGTAAATTCAGATTTGGGTATTTCCTTGTGGGTTTATTTTTCAATTCAAAAAAAAATTTTAAATAAACTGTATAAACAAGGGTAAAAGCAATTAAAATATAAAAATATATAAAAGGAAAATATGTGTATATATATAAAACAAACGTGTATATATATAAATAATAAATGGGTGTAAAAGATAATAAATGTACAATTCAAAAAAATGCAAATTTCTTTAAAGATATAAATGTGTTTGGTGTTTATATACCAACTATCTGCACAAATTGAGAAATGTGTAAGTGCGTGTATGTATATGAGTGTGGTATAAGGCTATATGCTTTCAATAGGCAGTAATTCAAAATATATGGCCTAGATAAAAAAAAAATCCCTCGAGGGTGTATGTATATGTATTTAAAACTATCGTAATATCTAATCAAAATCTCACAAACTTCAACACAAAAAAGGTTTATGAATTCTACTAAATGGCTAATTGGGATATCTAGATATAAAAGGTGTGTAGATCGAAAATTCAGAAAAAATTTTCAAAAAACAAATTTAAATGGTATAACTAGTATATGGGTGTGGAATTCAAAAAAAAAATCTTTGGGAGTGTATGTTTGGTAACTATGTACTTATAAAAATTTTGTTCGTAAGTGTACAACACGTTTCTAATGTGGGTGAGGAGAAAGTGTGTTAAACTAAAGAAAATTCACTTTTACTAGTTGATGGTATCAAAATACAACAAAAATGAAAAGATAAAAAAATTAAAAAAATTTTTAAATAAAAATAACATAAAAGTACAAAAATAAAATAAAAATGGTAATATACTCCTTGGCGGACTCCAAAGTATCCTAAGAAAAATTTTCAAACAGTTGGATTTAAAAACGATGGAAGAAGTATAAAATATCAAAAAAACTTTTTTTTCTGAGTTTTCTAAAAAGATAGAAAAACTTTAGGAGAAAGTCCTTATACAAAAATCTCCAAATGGTGGTTAAAAATTATGGGTAAGTTTAGAAATATCGAAACGACTAATGATATTAAATTAGATTTCCAAATGACAATTTTAATCCAAAACTACTGAAATGTGTGGAGGTACTGTTGGTGCATTTGGTGTTGTCCTCGCCCGATGGACTCTGTGGGTAGCTGAGTAAGATATGAAGTAATTCCGTCCTAGGTCGAAGTCAGCTAATCCCCTCTTAATTATGAAATGTGGCACGACAACGTCTTAAGAACTAGCTCAAGACGTGGTTGCCACAATTCCCCCTTTACCCAGTTAATCTACTCTACCCCCTGCAAACATACACCAACCTCACATACGCACGGTGCTGGACCATACGCATGGCAGCTGATGTAGCTTACCACAAAACAAAAAATTCAATACTCGTCTTAAAGTACTGCCGATGACTTCTGATAACACTTTTTAAAAACTTTGAAGTTCTTAAAAGGAACTCAGAAATCACCGCCAGCACTCCCCCCCCACTGTTTTGTCACTTAGGCACATATCGCTCGTTGCTGGCAACAAGCGATGTTGCCCTCGTGACCCTAACTCTGTCCGAGAGAAGGAAAATTTAGAGCGAAAGTGAAAGGAAATAAGAATTAGAAAGAAAAAAAATTATGGGAAATATTGAAAATATTAGTGGGCTATAGCGTTGGGCGCCATTGTTATGTAACTGCCTGGTAAGGGAGAGAAGGAGTGGCGGGGTGGCATGGTGGTAGCCCGGCTGAGGCTCATCGGCTTTGAGGCGCGGTTCTTGCCAATTCTCCTTTCCCAACAGTTGCATAGCAAGCTTAGGTTCATGCCTGGGGAGAGAAATAAAACTAAAAGGAGAAAGAGAAACATAGGAAAGCGGGAGAAAACCCGTCCGAGTCAGGTGGAGCCTTCCCACCCCTCCTGTTCACGAGATGTGAACAGCCTTTGGACTCTACTATTGCTCCGCTTCCCGAGTAGAGTCCCCTTAAACCTGACTAATGTCCGTCATTAGGTACTTACTTTGCTTTCATACTCCCACTCAACCACCCCAACTTACCATCAGTTTGCCACAAGGGCAACACCTGCACCAACAAATTTATGCCTTTTAGCCAGACATATTGTTGATAAAAATCAGCTATGAAAAGAAATATCCTCAACCCATAAAATGAAGTAACCTCTCTTCACCGAATATTCAATTCAATACAATATTTATTCATGTAATACTAAATTGAATTATTATAACTGATCAAACCCTAAATACTATGTCTAATATTCCTACAATTATTCCTTAACCAAATTCATTTATTAATTTTGACTAAAAAAATTCAAGAATATAAAATTTTACAACCGGCCTAATGTACAGATTACTATTTGTGTAAAAAAACACACGTATGGACATATATAAATATGAGTGTACGTGTGAGCGCTAGTTCTCAACAAAAATTTATAACCAACAATATTTATATAAGCGTGTAAGTTTTCGCTCAGCTAAAAGGTATGTGTGAAAGTGAGTGTGTGTGTGCTTTCTTTCTCTTTGGGAGAACTCACCTCGTTTACAGTCCACGCTGGTACCAATGTGACGTCGACGAGCTGAAAATAAAAAGGGGAAAAAAACAAACAACATACCCTGGATAAAAGTTATTGTTGGTACGGTTAAGGGCTTTGGCCTCTTGACCGTGTTCAATGATAAACTTCAAGCAATGATCACTTTTACTATTAGTTACACGTGGCGGTTCGGTAAATTTGCATCCTTTTTATGCTTATGCAAACAAAAATTTGTAAAGTTAAAAAAAATTAAAACGAGGATAGTAGTGAAAGTGAAGAAAAAAACGTGAAAAAAATGAATTATACAAAATCGAACCTCGAAACGAAAACTAAAAGATTATAAGTGTATGCGAAAAATGAAAGTGATTGGAAAACTGTGTGTTCGTAAAAAGGTAAATCAAAAAGAATAAAAAAAAGGAATTACCAAAAAAAATTGTAAGCTGCTTCTATGCGGAATTAGTATGTTAGTACGAGTTAAAGAAAACAAAAAGAAAATAATGGAAACTCGTGTCAAAAAAATTTACTCGAAACTCGTTTTAGAAGGTGGCAGCATACACCCTAGTGGTTATGCATATGCCGATATAGGTGCTCGTACTGGCCCAACCGTAAAAAGAGATCTTAAAGGTAAGCACTGACTCACAATTTAAACTAAACTTATATTAAATAAATTATAAAATTAATATTGAAAATAAATAAAGAGAAAATAACGACTTCAAACCAAACAAAAAAAGACTTCAATTTAAAGAAATTCAAAATTTTTCAAAAAAAGATAATTTGTGGTGTACCCTAATAAATGTAAAGAGTGTATGTGATGGTGGTAGTGTTAAACTAAACCTAGAGTTGGTGAGCGCGATCCCAGTGAGCCGCGCTTATCTGCTCTCGCTCTCCTTCTCTTCTAATATTTTTGTGATCGTGGTGTGTTTCGTGTGTATGTGTGGTGAGTGTATGTTGCTGCTGATGTTGACGTTGATGGCCAATGTTGCTACTGGCTGGTTGCGCCCCTAAATGTTTCGCAACGAGTTGTTTCGCCGCGGTTGCGTGCAATAATGTTGCTGGATGCCCTTGTGTAGCGAGTTGCCGAACGTGGTTGCAGTTGCGTGTGAAAAATGTGGTGTTACCTTGTGTGTGTGGGGGTTCGAAGAAGAAATGGTGTGGAGTTGTGAGTCTTGCCTTTGATGTTCGTGTTTGGTCGTTGGTGAGCTGTTGGTGACTTTTGGCTATGTTGTGTGTACGTATGTGGCCGTGTATGTGTAATTCTGGCGGTGGTCTAGGCCAATGATTTTGGCCAAATTAATTCCCTTTTAGCTGGACCTTTTGACCAAATTAAATTCCCTTGATTGCTGGAGTATGTGCGGATGAAATGTGTAGTGGTTTGTTGCTGTCTTTCCGTGTTTTAGCGCCCAGTAATTTGTGTGGTTTTATGTGTGATTTTGTGTACCTTTTTTGGTGTGAATTTTTGTATAGTTTTGTGTAACTTTATGTACAAAGATGTCGCGGCCTTCGGCTGGCTTCGTACGCTGCAATACACAAATATATATGTAAATATAAAAGTATGTTTTATTTATTTTAATTATCAGGATTCCAAAATCTTTCTTTATTCTTAAAATTGAATTTAAATACAACTTTTAATTTCGGAGTTTGGACTTGGTAAAAAAAATTGGATTAATTTATTCGTTTAAAAAAATTCTTCTTCTTCTAGCCTTCTCTTTGTTGCATACGTGCTCGTGTACATATGTACATACATATGTACATGTAAGTGCACTTATGCCTATTTAATATTTATGAATTTTTAGAATTAAATTAAATTTGATAAATTACAATTTCAAGAAAAATTCAAACAAGAGTACCTGGATTTTGGGTCAAAAAATATTATTGCTCACAAAAACGATCTTTATAAAAAGTGCAAAAAAAGTTCACAACAAAAATCTGCCCTTTTGTTTGCATACGTGCTCGTGTACATATGTATAGACATATGTACACGTAAGTGCACTTATGCATATTTACTATGCTTGAATTTTGAACTTTAAATCAACTTCCATCGGATAAACACCACATCGAATAAAAATTCAACACCAATATTTCGGTGGATATTAACAATTAATTTTAATAAAATGCAAAAAAAAAATTTCTTTTGATCGAACGTTTATTTTTAACATTAAATTCGCTTTTCTTCTGAAGCCCAATTGCCAATTATTTTTACTAAAAAAAAACACCGAACAAAAATTCCTACCAGTGAAGATTATTACAAAAATTTGAGTTCCACCGAAAGTTTAACCCAAAAAATTATGAGTTTACTGGAGATTTATTTCAATCGAGATTTACCGAAAAAGGGTTTTTGTTTTCCCAAGAATCATTGGAATAAAATTCAGAAAAAATATTTTCCAACCGCGGGTAAAAAAACAGGGTTTCAAAAAAAACTCGAATTTCACATTTTTGCTTACCGGTGACTCTGCTGCTTCCTTGCGCGGATTTTTCACGCCTTGGGGTGGCGGCTCTCCTTGCGCTGGTGGGATGCCTCGGGAGGATTCCCTGGTTTTCACGATTCACTTTATTCTTCGATCGCGTTTACTTTCAGCGTGAAACCGCACCTTGTAAAAATACCTCGTCACTACACTTTAAGGTGAATATAACGCACTTTGAAAAATAAACTTTATTTTCACAACACTTTTTGCACTCGATAAGACCGCGACTTTTGATTTTTGATTGCTGTCGATCAGCGGAATCCCCTTTTATACCCCATTAATCCTTGCGGCATTTAGGACACCGTAAGGCATGAATCGCCTGCCTGCTTAGGGTAAACCAATCCGCGTTCGACCCTTAAGCGGCACGTATATGCGCACATGTGTAAGCAACATCTTAACCCACCCACACAAACAAACATCCGCTACGCTAATATCGTAAGCGGGTAAGGTGGTTCGGTTAGCGGTTGCCCACACATCTGTTCATATACCCGCTTGCGCGTAGTCAGAGAAATCCTCAAAGGCTGTCGTTACAGTTTATTCTGGATACAGATGCAAGTGGTTATGCGATTGGAGGAGTTTTGTCACAGATTGTCGATGGGCAGGAGAAGGTAGTGGCGTACTATAGCCGCACAATTAGAAAGCCCGAAAGGAACTATTGCGTAACACGAAGAGAACTACTGGCATTGGTGGAGTGCATCAAACATTTCCACAAGTATCTCTATGGACAGCGATTCCACGTCAGGACAGACCATGCAGCGTTGAAATGGCTTTTGCAGTTCCGTAATCCGGAAGGTCAATTGGCACGGTGTATAGAGCGACTACAAAGTTATGACTTTTCCATAGAGCATCGCAAAGGCAGCAACCACGGCAATGCTGATGCAATGTCCCGGCGACCATGTAACCTGGAATGCAAGCATTGTTCGAAAGCTGAGGCCAAGGAAGATCTTATAGATGTTCGCCTGATGACTATAACATCCACGGACGGATGGAACATGGATAAACTAAGGAAGTATCAGCTAGAGGATCCAGATCTGGTACGTGTGATGCAGAGGATCGGGCAAAATGAACGAGCAACAAGAGAGGAGATGTCAGCAGAGAGTCCTGTTGCCAAGTCATATTGGGCACAGTGGAACAGTTTGAAATTGGTATCCGGTTGCTTACATAGAGTATGGGAAAGCGAAGATGGTCAATGCGCTCGGAAGCTGGTAGTTGTCCTAAGGAAGAAAATCTCTGATATTTTGTATGAACTACATAATGGTCCAAGTGGAGGTCATCTAGGAGTCACAAAAACACTGGAGAAAGTCAAGCAGAGATTCTATTGGGTTGGTTGCCGGCAGTCGATAAAGGAGTGGATTGCCAAATGCGATGAGTGCATCAGAGCAAAAGTGCTGAGGTCCACGAGTCATGGTCGAAGGAGGCAGTGCAACTCACATGCACCGGTTGAGAGGATTACCTTGGATGAAGCTGGTCCATTCCCCAGACCTATAAGCAGAAACATGAAAACCAGGTACGACAAAGCAATGGAAGCGGAAGGGTTCCTGGAAGGAGATTTAGTATTCCTATACGGGCCACAACGGAGGAAAAGTGTGTCTCCCAAAGTTCAGTGCAACTGGGAAGGACCATACAGAGTTGTGAAACGGATCAACGACGTTGTTTACCGCATACAGGCTGTTGGAATGCTACGGAACAAAATGAAAGTGGTTCCCCTGGAGAGACTAGCAACGTTTGGATCGGGAAATGTGTCTGATCGGGACGATCAGACTTAGGTGGTGGGCAGTGTGGCGAATGTTCTCAAGAATCGCTCATCTCACAACTCTAGCGTATTTCCATCACTAGCGTCACTACCCCAACTACAGTTGTTTAGTTACATGACGTGAGAGCGACCGAGGGAGAGGCAGCTCGCGTGTTTGCGAATGTGGCACAAAGAGGAGATGACGATAGATAAACGCTTCGAGAACACTGTTGCACGAATAAACCAGAAAGGGGTAGACATTTCTAGGTTGTGAAGCTGCTGTCTGCTAGGGTATATAAACCGCGCGAAGACAACGCAAATCAATCAGTTTATTTTGAAGTGTTGTACAGTGAAGTACTGAACAGTAAATTAACCCGCGATATTGTACTACGGTTTTTAGTACTGAATAAAGCGTACTACTTATTAAACAGAATCGGAGTGTTTTATTTAACGTACAGTGATCGAACTCAGGGAAAATAATCAAGGAATCATCGAATTCGTCACAGAATTGTGGCGAATGTTCTCAAGAATGGCTCATCTCCCAACTTTAGCGTATTTCCATCACTAGCGTCACTACCCCAACTACAGCTGTTTAGATACATGACGTGAGAGCGAGAGAGGGAGAGATGTGTAGACATTTCTAGGTGATGAAGCCGCAGTCTACTAGGGTATATAAAAGCGCAAAGACAACGCACATCAATCAGTTTATTTTGAAGTGTTGTACAGTGAAGTACTGAACAGTGAATTAACACGCGATATTGTACTACGGTTTTTAGTACTGAATAAAGCGTACTACTTATTAAGCAGAATCGGAGTGTTTTATTTAACGTACAGCGATCGAACTCAGGGAAAATAATCAAGGAATAATCGAATTCGTCACAATTGGTGTCAGAAGCGGTATTGTTAAATAAATTCAAGGACATTGAAAAGGATAACAAGGACATTGAAAAGGATAACAAGGACATTGAAAAGGATAACAAGGACATTGAAAAGGATAACAAGGACATTAAAAAGGATAACAAGGACATTTTAAGGATAACAAGGACATGGCACAGTTGAATGAGTTGAAGATCCAGAAACTCAAAAACGAGTTGGAACTACGTGGATTGGCAACAACGGGCAATAAAGCAGAGCTACAATCACGGTTGCGAGAGGCTATGGAAGCAGAGGAAATCAACGTTGACGACCACGTTTTTCAGCTTGTGGATGAGGTAGCGAAAATAGAAGAGCAAAAGGATTCTCAGGATTCAGTGGCAAATGTGGACACAAACTCTTTATTGGCTGCCTTGGCTCAGATGTCAAACAACATAACATCAAGCATGTCATCTCAGTTGGAAGAACAGAAAACTTGCATGGCATCCCAGTTGGAAGAAACGAAGACGTACATGTCGTCACAGATCAAGGAAGAGTTGATGGAACAGGAAACCCGCATAACGTTAAAACTAGAGGCACAAGAGCAAAGAGTCTCATCGCAGCTAGAAGTTTTCAAGGGACGACAAGATAAGATCGAGGCCGAGGTGGATGCCTTAAAATCTCGTATCCAGGAGTTGCAGCTGAATCGTCCAAGTGTTTCCATAAGCACGCCCAAGGTAAAAACCCCATCCTTTGACGGTTCTGTTCCTTTCCAGGTATTTAAGCTACAATTTGAGAAGACAGCAGCTGTGAACAACTGGGGCGCTGAGGACAAAGTCGCTGCTTTATTTGTAGCATTGAAAGGATCGGCAGGGGAAATCCTTCAAATTATTCCAGAAGGTGAAAGGGACAGCTATGAGGCATTGATGGGTGCAGTTGAGAGGCGTTACGGTAGCGATCATAGGAGGCAGATATTTCAAATGGAGCTACAGAATCGCTTCCAGAAGGCTAATGAGACATTACAGGAATTTGCTTGGGACATTGAGAGGTTAGCTTCTTTGGCGAACGCAGACGCACCCGTGGAATACATCGAGAGGCTAAAGATCCAAAGATTCATAAATGGAATAATGGATGTAGACACGAAGCGAGCCGCATATGCAGACCCCAAAAGGACATTCGCTGAGACGGTATCACACGCTTTATTACAAGAGACAGCCTCGCTTTTATGTAAACCAGATAACAAGGTTAACCATGTGGAAAAGGAGACACCAGACTTGGTCGAAAGAAAACAAAGTTCTGGAAGCCTTGAATGGAGCACACACGAAAAGGGATGGTGCGATTAAATGTTTCAAGTGCGGAAAGTCTGGCCATATTACGCGTTATTGCAGCATCGGCTCCAGAGACTACGGCAACGCAGGTGGACGTAAGGGTAACGCTAGAGGGGATGAGCAAGATGAATGCCCCATAGTTTCTGTTTTGCTGGTTGGAAGGAATGCAAGCAATGTTACTGTTAGAGGATTTGTAGACGATAAGGAGCGGTTACTCACTGTGGATACGGGCGCATCTCATTCCATCATTCGAAGTGATTTGGTCCATAAGAGAGTGGAACCATTACAGGATGCAAATTTGCGGACCGTAACTGGTGAAAGTAAGGTGGTACATGGAGAAGTGTGGTGCAAAGTTGCAATTGGGAATGTGACTACATACCACAACTTCTTAGTGGCAGATATTGTGGACGAAGTCATCATTGGCCTCGACTTCTTGGCTGTGAGAGACATTCACATGAACCTGACAAATAGAGTTATGACATGCAATGGCCAGGAAGTACCTCTTATCTTTGGACACAACATTGGGTATTGCACCAAAGGAGTTTCATTAGAGGTGAAGCACAGGAACACTCGAAAGGCAAAGGTACCTCCTCAACCAATGGCTTCGATAGACAAATGCCTGCTTGAGAATATTCGGAGAAGTCAACAGGAAGATTCAGATCTGGCATGTGTGATCCGAGGGCTTGAGAGGAAGGAACGACCAGCAAGAAGAGAAATGTCAGCGGAGAGTCCAGTTGCCAAGTCATATTGGGCGCAATGGAACAGTTTACGATTGGTATCCGGTTGTTTGCATCGAATACGGGAGAGTGAGGATGGTCAATACGCTCGGAAGCTTATAGTTGTTCCAAGGAAGCGGATGTCTGACGTTCTTAGGGAAATGTATAACGATCCAAGTGGAGGTTATATAGGAGTCAAGAAGACCTTGGAGAGGATTAAGCAGACATTTTATTGGGTTGGTTACGGTCAGTCGGTAAAGGAGTGGATTGCCAAATGCGATGAGTGCATCAAAGAAAAGGTGGTGAGGTCCACGAGTCATGGTCGAAGGAGGCAGTGCAACTCAGATGCACCGGTTGAGAGGATTACCTTGGATGAAGCTGGTCCATTCCCCAGAACTATAAGCAAAAACCTGAAACCCAGGTACAACAAAGCAATAGAATCGGAAGGCTTCCTGGAAGGAGATTTAGTATTGCTATACGGGCCACACGGAGGAATGTTGTGTCTCCAAAAGTTTAGTGCAACTGAGAAGGACCGTATAGAGTTGTGAGACGGATCAACAACGTTGTTTACCTCATACAGGCTGTTGGAATGCCACGGAACAAAATGATGGTGGTTCCCCTGGAGAGGCTGGAAGTGTTTGGATCGGGAAATGTGTCTCATCGGGACGATCAGACTTAGGTGGAGGGCAGTGTGGCGAATGTTCTCAAGAATCGCTCATCTCCCAACACTAGCGTATTTCCACCACTAGCGTCACTACCAGAACTACATCTTTTTAGATACATGACGTGAGAGCGAGAGAGGGAGAGGCAGCTCGCATGTTTGCGAATGTGGCACAAAGAGGAGATGACGATAGATAAACGTTTCGAGAACACTGTTGCACGAATAACCCAGAAATGTGTAGACATTTCTAGGTGATGAAGCCGCAGTCTACTAGGGTATATAAAAGCGCAAAGACAACGCACGTCAATCAGTTTAGTTTCAAGTGTTGTACAGTGAAGTACTGAACAGTGAATTAACCCGCATATTGTACTACGGTTTTTAGTAGTGAATAAAGCGTACTATTATTATATATATTAAGCAGAAGCTGAGTGTTTTATTTAACGTACAGTGATCGAACTCAAGGAAAGTAATCGAGGAATCATTTTCCCTGAGTTCGATCACTGTACACATGCCAGATCTGACTTCTCAAATATTCTCAAGTAGGCATTTGTCTATCGAAGCCATTGGTCGAGGAGGTACCTTTGCTCTCCGAGTGTCCCTGTGCTACACCTCCAATGAAACTCCTTTGGTGCAATACCCAATGTTGTGTCCAGAGATCAGAGGTACTTCTTCGCCATTTTATGTCATAACTCTATTTCTCACGTTTATGTGGATGTCTCTCTCAGCCAAGAAGTCGATGCCAATGATGACTTCGTCCAAAATATCCGCTACTAAGAAGTTGTGGTATGTAGTCACATTCCCAATCACAACTTTGCACCGCACTTCTCCCTGGACTAGATTACATTCGCTAGTCACTGTCCGCAACTTTGCATCATGCAATGGTCTTACTCTCTTATGGACCAAGTCACTTCTAATGATGGAATGAGATGCGCCAGTATCCACAGTGAGTAACCGCTCTTTTCCGTCCAAGAAACCTCTAACAGTAACAATACTTGCTTTCCCTCCGACCTGCGAGACAGAAACTATGGGGCATTCATCTTGCTCATCTCCTCCAGCGTTACCCTTACGTCCAACTGCATTGCCGAAGTCTCTGGAGCCGATGTTGCAATAACGCGCAATATGGTCAGACTTTCCGCACTTGAAACATTTAATGGCTGCTTCATTTTTCTGTTGCTTTCGGATTGCGTCCACCCATTCTGGTCGTTCTAATTCCATACGATGAGCTTTATACGCTGGTTTGCACAAAAGTGATCCTGTTTCTTGAGTTAGAGCATGTGATACCGTCTCCGCAAATGATCTCTTTGGATTTGCATAGGTGGCCCGCTTCGTTTCCACATCACGTATTCCATTTATAAAGCTTTGTATCTTTACTATCTCCGTGTACTCTGCAGATGCATCCGCGTTTGTTAGGTGCGCTAACCTCTCGATGTCTGATACAAATTCTTGTAAGGTCTCATTGGGCTTCTGGCATCGATTTTGTAGCTCTATTTGGTAAATCTACTTCCGATGCTCGCTACCATAACGTCTCTCCACAGCACCCATCAATGCTTCATAGTTGTTTCGCTCGCCATCAGAAATAGTCTGTAAGATTTCGGCTGCCAGTCCTTTCGATGCTACGAAGAGTGCAGCGAATTTGTCTTCAGCGCCCCAGTTGTTCACAGCTGTTGCAGCTGCAACTCCTGGATACGACTTCTTAACGCATCCACCTCGGCCTCGACTTTCTCCTCAAGCTGCATTATTTTCTCGTCCTTTATTTTTAGCTGTGAAGACATACGTTCGTCCTGCTCCTCCAGCTGTAATGCTATTTTTGAAGATAGCCGGGCCTCCTGCTCCTCAAGTTGAGCTGAAATCTGAGATGTCATGCATGTCCTCTGTTCTTCAACGCAGATGTCATGTGTGTCTTCTGTTGCTCCAACTGAGATGCCTTGCAAGTTTTCTGTTCTTCAAACTTTGATGTTATGTTGTTTGACATCTGAGCCAAGGTAGCCAATAAAGAGTTTGTGTCCATATTCGCCACTGAATCCGAGGTATCCTTTTTCTCTTACACTTTCGCTACCTCATCCACAAGCTGAAAAACATGGTTGTTGTTGTTGTTGTTGTAGCGAGGTGTAGCCCTGCCTAAATGTCAGACAGGGTCACCTCGTATTTATTGCTCTTGGCCGGGTCGATATAAGAAAACGGCCCGGGTCGTTTCGGCACGATGGGCACAGCACAAGTACTGATACCGTTCTCGTAGAACCGGCAATACAAGAAACTAGCCGTGTAGGCTATGTAGGCCATTTAGCGTTACCCAGGGTGCACCAACTGGGAGTCGACCTACTTTTACACCCCAAAAAAACATGGTCGTCAACGTTGATTCCCTCTGCTTCCATAGCCTCTCGCAACCGTGATTGTAGCTCTGCTTTATTGCCTGCTGTTGTCAGTCCACGCCGTTCCAACTCATTTTTGAATTGCTGGATCTTCAATTCACTCAACTTTGCCATGACTTTGCAATGTCCTTGCCACCTTTACAATGTCCTTGTTAAGGGTCGAATACATAAAGCTTTGTTAACCTCGCCTGAGATTTGCTACCTCAAAACTTTGCGTCGAACTTCAGAGGTATGCTACAATGAACGCCTTAACGCCTCTATTTTATACATTTGTTTTCTTTATTTATTTCCTTGCATTCAGAGTGTTTTGGTTAATTCATGAATTTAATAGAGAAAAAATCAATTAATTATTATTTTCTCCAACTTTTTATTCTTTAATTAAAGCAAACTCATCAACATCTGATTGTCAAAGCAAGCAAAATTTGAGAGTTTGCCAAATTTCAACCTCACTTCAACTTTGAGGTCTCCAATTTGCCATGCTTGGTTTAAATACGTATACTGAGCTTTTCTGTCAAAGTCAAAGTTTGAGGTAAAGCCAAAATAAAACTTTATGTAACCTACCCTTTATCCTTTTCAATGTCCATGTTATCCTTTTCAATGTCCTTGTATTTATTTCACAATACCGGTTCTGACACCAATTGTGACGAATTCGATGATTCCTCGATTACTTTCCTTGAGTTCGATCACTGTACGTTAAATAAGATAGTCAGATTCTGCTTAATAAATAGTACGCTTTATATACTACTAAAAACCTAGGACAATATCGCGGGTTAATTCACTGTTCAGTACTTCACTGTACAACACTTGAAAATAAACTGATTGACGTGCGTTGTCTTTGCGCTTTTATATACCCTAGTAGACTGCGGCTTCATCACCTAGAAATGTCTACACATTTCTGGGTTATTCGTGCAAAAGTGTTCTCGAAACGTTTATCTATCGTCATCTCCCCTTTGTGTCACATTCGCAAACATGCGAGCTGCCTCCCCCTCTCTCGCTCTCACTTCATATATCTAAACAGCTCTAGTTGTGGTAGTGACGCTAGTGGTGGAAATACGCTACTGTTGGGAGATGAGCGTTTCTTGAGAACATTCGCCACAGTATAACCAGCCCTACAAGACAGATGACAATCATTTGATGCAACATTTGATTGTCATTGCTGTCAGCTAAACGACTATCGCTTCAATCATTTCACACGGGGAATAATAAAATGTTGATGTCAACAACTGTGTCCGTGTGAGTTTTTGTCCCCCTCTAACACATTACTAATTTGAATTGAGCATATATGTGTCTCGCATGATTGTCATAATGATATCACGACTGGCAGCTGTCATAATCTGTCAAAGCTGATATGAAAATGGCGTTTTACATATTTTTATATTAAAAAAACAAATGTATGTTTTAAAATCAAAAAAAATGGGTCAATATTTATTGAAAATTTGATGTACATATGTACATAATTAAATCAAATACAACTTAAAAACTTAGGTTAGGTTGAAGTGGCTGCCGCAAAGGCACACCTAGGCCAGTATTAAAAGGCCCGTTGTGATACCATCAACACTAGGAAAGTCAGTCCCGGGACCCAGCCATATGGAAAATCCCAGTGCTATTGGGAATCTCCACATAGCAGAATCCCGGGGCTGACACTCCTAAAACCGACACCGTTACACCTCCTCGAACCATTTAGATGACTTGATGAAAGCCATCAAGTCCTTTATGTCCAGCTCCGCTACCAGGCGTAGGCTATCCAGGAAGGGAACTCCGAAAAAGCGCCTTCTCGCGCCGCTTAAAGCCGGGCAGTTGCAGATGAGATGCTCCACCGTTTCCTCCTCCTCATCATCTTTGCAACTCCTACAGCACCGTCGATAGGGTACACCCAGCCTTGCTGCGTGCCTTCCAATAAGGCAGTGCCCGGTTAAAACCCCTATTAATATAGATATATCCCTTCTTCTTAGGGTGTAAATATATTTAGATCTTTTAATATCCCATTTTGGCCAGGATTGTTTGGATACTCGGCACCCTGGCGATAAAAGCCATCTTTCATTGGCTTGTCGGAGTGTATGCTCCTTCAGCATTAGCTTGCATGTGGCAAAGGGCATACCTAAGCGTTCTTTATCCTGAAGAACCTGCTTGGTCGTGCCCTGCCTAGCAAGTTCGTCTGCCCTACAGTTTCCCTCAATGTCCCTGTGTCCCGGGACCTATGTGAGGATCACGCGGTTCTGTTGGGCCATCTCCTGAAGAGAAAAAAAACTTAATATTATAAAAATGCATGTAAGAATATAAATTAGATTCTAGCGCCAACTTTGCAACAATTTTGGCGTAGCGAAATGGAAGCATTAGCGGATGAGCAACGTGCTGAAGCAATACGCATAGATACGTGACATAGTCCCTTGTGACAAGTTGCGTTTAAAAGCTGATCTGGAAGTGCTCGATGAAATGGACGGTATGGGCTTCCGCGGTTCAACGTTATATCGCACTGTCGTTCTGTTTTAGATGGATTTGAACCACTTTTCATACATCATAAAACACCACTTTGGCTGGAAAAGCCGGTTCATTTTCCTATAAGAATTGCGGGCATGGTGGTTTTGCACTCCCTTATCAAAAAACCCTACAAAAAATGCAAACCTTAATAAAAATTAAATTAAATTAGTTTGATTAAATTTTCATACCGGGCATTACATCAATAAAAAACAGTTTTTGACCAACAAGCAAACCAATTGTTCGTATTGTTTTGAAGGTTCCAACGTTGTCTGCATTCCCAGACCGTTAAAGATTTTCTCTTTTTTCCAGCCAAATTTTTTACCGCTTCGTCTTTTTTTAAATATATTTTGAAAATAATGAACAATGTACAAAATTCTGTAAGCTTTGACAATAATGAAAATGCACCATTTGTTACAATCATTTTATGTGTCATGTGACAGTCAGCTATGACAATTGTCAGTATTTTGTCAAAAAATTATCAGCATTGACAATTTAAAATGTGAGTGTGTTAGTAAAAATATCAGCCCGTCTTGTAGGGAGTACCCTCACTGTGGTGAAAGTCCTCTTCGGAGGGGAACTTTTCAGAGTTGAAATCCTTTGTAGTATGGAATTTCACGTACGCATGGTTGCATTTCAGCAACAAAAAAATCTTAAGTAATATTTAACAAAAAGATGAAAATTAGTGCATGTATTCCTTGAACTAATATAAAATCATGAATTTACTGCATTACAAGAAGTATACAAAAATATATATTAAAGGCCATATTGTGAAGAGTAGATTAAATTATACGTCAGAAAAGGTTAAAGGCATTTAGGAATAGTCAATGGTACTCCAAAACCCGTAAAATGAATTTCAGAATAGCAATTGTACTTTAGAAACTGTAAAATGTTCTTCAGAATAATCAATTGTACTTCACCATAAATTGTACTTCATAAAATCTGCCGTCCTATTTAAGAATGTGGGTATCTACATTCTAGCTCAAATAGAAATATTGAACAAAACGTTGTTGTATCTGGACTTTTCAGCACATGTTAAGGAGATGACCCAATGCACGCTTGCCTTGCTGGCTTTGCCTCGAGAAATGTCAAAATTCTTTTGAACTCCTCTGAAATGTATGAAAGTTGGCCCAGTGACATCCTTGCTTTGCTTGATTGAAGCGCTTCAAAGCGTCGAATAGCCCAAATCTCTATTTGACAGCGCTTTACACGCTTCACTATTAGTCTTGTTTGTCTCATCCTGTGTTTCTGACAGCTTTTGAAGCTTCTATTTGGCCATAGAAGCTTTCAAAGCAAAGCAAGGTAAGCCTAGGTAAGCAAGGCAAGCAAATCAAGCCTGCATTGGGTCATCACCTTTAGTTTTGTAATTAAAAGTAACCATTTTAGAAAGATGAGAACCAAATCTTTCTATTTATGCAAAAAAAAAAAAAAACATTGATTTCGGCTTCTGTGTGTGCGAAATGCAGATGCTAAACTTCATAATAACAACGCAGTATCTACAAATGACAGAGCAGATACGTCGTTTTTGATTAGGAAACCAGCTCTTATTTCACTTGGTTTCCTATTAAAAGTGTAGATGCGGCGGAAGTTTTGTAGATACCCACATTTTTTATTAGGATTTGTGGGAAAATTACGTAGATACTGCAAAAGACAGAGTTTAATTTAGCAATAACTTTATATTCATTTGCAAATTACAAAATATTTTTGCATGAATAAACTCGAATTTTCAAGACGAATACACCTATATATATAAATAACTAATTTTCGAAAAAATATGTAGATGTCCTCGAGAACCGTAAATTAGACTTCAAAAGCTTTAAAATGTACCCCAGAATAATCAGTTCTACAACAGATTGTTGTAATTCAGATGAGGTTTTTGAAGTACATTTGATTATTCTGGAATACATTTTACGGTTGCTCAAGTACAATTGACTTATACTTAGCACATTTTACGATTATCCATATGAAAACGTCTAATTTAAAAAGCTGGCTAGGTCGGATTTCACTCAAACTTTGAGTTACACAAATCTTTGTGCAAATATCTAGGGAAATAACAGATGAAAAACAAGATTGTGGGAGTGAAATTGCCAGATTGAGATTCTGATATACATATGTGCAGGATAATGTTTGTGCTTAGCTGTGTAAATATTTTTCTTATAGCTGGCTACTCACCTCCCAAGAAATTTTGGTATTTTTTTCCTTTAAAACCCACCTGCTAAAAAATTAGCTGAAATTATGGGAGAGGGCTCAAAAGACGTGTTTTGGCCTTAGGATCACGAATCCAGAAACGCTTTTTAAATTTTTTGTTTCAGTGATCCACGGCAGAGATCGGCCTTAGTTCAAAATAGCATGGTTGAACTTACTCATGAACCATAAAAATTGGTGCAAATTTGTGCAAATTTACAGAATAACACAATGAATAACTCGCACACAAGGAGAGTTAAACATTGAAGTGCTCGTGTACATGCGTGTGCCACGCAGTTATAATCATTGTATACCTTAAGTCCCGTTGACAGTGCTCGATTTTTCATTCAATTTCATGTTGATTCTGAAATTTTACTCGTGTCAACGGGTCTTGCAAAATTGCTTGCAACAAAGTTGGAAGCATTGTCAATATCTACAAGTCGCGAATGTTTGACAGAAAAATTATCTGATCATCTGTTAAAAACACTTACGCAATTCACAACCTCTAGTATTTCGTGCTATTTGTCTATTTTAAAAAATATTTATATTGGAAACCATGGACACCTACAACGATAGACGAATACGATACCCCTTGTGAATTGCCCAACTGTTCGATGATTTTAATTCTTTGTCTCAATTTTCATTTATGAAAAAATTTTTAAAGTCCGCGTATATTGCATTATTTTCAAGTTATACGTGTTTAAATAAACCACTACGCATATGTTCATTATTTACTAGCTTTTATGAAGTTAATATTAGATATAAGCAGCTTTTTCAATGGCCTGATTTAATGAAATTCAATAAAGAAACACATTTGGGGCAGTTCAGACAATGTAACAGAGCTAAAAAACAAACCCTCTCCTACTATTCCTTTTTATTCGTGACATTCATTTTTGACAGGCGGACAAGGCACAAGAGAATGCCGAAGATTTTTCACAATGATAGCCAGCCAACTTTTGATCAACTCAACATTAAATTTTTCTACGTTTGTTTACGAACTGACATTCGTGAATTTTTGTAAGATTTTGTTGACAAATTTTGAACGCAAGAGCAGAGCAAAACCTATGCGTTCATACCATCCAACCAGACAAGTTCGTAAGGTCAAAGAGAATATATCAACAAGAGCCACCACTCGTTATGAAAGCAACGAAAAAGATGGATGCCGTTTTCTTTCAGGGTTTCGGTAATTTCGATATAAATATGTTATTGTCTAATCAAAACAAAATGTGTAAAAGAAAATAGACGATAAATGAAATAACACAAGAGTCGAAACAAAAATTTACCAGCTGTCGAATTTACAAAACTGAGGAAAACAAAATTACCGAAACCCTGAAAGAAAACGGCATCCATCTTTTTCCTTGCATTTATAACGAGTGACGGCTCTTGTTGATATTCCGGCGCAGTGCGAAGAGAATCTCGTGGAGAAATTTCTGCACTGGCGTCGAAAAGGTCGACGACACAGCGAGACTTAGACGAGTCCTCTCGAAAAGTCACACAGCCATCAGCTATTTGCGAAAACCTGACGGATCCTGGACCAGCACGGAAGAGGAAACCCTTGAGCTGCTCTTGAATACACATTTTCCGGGGAATCTGCATGACGCACCACTAGCACCTGCAACAAACCTGGCAGTAAATATACCCATCACTGAGGAAAGGGTAAGGTGGGCAGTTAAGAGCTTTGACCCGTATAAGGCTGCCGGGACGGACGGGATTATCCCCGCACAACTTATAAACACGTTGGAGACATCAGCTAAATGGCTGGTATTTCTCCTCACAGCCTGCCTGGCTCTCAACCACATTCCGGGCTCCTGGAGAAGCGCCACGGTAGTGTTTATCCCTAAGACTGGGAAGGCATCCCACTACGAGCCAAAAGACTACAGACCGATCAGTCTCTTGTCCTTTGTACTCAAAACCTTTGAGAGGATACTAAGCGACTACCTCTCAACGACTATTGATAGCAACCTTATCTCTAGCTATCAGCATGCATACACCAAGAGTAAATCAACAGAAACTGCTTTGCACAGCCTAGTATCTGTCATTGAGAAAGCGCTGTGTGAAAAGGACTACTGTCTCGTGGCCTTCTTAGACATTGAGGGGGCTTTCAACAATATAAGCCCGGAGGCGATCAACTCCGCTCTAACTAATCTGGGCGTAGATAGGCCTCTAACTGGTTAAATTGACCAACTTCTAAGGGGAAGGAAAATAGCTTCTTCACTTGGTACGGTTGAGTTATCACGCTATGTCACAAGGGGAACGCCCCAGGGTGGTGTTCTTTCGCCGCTTTTATGGAACCTCACAGTCAACTCGTTGCTACGTGACACAAGCCGGGGGGGGGGGGGGGGGGAGGGGGGGAGATAGTGGCATACGCAGACGATTTAGCTATTGTATTCAGAGGCAAGTTCCCACAAACTCTGTGTGACCTGATGCAAGTAGCACTGCGAGAGGTTTCGAGGTGGTCTTTTGGGGTGTAAAAGTAGGTCGCCTCCCAGTTGGTGCACCCTGGGTAACGCTAAATGACCTACATAGCCTACACGGCTAGTTTCTTGTATTGCCGGTTCTACGAGAACGGTACCAGTACTTGTGCTGTACCCATCGTGCCGAAACGACCCGGGCCGTTTTCTTATATCGACCCGGCCAAGAGCAATATACTCGGGATGACCCTGTCTGACATTTAGGCAGGGCTACACCTCGCTACAACAACAACAACAAGGTGGTCCTCTCGCTGCGGACTTAGTATCAACCCGGGGAAAGTGGAACTTGTCCTCTTCACCAACCGGTACAAAATACCGCCACTAAGCCTACCAGAACTAGTTGGCACGCGCCAGGGCTTGTCGGATAAGGCCAAGTTTCTAGGCATAGTTCTGGACAGGAAATTGAATTGGAAGGAGAATGTTCTTCAGCGCCAGAAGAAAGCTTGCAGCGCTCTTTACACATGCAAAAGAGCCATTGGCAAAAAATAGGGGCTCAGCCCTAGAGTATGCAGTTGGATCTACACGGCCATCATTCGACCAATCATGCTGTATGGAGTCGTCGTATGGTGGCCTGCGCTGAGCAAGGCAACATACCTGAATCTGCTGCGGATAGTCCATAGATCCAATATGATCTGAATAAGCGGTGCGTTAAGGACAACGCCCAACGAAGCCCTCTTGGTCATTCTGGGCATTTTGCCACTTGATCTGGAAGGGTTTCAGTCAGCGGCGGCATCACCTCTGCGCCTAAGAGAAACCTCCAGTTGGGGTGCGGGTACTATTGGACACTCCAGTATTCTGGTGCTCGAAGTTGGACGGCAGAGTTGGAGGAGGGGTTTATTCACGGGATTTGGACCTTGAGCTCTCTTTCAGACTACCTGATTATTGTAGCGTCTTCCAGGCGGAAGTCTCGGCAATCCTGGACGCCGCGGCCTGGTCAAGCAAACGTGTTATCGGAGAAGATATCGCTATTTTCAGCGATAGCCATGCGGCCATCAAATCCCTTGGCTCATACACGTTCAACTCTGAACTGACGCTCAGCAGTCGTCGATTTCTTCAGGAGATGGCCCAACAGAACCGCGTAAACCTCATATGGGTCCCGGGACATAGGGACATTGAGGGAAACTGTAAGGTAGACGAGCTTGCCATGCAGGGCACGACCAAGCAGGTTCCTCAGGATAAAGAGCGCTTAGGTATGCCGTTTGCCACATGCAAACTAATGCTGAAGGAGCACGCACTCCGTCAAGCCAACGAAAGATGGCTGCAATCCCCATGGTGTCGGATATCGAAACAAACCTGCCCAAAATGTGTTCTTAAAAGGTCTAGACGCATTTATGCCCTAACTAGGGGGAAAATCTGCATATTGATAGGGGTATTAACCGGTCACTGCCTCATTGGTAGGCATGCAGAAAGGCTTGGTGTGCCCTACCGACGATCCTGCAGGAGTTGCAAAGATGATGAGGAGGAGGAAACAGTGGAGCACCTCATCTGTTGACTATCGGAGTAGATGTTGAACTCCTGCACGGTGAAAGCACTGGACAGCATCCCATCCACGGCATCCTTGATGGCGGCAACCTCAGCTTGGAAAACGCTACAATGATCAGATAGTCTGGATTTCCTGCTGATCCCAAGCTCCTGGCAGAAAAAACCACCCCAACACATTCATCCGGCTTTGACCCATCCGTAAACAGGTTCACCAGACCTGCCCCCCCAGATAGGTTTACCGCCTGTCCACTCGTCCCTTGCGGGTATGTGAGTCGAAAAGCCCTTCGCCGGTGCAAGGGTCGGCGCACAGTAATCTGTTCTGTTACGGATAAATTCAAACCTGGATAGTATATTGGAGTGGCAATACTGCACAAGCCTATATCCAGCGTCTCGGAGCCTAATTGCGGCCCGAGTAGCACCTATATTTCCTACAATGTCCACTGGGTGCAGATTGAGCATAACATTCAATACCAGGGTAGGGGTGGTGGGCATGGCCCCACTGATCCCAACCATGGCCATTCGCTGCACAGTGGCCATATTTTTCGCGACGGAAGCTGTCTCTAGTGCACTCCACCAGACCACTACCCCATAAAATATAATAGGTTTCACCACCATCTCGTACAACCAATAAACCACCCTTGGAGAGAGGCCCAGCGTTTGCCGATGGCTCCCCTACAACAATACAGGGCGACCGAAGCTTTCCTGGCCCTGTCCTCTACATTGAGCTTCCATGACAGCTTCCTGTCCAGAATAACCACTAGGTACTTAACCTTTTCGGAGAGCACAAACGGTAGTCCCCGATGGAGGTACCCCTGCAGAACAGCTCTAACGGTATTAAGAAACTTTCTCCTGACGAGGATTGCTGGGTCGTCAGCATAGGCTATCACTTGACAGCCCCTGTGCTCGAGGACCTGGAGCATGTCGTTGACTACTATGACCCAGAGAAGTGGAGAAAGAACCCCTCCTTGCGGCGTTCCGCTCCTCACCCTTATCTGAGCCACAGAGCCTCCCCACTCCGCTATGACAATCTTGCCACAAAGTAATCTGTTGATTAATTCTATCAAACTCGGTTAGACCCCCAAACTTGCTAGTCCACTTACAATGGCAGATAGCAAAATATTATTGAACGCTCCTTCGATTTCCAGAAAGGCCCCCAGCACGAACTCTTTGTTTAGGAAAGGCCCCTCTATTAGTTCTACAACGGATTGAAGCGCCGTTTCAGCGATCTGTTTTGCAGTAAGCATGTTGTGAGGCCCTAGGAAGAGTAAAGGTGGCCTAGAAAGTTTCACTGGTGATAAATCGCAACGACATTCGGGACGTACCGCAAGGGAGTACCGGCGCCCAGCGGATTGACTTCCGGCCAAGAACTGTTAATTCGACAACACTTGCCAAAACCTTGGGTGCAGTTTTTGTCGAATTAATGAAAGGGATTTTTGCCAACTAAAAAGAGAAACAATTAATTTTTTTATTTAAAATTTTTTTTATAAAAATCTGACAAATATTTATATCCCTCAATTCGTAAACAAACCCAGGATTTTACAGAAGTTCAATGATAAGTTGAGCAAAAGTCGGCTGGCTACCAACTTTGTTGCATGCAATTTTGCAAGACCGTTGACACGAGTCAATTTTCAGAATCAACATGAAATTGAACGAAAAATCGAGCAATGTAAACGGTACTTAATCGATATCGCACTAAAAGCCTGTTTACATTATTCATTTTTGGAAAAAAAATTTCGTCGCATGTGCAGTTGATTCCAAATTGAGTTGACTACCCGTTTACATTAATCAATTTTTTTTAAAGCTATTTGACGGTTGTTTCTGTCATCGAAAAAAATTTTATTAAAAAAATAGAAAAAATTCTGTTTTCATTGAATGCCGTTTGATCCACGTGTTCACAAACCGGCCCCCAACAGCATCCACGCACAGGAACGCATCTATGCAGAGGAACGCGATCTCCCGGGAGAGACCAGAGACTCTTGCCCAACTCGGAAATGGGCATTGTAATAGGCTAACTTTTACTTATCCAGACTGGACCCCGAAGTGCCAAATGTTCGCCCGACATGTGGATCTTCTCCTCATACATTTAATAAATTTTATTTAAATATATTCGATTGAGAAATGTCTACACCAACTTTTTATAGTACGCATACATTACAATGTCCTTATCGTATGAATATGTGATTGGTTTAACTCGCGTTCATAGTACAACTGTACAAGTAAGATATGAATCAGCTGTTCGACTTACAGCTGTGCTCACCTGATCGGGTTACCCTTATTGGAAGCCACTCAACGAAGGGTGTCATTCGTTAGGACCGAAATAAAAGTAGTAGTAGCTTGTGACAAATGTTTAATAACTTCATAAATAATAGAAACTATTTGCCGAAAATTATTTATTATAGCAACTAATTTGATCTGGAAATGTTTGTACAAAGATTTTACTTGTTTAGCGAAAATTTTTTCATATTTTCTAATACTTTCTAAAACTTTTAGCACTACGCAGAAAAGCAATCCTGTGGTTGATATTTCCATGACAACTCTCTTGTTCTTCTTTGTTTACATAAAACGCAACTTGCTAATTGTATAAATTTCTTTGAATATTTTAATAAACAAGCATTTTTCTTACTTACAGCATATATTAGTAAAGTGCCCCACCATTTAAATGTGTTTTTTCATAGATGCCTGTGCTTATTTTCTTTTTGTACTTTGTGTGTGCGTGGCGTGCATATAAGGGAGTGTTCACATACTGCTACAAAGTTGCTTATATGGCGTTTCCACCAAACACACACAGCATCCTTTGGGTTTGGAATAATTGTCAACTGTTTCTGATGCGTGTTCCTCCTCCGAGGAGGAGGCTCCTCGTTGCTCGGGCGTGATAGATCGCGTAGCTTTGTTATGAATAATCATAGCAATTAAATAATTATTATTTTTACCTTGCATTAAACTCGAGGAAAAGCGATAACAAAGACGACGTATTGCACCCTTGCTGTTAATATTGAGATTTATCACCACATTTTCCATTAAATAATGAATAAACAGACATATTTGTATAAAAAATCATTGTTTATTTAAATAAATAAATTAAGAAAATAAGTGAGTCCCATAACTCAAACATAAAAAAGTTACTACATATATACAAGAGAAATATGTCAAGCTGCTTGGAAATGTATTCGCTCTACTTGAACCATCAAAAGTAAGCATGTGACGCATTTCTTAGAAAAAATCTACTTATACTTGCTAGTTCAAGCGCATTTCTTCATACGTATGTAATTAAACAAAAAAACATTGCGTTGTAAAATAAAATGTATATAAGATCAAAAATAAAAAGCAGGAATCTTTACCAATAAACACACATTTTTTATAATACCCGTTTTGGTCCGTTAGGGATAAAATTTTTTCTAAAAACAAATATTTAAAAAATATTAAGTATACATGTAGAACATTTCTTAAATAGCTTTTTGCTTTAATTTACACCATATAAACTTAAATGGTTAAATAACAATACTTAAAAATAAATGGGTTTATATGTATACATATATATTTTTTTACTAAACTCAAACTGTATAAAGCTAAAAAAATTATGAATGGCGTAATATCTAATATCTGAATTTATGCACAATAATTGCCCATAAAGAACTTAACAAGAATTATTGAAAGAATATTTTCTCATATTTAAAACTTAGTCACTTTATACACTCACCTTGGCATTTCTGTTTCTGCATGAAAAGGGTATCGCGGGACTCCTAATCCGCATCCTAAAATACAGCAATGGTCGGGCATTTCTGGAAACGAACAACTTTATTAGATACATGTATGCATGTTCTAAAATTGTTATTACCACACACTATTTTTTCCACTTTAACTCGGAAAAAATATCTGAAAGACGGAAAAATGTTGTTCTTTGTAAATAAATTAAATTATTAGCCGAAATTGTATTATAAAATTAAATATTAAAATAAACTTTTTTTGAAACGACTCACTTTATCAACTGCTTCGTTTGAACTAACAGTTGTGTATACACACACATATGTACGTACATATTTACGCGCAGGGTTGCATTTCACGTCTGCAATGTATTTCAAAATATTCTTATTCATAAAATATGTAAATATATTTAAATCATTTCATTTATCATCAAAATAAATATTGAAATGTATAAAAACTGCAAAATATATTGTTATTCAAATAGTTATAGTTCATATAATTGAAATGACATTATTTTTCATAAAAAACAATCAATTTTATCCAAATCACAAAATTTGTTTAGTTCATAGGCATACATTTGGTTCTACATTTCCATACTAAATTGCTTTAAAAATATACCTACACAGCAACCCTGTATGGAGATTTCACTCCATTTCTTCTTGGAAATTTCAACCCTGGGCCTCGGGTTGCTGTGTTAGTTAAGCTAGTTTGACACTGTCTACAGTGTCAAAATTGGGTGTATTAGAAAGAGAGAGAAATAAGGATAACTTACTTGTAGACCTGTACTATGCTCGCGTTATTGTATCTTCTGACGCGCCTGAACGTATGCCCGTGCATCGTGCCAAACGTCCCTACAAGACGGGCTGATATTTTTACTAACACACTCATACTCTAAATTCTCAATGCTGATGACGTTTTGACAAAAACACTGACAATTGTCATTAATTGTCATAGCTGACTGTCACGTGATGATAAAATGATTATAACAAGTGATGCATTTTCATTTCTTTTCAAAACTTAGAAAAATTTTAGTTCGGTGCTCATTATATTCAAAATAAATTCAAAAAAGAAAAGTTTGGCAGCAAATAAAAAAGAAGATAAGTACAATAAATTAGCAAGAGACATTTTTAAAGTTTCATGTTTTAGGTGCTCTTCGGAGCTGTAAATAGGCTGGGACCGAAACTCGAATTATACTTTTTGTGTTTTGAGCAGCAGATTTTGTTTGTAAACAAATTCATAGTGCACGTAAGCTTTATTTTCTAAACACTCACATTTGAATAAAAAAACCACTATTTTTAGTTGTTGCCAAAAAAAAAATTTTTAAATAAATCAAAATAATTCTGCAATATTTAGGTTATGTGGTCAAAATTTATTTGTTCAGTTATACCTAGTACAGGTACTTTTCGTATTACAGAACGTACATAAATTTATAGTGCTGAAGCACCCGTTTATTTCGTTGAAAACCAGCATTTTCATCATTGTGTATCAATACCAAGTGTAAACTCTTCTGCATAGACGTCAAAATTCCAAAATGAGTTTAACACCTGTTTGAGATTGTGGTTAATAACAAGTGTGATATCATAGACATAGTCGTGAAAACTTCAAAGTGAGTTTAGTCACCTGTTTTTAATTTCCTTTTTTGTCTCACTTCTTTCCATCTTCCCATCTCTTTCTACCATTAGGTAAAAGATAGGAGACCGCCATGGTGATGTGTGAAGGATGTTAAACAACGCCATTTGCTTTTCTGTTATTCTGTGCTGGCGACATTTTAATATGTGCAGGATGTAAACAAACCGACATTTTAATGTGTGTTGTCAAAAGAAGAGTTCACACTTGGTATTGATACACAATGATTTTCATTTTTAAAACAAATTCTTATTCATTCTTAAAAAACTTAAAAGAAAAATCAAATAAAGACAAATCGTGTTTTTTTCTATTAATATGTAAGTTGTCTGCACCCAGTTTCTGTAACTTTTTAACGAAATTCGTTATTGTCGTTAAAATCGATTTTGACAAATTTTGTACAAAAAATTGTGTCAAAATTAATTATTTTTTTGTAACCAACTTCGTCAAAAAGTTACAGAAACGACGTGCTGATAGATTATACAACATTTACATTTTGAATTTTGAAATTAAATTCATAGTGCTTGAAGCCTGTTTGCTTGATTTCGTTAAAAACCTGAATTCTTTAATAAAAAAAAATGTTACACTCTTCAAAAATCTTTAAAAAAAAATTCAAGTATACACACAACATAAGATACATATATACATATGTTTTCTTATTAAATATAAATTTAGTGGACGTCGTCGAGATTTGTGTTAATTAACATGTCCGGCACCTTGGGGATTGTTGCCACATTTCGTTGGCTTGGAGTACACACTCCGTCAAGCCAACGAAAGGTAGCAACAATCCCAAGGGTGCTGGACATCCAAACAAACCTGGCCAAAATGGGATTATAAAAGATCTAGAGGGATCATAAAAGATCTGAATACAGTTACTTCAACAAAAAAATACCGTTCAAACAACCAAAATTTGGTTCAGGATAACAGCACGAGATTGTAGATTTTACCAGTGCCTTTTTTCTGTGTATATACACAAGAAATATAGCAGTTGACATACTAGATCATATATACATCAGCATCATATTTGTATTTAGCCAAACACGAAAAAGCATCTGTGAATTACAAGAGAAAAAAAGAAGCATACCAAAAATTTCAAATAATGTTTGCATAGTACCATGTACTACAATAGATCGTACTAATGGTTGCGGTGTAATAAGGCCTTATAATAATAATGTAGTATGAAATGGAATTTTTCTAAAATAGATTAGGCTTTTTCTGACTACACCTTTTTCAGTTTATATTCAGAAAGTAACAATTTATATTTAGAAAATTACAATTCATATTCAGGATTTCCATTTGATATTCAGAAAAATACAATTGACATTCAGAAAATTACAATTGATATTCAGAAAACTTTCTGAATATAAACTGAAAAAGATGTAGTATAATTTCAACCCGAGATTCATACATACTTGCATACTAGTACGAACCAGGATTTTTGTGACTAGTATGATTTCGCCCACCAATTATAGTTGTAAACTAGTATGTTTTCTGATTAGATTGGCATTTATTGGTGATCAGAAATGAACTAGTATGAATACACCACAAAATGTATGGTCAATGAACTATATTATTTGCTGAGTAGTTCGACATTGACTGGTTTAAAGGTGATCAGAAATGAACTAGTATGAATACACCACAAAATGTATGGTCAATGAACTATATTATTTGCTGAGTAGTTCGACATTGCCTGATTTAAAGGTGATCAGAAATGAAGTAGTATGAATACACCACAAAATGTATAGTCAATGAACTATATTGTTTGCTGAGTAGTTTGGCCTTGACTGGTTTGAAGCTAATCAGCAATGAACTAGTATAAATACACCACAAAATGTATAGTCAATGAACTATATTGTTTGCTGAGTAGTTCGACATTGACTGGTTTAAAGGTGATCAGAAATGAACTAGTATGAATACACCACAAAATGTATAGTCAGTGAACTATATTGTTTGCTGAGTAGATCGACATTGGCTGGTTTAAAGGTGATCAGAAGTGAACTAGTATAAATACACCACAAAATGTATAGTCAGTGAACTATATTGTTTGCTGAGTAGATCGACATTGACTGGTTTAAAGGTGATCAGAAGTGAACTAGTATGAATACACCACAAAATGTATGGTCAATGAACTATATTATTTGCTGAGTAGTTCGACATTGACTGGTTTAAAGGTGATCAGAAATGAACTAGTATGAATACACCACAAAATGTATAGTCAGTGAACTATATTGTTTGCTGAGTAGATCGACATTGACTGATTTAAAGGTGATCAGAAGTGAACTAGTATGAATACACCACAAAATGTATAGTCATTGAACTATATTGCTTGCTGAGTAGTTTGGCCTTGACTGGTTTGAAGCTAATCAGCAATGAACTAGTATAAATACACCACAAAATGTATAGTCAATGAACTAGAATTTTCGATGAGTAGTTTGGCATTGACTGGTTTTAAAACTAATCAACAATGAACTGGTTTGCATATGCCACAAAATGGTTAGTCAATGAACTAGTATGTTTGCTGAGTAGTTCGGAATTTGACTTTAGGGAAGTTATACAACATACAAATTTTTTCCAGTGCAATACCACCAACACACAAGCATTTTTGTTCACACTGAAGCGAAAACACCTTGTTTTCGTGTAAAACATCTCACATAAAACAGGTGCGTTCATACCTGCTATTCTTGTTTTCATTTGACAGTAACCAGCTGTTCTGGAAATTGTGATTTGTGAGAAAAAATAATTAAAATTTTGTGAACGTACATATTATATTTTATGTACTTATTTTAAGTTTTACTGTCAGCGTACTTATTTCAAATTTACTTTATAGCACAAACATTTTCATTTTGATTTTTTATAAATTCGGGCGACGAAATTCAAAATGAAAACATTTGACATATCAGAGGGTGAATTCTGGTTCTATGATATGATAACGTGAAAAAAAATTTGTATGAATATGACGTTTCTTTTCACAAATTTTGTATGAAAATTCTTTTCATTTTATCATTTCATAGAACCAGAATTCACCCCCAGATATGTGACAGTATGTTTTTCGATTATTACCGATAAAATTTAGAGCCGACACTGATTGTGAAAGGTTTTCGTTGATGTTTTGGGATAAAACATGATGTTTTCGCAGGTTTTCGGTTGAAAATTTTGTATGGCGAAAACATCGGTTTTCAGCATGTTTTGCCTCGAAAACCAGAATGAGCTCGAAAACACGCTAGTGTGTACATAGTATAATACACTAATACCACATATTGCGTCCTCTCTATTTGCCGGCTACTGCTTTAAATGAATGATCTCAAAATGTAGTTATTACGGGGTTTCTCTTCGCTCTTGTGTTGCATTGTGGGCATAGTATACCTTATATAGTAGCGCAACTCACAAAAAACACACTAATACACACGCACAGCATATTCCCCATAAGCACAGAAAAATATATTCTCAAACGTTTGGCAAATAATGAGGGTCATATTTTAGAATAATGTACCATGATTTGGAATTTAGGGAATGGTGAAGGGGGTCGTATGTATAAAAACTGTGAAGGCAGAAACTGTCGGACATTTATATTATAATTTTAATATTTAAGTATACCTCAAGTTAATACTCATTTGGCAAAAAAGTTGATCTGCTACTGGTAGTTTATCTTTGAATCGAAAAATTATTGATTGATTAATTGATATTAAGTTTTTAAAAAGTGTGAATTAACGTTGAAATTTTCATCTCAAATGCGTCTTAGGTTTATATCAAACAAAATGGCTTATTGGGCTTCACACTTTTCCTTCATTCCATTTCATTTGGAGTCACTCAGCCAGTGCCTTCAACTCAAATTCGTAAGAAGAAGAAAATAAGTTGCCAAACTATAGTAAGGATAAACAATGATTGTGGGTTTAGGTCAGTGGTCGGCACGAAGAGAGCGCTCCTTATTTTAAACCATTGTATTGTCGTCCCACTGGATAGTAATTTACGGCCCACAGTTTAGTCTCACGTGCCCTATCTTGACGGCACGTTCTCCAATCACTTTCTTAAAATCCTTTTCTGCGCCCATTTTCGCTCCACTGAAATGCGAGTGTGCTGCTGCTCAAAACACAAAAAGTATAATTCGAGTTTCGGTCCCAGCCTATTTACAGATCCTTCGCGAAGAGCACCTAAAACATGAAACTTTGAAAATGTCTCTTGCTAATTTTTTGTACTTATCTTCTTTTTTATTTGCTGCCAAACTTTTCTTTTTTGAATTTATTTTGAATATAATGAGCACCGAACTAAAATTTTTCTAAGTTTTGAAAAGAAATGAAAATGCATCACTTGTTATAATCATTTTATCATCACGTGACAGTCAGCTATGACAATTAATGACAATTGTCAGTGTTTTTGTCAAAACGTCATCAGCATGGAGAATTTAGAGTGTGAGTGTGTTAGTAAAAATATCAGCCCGTCTTGTAGGGATATCTTCACGCAATATATTAGTTGCGTTCCAATTAGCTGACCTGGGTCGTATCACGGCCATAATCTAACCGAAACGATACGGTTCAACTGGATGAGAGTTGTTTGTGTATATACGTGTGTATACATATGCATGTATGTGCTACCAAGCAAATCGGGGTTGGATGTGAAAAAATCTACTACAAAAAACAAAAACGAACAGAACTGCTTGCTGGCCTGAAAGTGACCCAGAAAAATATCAAGATCACAACGTTGTTGTTGCAATTACATGAAAAAACTGTCTCCATGTCTGGGTTGCCGTTAATTGGAACCCAGCTATTCATCAGCAATATTGTCTGCATTATGTCCAGTTCCCATAGTGTACCAATACAAGTGTAAACTCTTCTGCATAGACGTCAAAATTCCAAAATGAGTTTAACACCTGTTCATCAGAGTTGTTTTTTGGGAAAAAGAGCATCATTTTGCGCCGAGTTGCATTCGATTTGGTATAAAAAATTAGTAGTAGGTTGCATAAAAAAGTAGTTCGCTAAAACTTAGAAATTTGATTTTATTTTAACATAAATAACAGCGAATTATATAAAATTATTAGTTAGAATAACTCTTTCGAGTCTGCTCACTATTTTCTATTAAACAAATAACAAACAACTGCTAATAAATAGATGCAAACCCCAAAATTTGGTATTTGTTTCCTTTAGGGGTCAACTCATAATAAATTAGCTAGAATTATGGAAGTAGGTCGCCTCCCAGTTGGTGCACCCTGGGTAACGCTAAATGACCTACATGGCCTACACGGCTAGTTTATTGTATTGCCGGTTCTACGAGAACGGTACCAACCCGGGCCGTTTTCTTATATCGACCCGGCCAAGAGCAATACACTCGGGGTGACCCTGTCTGACATTTAGGCAGGGCTACACCTCGCTATCACAACAACAACAACATAGCTCAAATACGGGTTTTGGCCTGAAGATCACGAATCCGGAAGCGCTTTTTAATTTTTTTTTTGTGTCTGGAAAGTTATGGTTAAAAAACCGAAAATTGACCCGGGTCCGGTACCAAAATTGGGGCGGGTTCTCTTCAGAGAACCAAAATATTAAAAAAGCGCTTCCGGATTCGTGATCCTGAGGCAAAACCCGTATTTTGAGCTATCTTCCATAATTCTAGCTAATTTATTAGGAGTTGACCCCTAAAGGAAACAAATACCAAATTTTGGGGTTTGAAGCTAATTATTAGCAGTTGTTTGTTATTTTTTTTAATAGAAAATAGTGAGCAGACTCGAAAGAGTTATTCTAACTAATAATTTTATATAAATCGCTGTTATTTATGTTAAAAAAAATCAAATTTCTAAGTTTTAGCGAACTACTTTTTTATGCAACCTACTACTAATTCTTTATACCAAATCGAATGCAACTCGGCGCAAAATGATGCTCTTTTTCAAAAAAAAACAACTCTGATGAACAGGTGATAAACTCATTTTAGAATTTTGACGTCTATGCAGAAGAGTTTAAACACTATGTATTGTATTGGTACACTATGTAAAAGATAGAAGACCGCCATGTTGATGTGTACAGGATGTTAAACAACGCCATTGCTTTTCTGTTAAGCGGGCTACTCACCTGCCAAGAAATGCCTCAAGAAAAAAACGAGCATATATTTCTTGTGCCTGGTCAAGAAATTTTGACGTTTACCAAATTTTCCATTTTTTTGCAAATTACTCTCATAAAAATGTACAAAATATGTTTAGCGAGACATCTACTCACCTTTTCCGTGAATCTGCACGTTTACCTCAGGAAATATATACGAGCTTATTTATTTCTTGAGGTAAACCGGCGTTGCCAACTATCGAAAAGTGCTGTATTTTTTCTTATAGCGGGCTACTCACCTGCCAAGAAATGCCTCAAGAAAAAAACGAGCATATATTTATTGTGCCTGGTCAAGAAATTTTGACGTTTACCAAATTTTCATTTTATTGCAATTTACGGTTTTAAAAATTTATAAAACTTGTGTCGCGAAATATGTACTCACCTTTGCTGTGAATCTGCACGTTTACCTCAAGAAATATATACGAGCATATTTATTTCTTGAGGTAAACCGGCGTTGCCAACTATCGAAAAGTGTGGTATTTTATAAGATTTTATTTAGTTTCACCTGACGGCTGTCTGTTATCAAATCTTGCAAGCTAAATTTGATACACTTCCCGGTGTCCGATTGATCTGAAAATCTGCACCCATGTATAACCCCGATGACAATGCAATATTATAAAAAAAAAATTCGATAGGTGGCGCGTGGGTCGCTATATTTTCAAAATTCGCATTTATGGTCCGATTTAGCTGAAATTCGTAACATGTATTACTACCATGAAAAGAAATATTTTTGTAAAAAAATTCCGCTAGGTGGGGCTGAGATAGCGGTAATAAAAACTCAAAATCGTAATTATGGACCGATTTGGCTGATATTTTACGTGGCGCGTGAGTCGCTTTATTTGAGATTTACGAAGGTCTGTTTTCAGTGTCGATTAATTCGTTTTTCAACGAACTTCCCGTTGAGGTAGGATCTTGAAATTTTCATCATCGTTTAGTTTTCTGCCTCCACGCAAAATAACAAAAAAATAATTCCGATAGGTGGCGCACGAGTAGAGATATTCGAAAGTTTTCATTCCAGGAAATTTTGCTTTTGATATTGTACTAACTTGCAGTTAAGATGGGATTTTGCAAATTTTCATCATCGTTCAGGCTTCGCTAACAGTAAATAAAAAAATTAGCTTAATTTCAAAAATCCCATTTATTGTTTAGTTTAGTCTTTATTCCAATATCCCAAAAGTAACTTTATTAACCACGCGGCTTTAGCGGGCTACTCACCTGCCAAGAAATGTCAAACTCCATATAAAAAAACGCTCAAGAATTGGTCAAGAAATGTTTTCACACGTCAAATTTTCTTGAGCCAATACTCAGCTCATAAGAAAAAATACTACAGTTTTCGATGGCTGGCAACGCCGGTTTACCTCAAGAAATAAATATGCTCGTATATATTTCTTGAGGTAAACGTGCAGATTCACGGCAAAGATGAGTATATTCTTCGCTACACATGTTTTATACATTTTTATAATAGTAATTTGCAAGAAAATGGAAAATGCCGTAAACGTCAAAATTTCTTGACCAGGCATAAGAAATATATGCTCGTTTTTTTCTTGAGGCATTTCTTGGCAGGTGGGTAGCCCGCTTTTATTGTAAAAGTTTCTATGGTTTCTGTTGCTGCTAGCTGCCGATTGATGTCGCTGCGACATTATTGCCTCTTGTTGATAAACCGAAAGTATCTTTATTAACCACGCGGCTTTATTGTAAAAGATTCTATGGTTTCTGTTGCTGCTAGCAGCCGATTGATGTCGCTGCGACATTATTGCCTCTTGTTGATAAACCGAACTAAAAAGTAAAAAATAAAATTAAAGAAAAAACATTTTTTTAAAAATAAGCTTTTATTATTGGTTTATAAAATTAACTAAAAAGTAAAAAATAAATTCACTGTAAAGGAATATAACACTTTATAAGTTCATTGTAACCTTTAAAGATAATTTGGCTGCTTCGTCTGCCACAAAATAATTCCATATTGTACATAATTATATATTTCTAACATTAAAACTTTACACCTAAATTATTAAATCTTCCAGTATATATCACATTCCTAATTTTATTAATAATAAAAGCGTGTTAAATTTTGATGGTATAATTAAGAACATTCAGGTGTTAAATTTTGATGGTATAATTAAGAACATTTAGGACCTTCTTTTCTATTTGATGGTATAATTAAGAACATTCAGGACCTTCTTTTCTTGCTATCGAAATTTAACACGCTTTTATTATTAATAAAATTAGGAATGTGATATAAACTGGAAGATTTAATAATTTAGGTGTAAAGTTTTAATGTTAGAAATATATAATTATGTACAATATGGAATTATTTTGTGGCAGACGAAGAAGCCAAATTATCTTTAAAGGTTACAATGAACTTATAAAGTGTTATATTCCTTTACAGTGAATTTATTTTTTACTTTTTAGTTAATTTTATAAACCAATAATAAAAGCTTATTTTTAAAAAAGTGTTTTTTTCTTTAATTTTATTTCTTATGAGCTTAGTATTGGCTCAAGAAAATTTGACGTATGAAAACGTTTCTTGACCATTTCTTGAGCGTTTTTTTATATGGAGTTTGACATTCCTTGGCAGGTGAGTAGCCCGCTTATGAACTGAGTATTGGCTCAAGAAAATTTGACGTGTGAAAACAGTTCTTGACCATTTCTTGAGCGTTTTTTTATATGGCGTTTGACATTTCTTGGCAGGTGAGTAGCCCGCTTTATTCGGTGCTGGCGACATTTTAATATGTGCAGGATGTAAACCAGCCGACATTTTAATGTGTGTTGTCAAAAGAAGAGTTCACACTTGTTATTGATACACAATGGCCTGAATACGCCACAAAATGTATTACGTCCAACCTGTTCAAAAATGTAATGCCGCCATATAGTTCGTCGTCACGATTTTGTTTAACAGTTTTCAAGCTGTGGTCTCGGCAACCAGTCAGCTACAGCAACTTTTTCTCAACGTTTGAATAAATTACTGAATTTCTCATAGAAACATTTTTTTTGAAGACATGAAAATTAAAATTTATTTTATTTACAGAATTTTACATCAAAATCAGGATTGTACAAAAGTTGGATCATAAGTTGAACAAAAGTCGGCTGGCTACCAATTTTGTTGCATGCAATTTCGCAAGACCCGTTGACACTAGTCTATTTCAAGAATCAACATGAAATTGAATGAAAAATCGAGCAATGTAAACGGGACTTAATTTGTGATTTTATTTTCACCCTGCCTAGCGCTGGTTGCAATTTCGCAAGACCCGTTGACACGAGTCAATTTCAAGAATCAACATGAAATTGAATGAAAAATCGAGCAATGTAAACGGGACTTGATTTGTGATTTTATTTTCACCCTGCTTAGCGCTGGTTGGCAGGGAGTATACTTGCCATAACATAAAGCCAAGTACTATCATCAAAGCCATGAAATTTCGCCGGCAACCTGCAATTGGCTTGTTGTGAAATGTTGCTAGAAATTTTCATTTCTTTATTTCATGAATTCTTTGTTTATTTATCTCTATTCTGTTATTTTTCCTATTTCATGGGTCAATGTCAACAAATGTTGTTGTTGTTGTTAACAGCAAAACACTCCCCGAAGTTTTTGAGGAGTGATGCCGAAGTTGACAGTCCTTGGCCGGATATGACCCCGGTACGCTGCGGTACTCCCTTGCGGTACTGCCCGACTGTCGTGGTAGCGATTTGGTATGACCAGTGGAACCTTCTAGGTCATGTCATCCCTCCATCCGTGAGGAAGAAGAAGATGGGTAATGAGAGGTGAGAGGAATCATATCCGTAGATCAACCATCGAGTAGCACGTCATTACCTATGTGCATATTAGTCGCCTCTTACGACCGGTATGCCTACCTCGGGCATATTCTAAACCCCTAACCCGCAGGGCACAAATGTCACTTTACGCACTGTTTTAAATGACATGGGCAATTAAAAAAGTCCTAAAAAAATGTGGCTAATGTCATATTGCGCAATATTTTCAGGTCGTGAACTCAGTACTACTTTGCTGTGAAGTACAAGTCAAATTTCACGGCTATTTCACGACAAGAAATTTTGTATGGATTTTGACAGCTGTTTCACGTGACTACCTTGCTTTACCTCGGACTTTGACTTTGACAGATAAGTTCAATATACGTGTTTCAAACAGAAAACCTCAAAGTTTAAGCAAGGTTGAAATTTGGCAAACTCTCAAATTTTGCTTGCTTTGACAATCAGATGTTGATGACTTTGCTTTAATTTAAGAATTAAAATTTGGAAGAAATAGTATAGTTATCATTTTTTCTCTATAAAATTAATAAATTTACCAAAGCACTCTGAATGCAAAAAAATAAATAACGAAAACAAATGTATAAAAGAGAAGCATCAAAGCATTCATTGTAGCATACTTCTGAAGTTGAGCGCACAGTTTTGAGGTTACAAATATCAGGCGAGGTTAACAAAGCTTTATGTAATTGACGTTTTTTTCCAAAGGGTGGTTGGACCAACTGATTAGCGTTATGGGTATGGCGTTAGAGATAAAGAAGATTAATTCTGCCTTTAAATTTTTGCCAGATTTTCTTTCCATGGTGAAGAATCGTATGCAACATTGTGTATGCAAAGATTTGTGTACGTGTGAGACGGCATTTCAATGTGTGAGTAGCTCAGGACTGTCAATTCAATGAGCTATCACTAACCAAAAATATAAAGATGTATTCTGCTACGAAATAATCGTTTCGAACATAAAAAAATTAAAGAAAAAAACACTTTTTTAAAAAAAAGCTTTTATTATTGGTTTATAAAATTAACTAAAAAGTAAAAAATAAATTCACTGTAAAGGAATATAACACTTTATAAGTTCATTGTAACCTTTAAAGATAATTTGGCTTCTTCGTCTGCCACAAAATAATTCCATATTGTACATAATTATATATTTCTAACATTAAAACTTTACACTTATGTCCTGATTTTCTAAATCACGGTGACTAGACGCGACGCGGTCACTCACCCTCACCATCACCCTCAAGTTCGTAATTTATAAGCACGTAAGTTTTCGCGTTCATCCAGTTACGTTATCACGACGCAGTCACTGCGTTTGACAGGTCTGCGTTCGCGGTAGTTGGCAATTCTGCTAGCTAACACAAACAAAAATGTAAACCAGCCACAAAGTAAAATAAAATGTTTTAGTGCTCTTGCCTTATTTCTATTGTTGAAATTATAAAATTTTGTGAAGAGTGTTATAGTGAGGATTTGTTTGTGTTTGAGTGTTTTGTTTTGCATTTGTGACTGTTTATTCTTCGTTTTCGTTGAAGTTGGGAAACTTCAGCATCTCAGCAGCTACCGAGTGCCAAACCGCGTTGAAACATGTCAGGAGACATATTTTTATGTGAAATATGTATGTTTATATTTGCATAGAAGTTTGCAAATTGTTGTATGTAATATAAGGGTGTTATGTAATAGATGGTGTAGGACCGCGGTTAAATAAATCTCCGCATTGGACTTCAAATTTTTGTAGAGAGCTTAAGGGTCGAATACATAAAGCTTTGTTAACCTCGCCTGACATTTGCTACCTCAAAACTTTGCGTCCAACTTCAGAGGTGTGCTACAATGAACGCCTTGACGCTTCTCTTTTATACATTTGTTTTCGTTATTTTTTTCTTTGCATTCGTAGTGTTTTAGTTAATTTATTAATTTAATAGAGAAAAAATGAATTAATTATTATTTTCTCCAACATTTTATTCTTTAATTAAAGCAAAGTCATCAGCTTCTGATTGTCAAAGCAAGCAAAGCAAGCAAAATTTGAGAGTTTGCCAAATTTTAACCTTGCTTCAACTTTGAGGTCTTTAATTTGCCATGCTTCGTTTAAATACGTATACTGAACTTTTCTGTCAAAGTCAAAGTTCGAGGTAAAGCCCAAATAAAGTTTTATGTAACTGACCCTTTAGGTTCCCCGTCAGAAAAATTGGTATTTGTTTCCTTAAGGGGTCAGCTGCTAATAAATTAGCTAAAATTATGGGAAATAACTCAAAAGACAGGGTTTGGCCTCAGGATCATGAATCGAAAAATGTGCCGAGTCCGATACCAAAATTGGGGCGGAATCCATGGTATTTATGTGCGAAACACCTTTCTGAGTTGTCGGCCTTCGGCCGCGCTTATAAAAATAAACCTGAGCCATTGTGTATCAGTACAAGTGTGGAATCTTCTGCATAGACGTCAAATTTTCAAAGTGAGTTTAACACCTGATGATCAGAGTTGCTTTTTTGGAAAATAGTATCATTTAGCGCCGAGTTGCATTCGATTCCGTAAAAAAAATAGTAGTAAATAAAGGGGTAAAAGTTCACTAAATTTTTAAAATAAGGTGAAAAATAATGGTTGAAAACTTCTTAAGTCCGGTTTTCATTAGGTAAAATTTTGATAATTTCTATCGACCATATCGAAGTATGCGGTAATTGTCTACTTTAGCTGTCAGCTACTAATATATTAGCTATTAAAGGGGGGAGGGGCGCTCCAAAGACGGGGTTTGGCCTCAGGATCACGAATCCGGAAGCGATTTTTTAATTTTTGGTTTCAGTGAAAAGTTATGGTAAAAAAACCGAAAATTGACCCGGGTTAGATACCAAAATTGGGGCGGAATCCATGGTATTTATGTGCAGAACATAATATAATAATAATAACCTTGGCTACGCCATCCCAAGTCCGGGGTGTTGCCTGAACCGTGCCACGGTACGCCCTTTTTTGGACGTTTTTAGGCGCAGTCTAATGTAAATACAACAACCACATGAAAACTTGAAACTTGGGTTGTAAATATCTCCTCAGAGAAGCAAAATATTAAAAAAGCGCTTCCGGATTCGTGATCCTGAGGCCAAATTCCGCCTTTTGAGCCCCCTCCCATAATTTTAACTAATTTATTAGCAGTTGACAGCTAAAGTAGACAATTACCAAATAAGCAACCGAATCTTGATAAAGTCGAAACTACTAGCAACATTTCACGACAGGCCAGTTGCATTATGCTGGCGAAATTCCAGGGCTTTAATGTTGGTAGGTACTTGGTTTATAAATTAAAAACAATCTATCTAAAAAAATTGTGTTCTCATTTTCTGGTTTCTTATTTCGAACATTAAAATTTTTCCTGTAAAATAAATAAAATTTAATCGTTTTAAGTTTAGTATTTTTTGCAAAATATAATAAAAGCGTAAGCTGAGAGATTCGCTTAAAAATTTCCCTACAAATTGGATTGAAAAAGTTGTGCAACACAGCAACACTGTTTTGCAAACAAGAACCCTGTCTCATTGTTTTACGGTCCTGCACAAAACCCTGCTTTGCAGAAACCACAATAGCAACCCAGATTTTTGACATGGATGTGTGTTTTGATTGACGTTGAAGTGTGTTTTGACATTTCTGTCAAAGCTACATTTCACACTTTATGTTATACACAATGACCTGAGCTATGCCATCTTAAGGGCCGCTTGCATAAAAGATGATAACGACTAACCGGAGTTTAATTGACGTATTTTGTATCGTTAGCTGTCAAGTTAATCACCGATTAGTCGTTATCGGCTTTTATGCAAGTGGCCCTAAGTCCGGGTGGTTGCCTAATAAAATTACAACAACCACATGAAAACTGGCAACTTTGATTGCAAATATCTCCAGAGAAGCAAAATATTAAAAAAGCGCTTCCGGATTCGTGATCCTGAGGCCAAATCCTGTCTTTTGAGCTATATCCAACAATTTTAACTAATTTATTAGCAGTTGACCCCTAAAGGAAACAAATATTGAAAAATAACTTAAAAAGTCCCAATCGATCCAATATGTTCTCAAAAAAAGTTGTTAAAAGTCCAAATTTTAAGTTTTTTGGATTTTTCTCGAAAACGAAGTTTTTTTCTATAAATTATCATCAAATTACCCATGCCTCAAATTGTTTTCTGTTTTTTTTTTATTTTTTTTTTTTAAATTGCTAAAAAAATATTAGAAATAAGTAAAGTGATTCCAGCAAACGCGACCCAAAAGCAAGTGTTTAGTTTGACAGCTAAAATGACTGTTCGCGTCAGTTCGCGTTCTTATATGTTACCAAAAAACGTAAGAAACGTACTCATATTCACCCACAGTCACTTACAGTCACGAAGTGATTTATAAACTACGAATTGGGTTTCACTTGGGTGAACGTGACTCTTCGCGTCGCGTTTCGTTTTATAAAATCAGACCATTAAATTATTAAGGGCCACTTGCATAAAAGCCGATTAAGCCTAATCGGTGATTAACTTGACAGCTAACCATACAAAATACGTCAATTAAACTCCGGTTAGTCGTTATCAGCTTTTATGCAAGCGGCCCTAAATCTTCCAGTATATATCACATTCCTAATTTTATTAATAATAAAAGCGTGTTAAATTTTGATGGTATAATTAAGAACATTTAGGACCTTCTTTTCTATTTGATGGTATAATTAAGAACATTCAGGACCTTCTTTTCTTGCTATCGAAATTTAACACGTGGGATTATTTATTAGCATAAATGGGATTTTTGAAATTAAGCTAATTTTTTTATTTACTGTTAGCGAAGCCTGAACGATGATGAAAATTTGCAAAATCCCATCTTAACTGCAAGTTAGTACACTATCCCCCTACGAGGACAGACACCTTGACGTTGGTGTAGGGGCTTAAGCCGGCGCATTCGATGTGGATTGACGGAGTTGACGGGGTGAAAACCATGTCAGCTCAGTCAGTCCGGATCGAATGCGACGGCAACTAAGAGCTGTCACCTCCTAATCCAGGGTGTTAAGCGTCACCGTGCCTATTGGCTGGTTTGCAGCCAGGAGGTCTACAACACCGGCTGTGTTTGAACGGCGCCTCTTCAACACCGGGTCACCTTGGAGAGTAAGTATGACCTTACCGCGTCACGGGGCTCTGCCGCGGAGGACCAGTTAAGTTCCCCTTTATATATTTTTGACCAATGCGCTTGCCATGCCGAGCAATTTGGTCGCACGAACAAGATGAGCAGAAATAACCATAACAACGAAAAACAAACTAAGGATGATAAGGAGGAGAGGGGCAGAGGAAAGGCGCGAGGTAGTAGTAGGCGTAACGCACGTAGCTACTCAAGTGGCGGGTTAGATGGGCTAACGGCGATGGAACGTGACCTATATGAGGAGCACGCCAGGGATGATGATGAAGAGCCATCGACTAGCCTCGGGCTTAGAACGCAAATAGCCGAAAGGGCGAAGCGGCGGGCACGGTATGCAGATCTGCAGCGTAGCAGAGACTTGTTGACTGCACCCGATGTAGAAAACGACATCGGTTGTGCGGGTGGTCAGTTGGACAGGGGAGTACCGGCGACCTTTTCACAACAGCAGCACAATACGAGGACTGCACCCGATGCGGCAACTAGCATCGGTAGTGCGGGCGGTCGGTCGGGCAGGGGTGTACCGGCGACTATTTCACAACAGCAGCACACTATGAGGACTGCACCCGACGCGGCAACTAGCATCGGTAGTGCGGGCGGTCAGTCGGGCAGGGTAGTACCGACGGGGGCTTCGCAAGAACATCACAATGAACCCCGAACCAGCAACAATAGTGGAAGTTCCACAAACAAGCAAGTGCGCTCACCACCCGAAGAGAGGGCAAAGAACGGAGAGGGCGCAAGAGGTAGAAATCAGTAGAATGACCGTTTCAGACGGGAAAATGGCACATCACGCCACGGAGAAAGTACCGCATCCGGGGTGCAAGCGCGGGGCGGCCGTGGCGACGACCACAAACGCAGCGACAGGCCGTCATATAGCCGGCATACGCTTACCAGCAGCTCCGAACAGCGCGGCACAGCGGGGCGAGTGGACACATACGCAATAACGAAAGGGGAGCAGGAGAAAGAAAAGAAGACGAGAAGGGGCAGACCTCCGTTTACACCGCGTTGGGGCACCCCGGGCGGGCGAGATGATATTAATAGGAAGGGGCTAAGTGGATCCGGGGTCAGGTGGTACATACGCTATCTGGAGCAGGGCAAACCCCCGGAGATATCCAGAGCAAAGGCGTTTCTTCACATGGAGGCCAATAAGCAACATACCGCACCCATACAAGGGCGTAACAGCGGGCAAAGGGGCCAAGAAGAGTTTAGAGCGTGGAATCAGCAGCCAGCTCGTGCCACTGGGCGCAGTAGCGGGCCTAACGAAGTAACCACACCGGCTCCTGCGGGAAAGCGACGAGGCGGGCAAAGTACGCCGGAGGACACGCCCCAATCTAAGAGACACATGGCACAAACAACCACACACCCATCAACCATTGTATCAAATGCGGCATGGGCTACTCAGGGGTCGGGGCCCGCGAGGGGTGCACCGAGACAGCAGAGCTATTCGGAAGCCGCCAGGGGCCTAAGAGTAGCGGTGCTGTCGAGGAACTACCCAGCGGGGGCCCTGAGCCCGGAAGAGCTCAACAGGCTGCAAAATGTTATAATGGAGGAGATAGTGCGGGCGACACAGGGAGGGATGAGTAGCCCAGTCTCCTTTTTGGGGGTGTACTTCAGGCCAGGAGTTCTGCTGATAGATTGCTATGACGAGAACGCCGCGATTTGGCTTGCCAGTACAATCCCTAACCTGCGGGGTTGGACAGGACCCCCCCTGGACACTAGGCGCGGGGATGAGATACCGCCGACTCACACTGTCACGATGTACCTCCCGAGGAGTGCGGAGTGGACAACGGAGTTCGTTCTGGATCTCCTTAGGGGCCAGAACGCCGGGTTAAACACCGATCTGTGGCGGGGTTTCACCACAACCGTCGAGGATGGAGGGTTAAGGCTGAACATGGCAATAGACGAAGCATCCTTCGCCGCCATCAGGGAGAGGGAGTTTCGCCTGTTCTACAGGTTCAGCATTATACCAGTAAAACCCTGGAAGCAGAGAGCTCCAGGTACCAGCGAGGCCGCGGTTAGGGATGACGAGGAAGAAAACAGCACAGGAGGTGGGGTAGAGGCAGAGGCACCCGAACCGTCAGGAAATGCAACCCCCGCACAGGCCACCGTCGGTTCAAACACGGCTACTGAACCGGCCAATGCGGGCCAAAATACGCAGGACCTGCTGGACGGTATTGAGGGCATGGAGCTGGGGAATGAAGAGGGCGAGGACTTTCGGCTGTCTGACGAAGATGAGCCGATGGCCAAGAAGCCATGATGAGCCCAAACACCACAAAAGTAGCCCAGATCAACCTCCACCACGCCAAAGCGGCCTCGGCCGTTTTAGCGCACAAATTTGCCACGGATGATCTGGGCATAGCTCTTATTCAAGAGCCATATTTAGTGAAGGGGCAAGTCAGAGGGCTAAAAGACAGGAGGAATAAGGTAATTTGGGACCTCTCGCAGGAGAGGCCCAGAGCTTGCATAATGCTCAAGAGTAATATTAACTATTTCTGCATTACAGAGTTCATGAGTAGAGACCTAGTGGCACTGCAGGCAACGTTTGAAACGGGTGTACATACCGTACACGTTGTCTTAGCCGCGGCCTACTTCGCGGGTGACGGCGACATACCGCCAGTAAATGTGGAGAGATTGGTTGAGTACTGCAGAAGGGCGCAACTTCCGCTGGTAATCGGGTGCGATGCTAATGCCCACAACGAAGTCTGGGGAAGTACCGATACAAACCAAAGGGGTGAGTACCTTCTAGAGTATATTATCAGTAAGGACCTCAGTATATTTAACGTGGGTAGCACACCAACATTTGTAACGAGGGCACGAGCTGAGGTGCTAGATATTACCCTAGGTAACAGTCTGTCTGATGATATGATCACGGGATGGAAGGTTTCCACAGAACCCTCCCTCTCGGATCATCGCATCATACAGTTTACCATAGGGGCAAAGGTAGCACCAAGGGCACCCAGCAGGAATCCAAGGAAAACTGACTGGGAAGTATATAGGAATGTTATTGAGGAAAACCTCGATAGTCTGGGTGGGAGAATCAGGGGAACAAGTGAGTTGGAGTTGAGGACAGGGTAAACAACCTGAACAGCATAATGCTTGAAGCCTTCTACTCCAGCTGTCCAGAATCCAGGGGCGCTAACTCCAAAACCCGGTGGTGGTCGAAAAAGCTCTCGGATCTGCGGAGCAAGGTGCGGAGACTGTTCAATAGAGCTAGGCGCACCGGCCACTGGGAGGAGTATAAAACCAATTTAACAGAGTATAACAAAGAAATAAGGAGATCCAAGAGAAGCAGTTTCAGGACCTTCTGTGAGAAAATAGCATCCACTCCAGCGGCCGCTAGGCTTCACAAAGCCATGGCCAAGGAGCAAGGAGACACAAGGATGGCGCTAAGGCTCCCTAACGGAGAGTTCACGCGCACTGAGGAAGAAAGAGCACAGGCCCTGCTGGCTGCTCACTTTCCGGAATCATCCACGAACCTGGAGGAGACGCAGTATCATTGGACAAGACCCACCCAGCGGGACTGGCACCTGTCGAGGACTATATTCTCCCAGAGTGCAGTCAAGTGGGCCATAACGTCCTTTGAAAGCTACAAATCACCTGGGGTCGATGGTATCTATCCGGCTTTTCTGCAGCAGGGGGGAGTCTCATCCCATACCTGTCGGGCATTATGAGGGACAGCCTAGCGCTAGCCTACATACCGACAGTATGGAGACGTGCCAGAGTGGTTTTTATACCAAAGGTGGGAAAAAAGGATCTTTCAGCAGCGAAGTCCTTCAGACCCATAAGTCTAACCTCCTTTGTCCTCAAGACAATGGAGAAAATAGTGGATCATGAGATCAGATCGAACGCTCTGAGGCTCAAACCTCTACACGTAGGTCAGCACGCATACAGGGCAGGCAGATCTACTGATACAGCCTTGTACCAGCTGACCACGGAGATCACAAGTGCGTTCGATTGCGGAGAAGTAGTGGTATGCGCCTTCTTGGACATAGAGGGAACCTTCGACAACACCTCTCATGGTAGCGTAGGTCGAGCACTGGAAAGAAAAGGTGTTCAGGGGCCTATCATACGGTGGATAAGCGCCCTGCTTAGAACAAGATTGGCGGAAACCAATGTGTGAAACAGCACGGTTCAAATAAGAACCACGAGAGGGTGTCCACAAGGAGGAGTGCTATCACCTCTCCTGTGGAGTGTAGTGGTAGACGAACTATTGGAGGTACTTACTGACAATGGTATCAGATGTCAAGGGTACGCTGATGACATAGTGGTCATAGCTAGAGGGAAATTTGAGGGTACTCTCTGTGAAATCATCCAGAGGGCATTAAGACTAACGAAAGAATGGTGCGCTGCAGTTGGCCTTAACATAAACGCCAACAAAACAGCTATAATTCCCTTCACAAAAAGACGATCCCTACCAGGGATGAGAGCTATTACGTTAAGTGGGGAACACCTGGAGGCCGTTTCCGAAGTAAAATACTTGGGGGTCACATTCGACTCTAAGCTTCTATGGAGGAAACTTGTCGATAACACAACATCGAAGGCCACCAGGGCTCTCATGGTGTGCAGAAGGATCGCAGGCAAGTCCTGGGGATGTAGCCCAAAGATGATGATGTGGATGTACGCCATGATAGTCAGACCCACGATTACGTATGGAGCGGTGGCATGGGCATCAAGATCAGCCCTAAGCACGGTGCGTAAGTCACTCACCAAACTCCAGCGCATGGCTTGCGTGTGTATAACGGGAGCCATGCGTACTTGCCCTACTGCGGCAATGGAAGTGCTGCTTGATCTGAGCCCTTTGCACATAGTAATCCAGCAGGCAGCCAAACGAACCATGCTGAACATAGCAAGGGAGGGTACGGGCAAAGGAAAGGTCATCTCGTCAAAGGGGGCAGAAAAACTGAAAAACCAGTTTCCGATCTGCCACCTTCCAAGGGACGACATCGTTAAAAGCATACGATTTGAGAAAAGATTCCGGATTGAACTGGGTGACAAGGCCACCTGGGATGCCTCAAGCATAGGAAGATTCCACCGGGATAGAGCGCTGGTATGGTACACAGACGGGTCAAAAACCCCCGAAGGGATTGGAGCGGGCATTACAGGCCCCCGAACCAACGTGTCCATACCTCTGGGAGAATATCCGAGCATATTCCAAGCGGAAGTGGCCGCAATAAACATGTGTGCGATGATAAATCTGCAACGCGGCTACTTCAGTGAAAATATAATGATATTAAGCGATAGCCAAGCGACACTTAAAGCCATTTCATCGTGTGAAATCAAATCCTCTTTGGTACTAGAGTGCGTTGACAGACTGAACACCCTGGCAATGCAGAACAGGGTCCGACTGGCCTGGGTTCCGGGCCACGCCGGGGTGGATGGAAACGAAAGAGCCGATCAGCTAGCCAGAGAAGCAGCAGCTACCAAGCCTACGGGCGCGGAGCCGTTCATAGCCATCGGACCACATACCATAAAAGAGAGGCTTAGGAAAGAAGAGGAGAATATGAGAGAGGAACATTGGCGCCTGACGACCGGGATGCGTCAGTCGAAGGCCATGTTGGGAGGATACAACACCAGGCGTTTTGAAAGCGTAATTGGTCTGTCTAAGAACAATATTAGGATTGTAACAGGAGTCCTCACAGGGCATTGCAGGCTCAAGGCCCACATGCATAGATTGGGAATTGCGTCCAGCAGCCTGTGCCGCTTCTGTGATAATGAGGCCGAAGCAGCGGAGCACATACTATGTAAGTGTGATGCTATCTCTAGACGAAGACTGAAGTTCGAATATCTCTACTCGTGCGCCACCTATCGGAATTATTTTTTTGTTATTTTGCGTGGAGGCAGAAAACTAAACGATGATGAAAATTTCAAGATCCTACCTCAACGGGAAGTTCGTTGAAAAACGAATTAATCGACACTGAAAACAGACCTTCGTAATTCTCAAATAAAGCGACTCACGCGCCACCTAGCGGGTCCAACATAACATTTAGAAATTAATTAAGTAACACACACGTAAAATATCAGCCAAATCGGTCCATAATTACGATTTTGAGTTTTTATTACCGCTATCTCAGCCCCACCTAGCGGAATTTTTTTACAAAAATATTTCTTTTCATGGTAGTAATACATGTTACGAATTTCAGCTAAATCGGACCATAAATGCGATTTTGAAAATATAGCGACCCACGCGCCACCTATCGAAATTTTTTTTTATAATATTGCATTGTCATCGAGGTTATACGTGGGTGCAGATTTTCAGATCAATCGAACACCGGGAAGTGTATCAAATTTAGCTTGCAAGATTTGATTACAGACAGCCGTCAGGTGAAACTAAATAAAAGCTTATAATTAATTAGAACTCCGTTTCAATAATAATTAGCTATTTCCTTTTTTCTTCAATTTAATAATTCAAAATCAGCAGAGACAACTTTTTATGCATAATTGCTCAAAAGAGTGAAGGAATCAGCCGATAGTTGCATTCTTCAGCGCCATCTGCATATCAATAGACAATGCTCATAAGAGTAAAGGAATTCGCCGCGTGGTAAGTAAAGGTACTTTTGGAATACACCACGCGGCGAATTCCAATCTTCTTTCTATGGCAATAGGGAAAAACGACTAAACTTGGGTGATGATTGGATTTTTGCAAATAAAGCAATATTTTAGATTTTTTTTTTTTGTATAATGCATTGTCAGTAAAAGCTGATCGATGGTGAAAATTTCAAAACCCCAGCTCAACGGGGAGTTAGTTCAAAATCGAAAGCAAAATCTCTGTAAATTAAATTTTTCAAATATCTCTACCCATGCGCCACCTATCGGAATTATTTTTTTTATTATAGTGCATTGGGGTATAAAACTAAGCGATGATGAAAATTTCAAGATCCTACCTCAACGGGAAGTTCGTTGAAAAACGAATTAATCGACACTGAAAACAGACCTTCGTAATTCTCAAATAAAGCGACTCACGCGCCACCTAGCGGGTCCAATTTTTTTCTAAGGGGTCGTGCATATATGACGTCACGCTCTTTGAGGGGGGGAGGGGTCTGCGATTTGTGACGAAATGTGACATTGGGGGAGGGGGGGAGTAGCACTTACGTGATGTCACGTTATTTTTTGCATGTTTTCTAGCGTGCAACGTCCATGAACGTTTTCAAATTTAGCACGTTTTCATTCTTTCGATTGGCAAATATTATTTAATAATTAATATAAACATTCTAAATATGTATCAGATTTTATGTCAAATAAATATTGAATTTATATTTATTAAGGGTGTGATGTGACATTCGAGGGGGAGGGGGGGGTCTGGAGTTTGTGACTGGGTGTGACATGGGGGGAGGGGGGGGTCAAAAACTACCAAAATCGCGTGACGTCATATATGCACGACCCCTAACATTTAGAAATTAATTAAGTAACACACACGTAAAATATCAGCCAAATCGGTCCATAATTACGATTTTGAGTTTTTATTACCGCTATCTCAGCCCCACCTAACGGAATTTTTTTTTACAAAAATATTTCTTTTCATGGTAGTAATACATGTTACGAATTTCAGCTAAATCGGACCATAAATGCGAATTTTGAAAATATAGCGACCCACGCGCCACCTATCGAAACTTTTTTTTATAATATTGCATTGTCATCAGGGTTATACATGGGTGCAGAATTTCAAATCAATCGGACACCGGGAAGTGTATCAAATTTAGCTTGCAAGACAGCCGTCAGGTGAAACTAAATAAAAGCTTATAAAAAGTACAATCACTAGTGACTTTTTCTTGACATTGTTCCATTCTCTGCCATTCGTACACAATTTACAAATTTATTTTGTTGAAAAACTAGCAAATTCGAGCGCGTGATTCAAATAAAATTAAAAAAAGAGTGAAACTACAATTGAAGTGATGCTTGTGACAATATAAACAGACTAACCCCCGAATTCTGTAAGCTGTCTCTAGTCACTAATAGAGACAATAGTCACTAATAGAGACAATTCGTGTTCCAATTCCATGTTGTCCAATTACAAACCTCAAATGACAGATCTCAATTTTGTGACTTGAGATAAGACAAAATTACAGAATTCCAGGGTAAATGTATAAAAAAAGTTAGACTTTTTGTAAACATGCTCATAACCTAAACTAATTGCAACGGTGAGCTAAATGCATTATAAATGCGGCAGCATGAACGTATCTTCGAAAGGTATGTCCGAAAATGGTAAACGCAGCATTTAAAACCTAGCATGAACACTACATTATGCTAAGCTCACATTGCATCCGATAACCATCTGGAACCGTCCGATGAATTCGGACGTGTGAGTGCTAAATTTACATCCTGGCACAGGCGACAACATACTTTCCGGCTGTATGTCTACAAAAAACTTTTTTTTGTTAGTTTGACGTACCTTATATTAATTTTACTTTATATTACTTTTACGTTATAGTAAAGTTTTTATTTGGCCAACAAATAGCTATATCGCCAATATTTTAGTGATTATAAATGCAATTTAGTTGTTTTTTTTTCGAGCGTAGCCTAACCGGCTTCATTTCCCTACCGGAAATTTCGTATGCACACTACTATATAAACAATCTGTTTGGTCAGTGACAACCATAGTACAGGTCTACAAGTAAGTTATCCTTATTTCTCTCTCTTTCTAATACACCCAATTTTGACACTGTAGACAGTGTCAAACTAGCTTAACTAACACAGCAACCCGAGGCCCAGGGTTGAAATTTCCAAGAAGAAATGGAGTGAAATCTCCATACAGGGTTGCTGTGTAGGTATATTTTTAAAGCAATTTAGTATGGAAATGTAGAACAAAATGTATGCCTATTAACTAAACAAATTTTGTGATTTGGATAAAATTTATTGTTTTTTTATGAAAAATAATATCATTTCAATTATATGAACTATAACGATTTGAATATCAATATATTTTGCAGTTTTTATACATTTCAATATTTATTTTGATGATAAATCAAATGATTTCAATATATTTACATATTTTATGAATAAGAATATTTTGAAATACATTGCAGACGTGAAATGCAACCCTGCGCGTAAATATGTACGTACATTTGTGTGTGTATACACAACTGTTAGTTCAAACGAAGCAGTTGATAAAAAGTGAGTCGTTTCAAAAAAAGTTTATTTTAATATTTAATTTTATAATACTGTGGCGAATGTTCTCAAGAATCGCTCATCTCCCAACTCTAGCGTATTTCCATCATTAGCGTCACTACCACAACTATAGCTGTGACCGCGAGAGGCAGGTTTACGAATGTGGCACAAAGAGGAGATGACGATAGATAAACGTTTCGAGAACACGGTTGCGCGATTAAACCAGAAATGTGTAGACATTTCTAGGTTGTGAAGCTGCTGTCTGCTAGGGTATATAAACCGCGCAAAGACAACGCAAATCAATCAGTTTATTTTGAAGTGTTGTACAGTGAAGTACTGAACAGTAAATTAACCCGCGATATTGTACTACGGTTTTTAGTACTGAATAAAGCGTACTACTTATTAAACAGAATCGGAGTGTTTTATTTAACGTACAGTGATCGAACTCAGGGAAAATAATCAAGGAATTATCGAAGTCGTCACAATTGGTGTCAGAAGCGGTATTGTTAAATAAATACAAGGACATTGAAAAGGATAACAAGGACATTGAAAAGGATAACACGGACATTGAAAAGGATAACAAGGACATTGTAAAGGTAACAAGGATATGGCAAAGTTTAATGAATTGAAGATCCAGCAACTCAAAAACGAGTTGGAGAAACGTGGATTGGTAACAACAGGCAATAAGCCAGAGCTACAATCACGTCTACGCGAGGCTATGGAAGCGGAAGGAATCAACGTTGACAATCATGTTTTTCAACTTTCAGAAGAGGGAACGACGAAAATAGAAGAGCAAAATTACTCTACGGATTCAGTGGTAAATGTGGACACAAACTCGTTATTGGCTGCCTTGGCTCAGATGTCAAACAACATAACATCAAGCATGTCATCTCAGTTGGAAGAACAGAAGACACACATGACATCTGCGTTGGAACAACAAGAGACACGCATGGCATCAAAGTTGGAGGAACAGAAGGCACACATGGCGTCTCAGTTCGAAGAACAGAAAACTTGCATGACAACTAGACTGGAACAGGTGTCATCACAGATCTCCGCTCAAATGGAGGAACAGCGGTCATTTATCACTTCGCAGTTGGAAGCACAAGATGCAAAGATAAAATGGACGCTGAAGTCAATGCGCTGAGAGGACGTATCCAAGAGTTGCAGCTGAATCGTCCATCTGTTTCAACAACCACACCCAAGGTAAAAACCCCATCCTTTGACGGATCTGTTCCTTTCCAGGTATTTAAGCTACAATTTGAGAAGACAGCAGCTATGAACAACTGGGGCGCTGAGGACAAAGTCGCTGCTTTATTTGTGGCATTGAAAGGACCTGCAGCCGAAATCTTGCAGACTATTCCGAACGCGGAAAGATAAAACTATGAAGCGTTGATGGGAGCCGTTGAAAGACGTTACGGCCGCGAGCATAGAAGGCAGATACATCAAATAGAGCTACAGAATCGCTTCCAGAAGGCTAACGAAACATTACAGGAGTTTGCTTCGGACATCGAGAGGTTGGCTCATCTAGCAAACGCAGACGCACCAGTGGAATACATCGAGAGGGTGAAAATCCAAAGTTTCATAAATGGAATACGTGACGTGGAGACGAAGCGGGCCACCTATGCAAATCCAAAGAGATCATTTGCGGAGACGGTATCACATGCTCTAACTCAAGAAACATCATCACTTTTGTCCAAACCAGCGTACAAAGCTGATCGTGTGGAAGTAGAACGACCAGAATGGGTGGACGCAATCCTAGAAGCAATAAACGGAAAGCAACAGAAAAATGAAGCGGCCATTAAATGCTTCAAGTGCGGAAAATCTGGTCATATTGCACGTTATTGTGGATCTGGATCTAGCTCCAATAATTCCAGTAATGCAAGCGGACGTAAGCGCAAGGCTGAAGGAGATGAGCAAGTCTCCCAATCCAACCAACCGTTAAACTAAAGAGAGTCAGCCGCAAGGGGCGTAGGCTGGCTCCCGCAATTGGATGCCCCATAATCTCTGCCTCACAGATCGGAAGGAAGTCAAGTAATGTTACTGTTGGAGGACTCGTGGACGGAAAAGAGCGCTTACTGACTATTGATACGGGCGCATCCCATTCCATCATTCGATCTGATTTAGTCAACAAAGAAGTGAGGCCATTACATGGAGCAAAATTGCGTACGGCGACTGGCGAGGACACTCAAGTCCAAGGAGAAATAACATGTGAAATCGGAATTGGAAATGTCACCGTACTGCACAATTTTATAGTGGCAGATATTGTTGATGAGATCATAGTTGGTGTGGATTTCTTAAGCAACCAAGGCATCAAGATCGACATGCAAAACACGACTATGAGCTATAATTACATGGATGTGCCACTCAATTTTGGTTACGAGAACAAGTACATCAGTGAGCGGGTACTCGTGGAAGATAGCCAACAAATTCCACCGAAGTCGGAGGCAGTCGTTTGGGCAAGGATTGATGGAGATTATGGGACAAACAAATTGTGGGTTGTCGAGGCAGCAAACAATTCAAAGACGGATATACTAGTAGGAAAAACACTGGCTATGACAAAACAAGATGGACGTATACCGGTAAGAGTACTAAATGAGTTTCGATCGCCGATCAAGCTTTCCAAAGGAGCTATATTGGGACAATGTCAGGAGGTGGAGGTGATTATAAACTGTGAACAGCTCCAGGTAAATGTCTCTACCAGCAACATTAATCTATCAGATAATATCACGGCGTGGACGCAAGAGCTCGAAGAAGACCACCAGAATAAGGCAAACCAACTTCTACTAAAGTACTCTACCATATTTGACAAGGATGGCTCCAAACCAGGACGGACCAATGTAGTGAAGCATCACATTGATACCGGTGACGCGAGACCAATCCGCCAAGCTCCTCGAAGTGTTCCATTGGCCAAACGCCAAGTGGTAGGAGAAATTATACAAGAAATGAGTGACAGCGGCGTGATCGAACCATCAGCTAGTCCATGGAGCTCACCGGTAGTGCTAGTGAAGAAAAAGGATGAAAAAATGCGGTTCTGTGTGGATTACCGGAAGCTGAACGACGTAACGAAAAAGGACAGCTATCCACTACCAAGAATTGACGATACTCTGGATTCACTATCTAGTACGAAATGGTTCTCTACACTGGACTTAAAAAGCGGCTATTGGCAAGTGGAGGTTAAAGATGAGGATAAGGAAAAGACAGCCTTCAGCATTGGAGAGGGGCTGTGGCAATTTACGGTAATGCCCTTTGGACTATGTAACGCTCCAGCTACTTTTGAGAGACTCATGGATCAAGTATTGAAAGGACTGTATTGGAAAACATGTTTGGTGTACCTGGATGACATCATCGTGCTGGGAAAAAGCTTTGAGGAACACCTTAAGAACTTGGAGGAAGTTTTCCAAAGGATAGCTGGCGCCGGTCTGAAATTAAGTCCCAAAAAGTGTGCATTGTTCAAGAAGGAAGTAAGTTACTTAGGTCACAAGGTTACTACGGAGGGAATTTGCACTGCTAAAGAGAAGATCGAAGCAGTAAAGGATTGGCCAAGACCGAAAAATTTACATGAGCTACGAAGTTTCCTCGGACTGTGCACGTATTATCGTCGATTTGTACCGAATTTCGCCAGCGTAGCCAGTAGCCTTCATGAGTTGACCAGGAAGAATATGTCATTTGATTGGAAGAAGGAACATGAAGTGGCTTTCCAAACCTTGAAGGAACGGCTGTGCACTGCCCCAATGTTAGCGTATCCAATCCCAGGCTCAACATTTATTTTGGATACAGACGCGAGCGGTTACGCGATTGGAGGGGTTTTGTCACAGATTGTCGATGGGCAGGAGAAGGTAGTGGCGTACTATAGCCGCACAATTGGGAAGCCCGAAAGGAACTATTGTGTAACACGGAGAGAACTACTGGCATTGGTGGAGTGCATCAAGCATTTCCGCAAGTATCTCTATGGACAGCGATTTCACGTCAGGACAGACCATGCAGCCTTGAAATGGCTCTTGCAGTTCCGTAATCCAGAAGGTCAATTGGCACGGTGGATAGAGCGACTACAAAGTTATGACTTTTCCATACAGCATCGCAAAGGCAGCAGCCACGGCAATGCTGATGCAATGTCCCGGCGACCATGTAACCTAGAATGCAAGCATTGTTCGAAAGCCGAGGCCAAGGAAGATGTTATAGATGTGCGGCTAATGACTATAACATCTACGGACGAATGGAACATGGATCAACTAAGGAAGCATCAGCTAGAGGACCCAGATCTGGTACGTGTGATGCAAGGAATCGAGCAAAACGAACGACCAACAAGAGAGGAGATGTCAGCAGAGAGTCCTGTTGCCAAGTCATATTGGGCACAGTGGAACAGTCTGAAATTTGTATCCGGTTGCTTGCATAGAATATGGGAAAGCGAAGATGGTCAATGCGCTCGGAAGCTGGTAGTTGTCCCAAGGAAGAAAATCTCTGATGTTTTGAATGAGCTACATAATGGCCCAAGTGGAGGTCATCTCGGAGTCACGAAAACGTTGGAGAAAGTCAAGCAGAGATTCTATTGGGTTGGTTGCCGGCAGTCGATCGCGGAGTGGATTGCCAACTGTGAGGTGTGCATCAAAGCAAAGGGTCCGAAGTCGAGAAGTCATGGACAGATGAAGCAGTACAACACAGGTGCACCGTTTGAGAGGATTGCCATGGATGTAGCTGGCCCATTTCCTACTAGCAAACTCGGGAACAAGTACGTATTAGTTGTTATGGACTATTTCAGCAAATGGCCAGAAGTTTACCCGATTCCAAATCAAGAGGCAGAAACCATTGCAGAGGTGTTCACTAACAATTGGATAGCGAGGTTTGGTGTACCGATGGAGTTACATTCTGACCAAGGCAGGAATTTCGAATCAGACGTATTCCAAGAAATGTGCAAGATATTGGGTATTCGGAAAACTCGAACAACTGCATTGCATCCTCAGTCAGATGGCATGGTGGAACGTTTCAATCGAACCTTGGAAGAGCACATGATGAAAGTAGTGGATAAGTTCCAGAAAGATTGGGATACGCACATCTCCTTGTTCCTGATGGCATATCGCTCGGCAATACATGAAACAACGGGTCAGACTCCGGCAAAAGTAATTTTTGGGAATGATCTGCGGTTGCCAGCTGACTTGAAGTTTGGGATAAATGCTGATGAAGGAATAAATGCCAGGAAATCCACTAGCATCTTGGAAGAAGAAATGAGAGAAATACACGATCTTGTAAGACAACGGACGAAGATCATGAGTGATAAGATGAAAGCCAGATACGACAAAGCCATCAACTCGGAAGGTTTTAAAGAAGGGGATTTAGTGCTGTTATACAACCCACAACGAAATAAAAGTTTGTCCCCAAAACTGCAATGTAACTGGGAAGGCCCATGTAAAGTAATAAAGCGGATAAATGATGTTGTCTACCGCATACAAACTGTTGGAAGACCACGAAACAAAATGAAGGTGGTTCATCTGGAGAGGCTAGCAACGTTTGGATCGGGAAATTAGGTGGTGGGCAGTGTGGCGAATGTTCTCAAGAATCGCTCATCTCCCAACTCTAGCGTATTTCCATCATTAGCGTCACTACCACAACTATAGCTGTGAGCGCGAGAGGCAGGTTTACGAATGTGGCACAAAGAGGAGATGACGATAGATAAACGTTTCGAGAACACGGTTGCGCGATTAAACCAGAAATGTGTAGACATTTCTAGGTTGTGAAGCTGCTGTCTGCTAGGGTATATAAACCGCGCAAAGACAACGCAAATCAATCAGTTTATTTTGAAGTGTTGTACAGTGAAGTACTGAACAGTAAATTAACCCGCGATATTGTACTACGGTTTTTAGTACTGAATAAAGCGTACTACTTATTAAACAGAATCGGAGTGTTTTATTTAACGTACAGTGATCGAACTCAGGGAAAATAATCAAGGAATTATCGAAGTCGTCACAATACTGTGGCGAATGTTCTCAAGAATTGCTCATCTCCCAACTCTATATCTGGAAATACATCACTAGCGTCACTACCACAACTACAGCTGTTTAGATACATGACGTGAGAGCGAGAGGCAGCTCGCGTGTTTGCGAATGTGGCACAAAGAGGAGATGACGATAGATAAACGCTTCGAGAACACTGTTGCACGAATAAACCAGAAATGTGTAGACATTTCTAGGATGTGAAGCTGCTGTTTGCTAGGGTATATAAACCGCGCAAAGACAACGTACTTCAATCAGTTTATTTTGAAGTGTTGTACAGTGAAGTACTGAACAGTAAATATTGTACTACGGTTTTTAGTACTGAATAAAGCGTACTACTTATTAAACAGAATCGGAGTGTTTTATTTAACGTACAGTGATCGAACTCAGGGAAAATAATCAAGGAATCGTCGAATTCGTCACAATTGGTGTCAGAAGCGGTATTGTTAAATAAATACAAGGACATTGAAAAGGATAACAAGGACATTGAAAAGGATAACACGGACATTGAAAAGGATAACTAGGACATTGTAAAGGTAACAAGGACTTTGCGAGGATATGGCAAAGTTTAATGACTTGAAGATCCAACAACTCAAAAACGAGTTGGAGAAACGTGGAATGGTAACAACAGGCAATAAGCCAGAGCTACAATCACGTCTACGGGAGGCTATGTAAGCGGAAGGAATCAACGTTGACGATTATGTTTTGCAGCTTTCGGAAGAGGCAGCGACGAAAATAGAAGAGCAAAAGGATACTCCGGATTCAGTGGCAAATGTGGACACAAACTCGCTGTTGGCTGTATTGGCTCAGATGTAGACGAATATAACATCAAAGTTTGAAGAACAGAAAACTTGCATGGCATCTCAGTTGGAACAACAAGAGACACGCATGGCATCTCAGTTGGAACAACAAGAGACACGCAAGGCATCAAAGTTGGAGGAACAGAAGACACACATGGCATCTCAGTTGGAACAACAAGAGACACGCTTGGCATCTCAGTGGGAAGAAACGAAGGCGCACATGGCATCTCAAATATTGCAGTTGTCTACACAGCTAGAGGAACAGGAAGCACGTATGTCCTCAAAACTAGAGGCGCGCATGGACGAGAAACTAATGTAGCCGAGGTGGATGCGTTAAGAAGTCGTATCCAGGAGTTGCAGATGAATCGTCCAAGTGTTTCCACAAGCGTACCCAAGGTAAAAAACCCCATCATTTGACGGTTCTGTTCCTTTCCAGGTATTTAAGCTACAATTTGAGAAGACAGCAGCTGTGAACAACTGGGGCGCTGAAGATAAAGTCGCTGCACTCTTCGTAGCATTGAAAGGACCGGCAGCCGAAATCTTACAGACTATTCCTGATGGCGAACGAAACAACTATGAAGCATTGATAGGTGCTGTGGAGAGACGTTATGGTAGCGAGTATCGGAAGCAGATTTACCAAATAGAGCTACAAAATCGCTGCCAGAAGCCCAATGAGACCTTACAAGAATTTGCATCGGACATCGAGAGGTTAGCGCACCTAGCAAACGCGGATGCACCTGTAGAGTACATGGAGAGGGTAAAGATACAAAGTTTCATAAATGGAATACGTGATGTGGAGACGAAGCGGGCCACCTATGCAAATCCAAAGAGATCATTTGCGGAGACGGTATCACATGCTCTAACGCAAGAAACAGCATCACTTTTGTGCAAACCAGCGTACAAAGCTCATCGTGTGGAAGTAGAACTACCAGAATGGGTGGACGCAATCCTAGAAGCAGTGAACGGAAAGCAACAGAAAAATGAAGCGGCCATTAAATGCTTCAAGTGCGGAAAATCTGGTCATATTGCACGTTATTGTGGATCTGGATCTAGTTCCAATAATGCAAGCGGACGTAAGCGCAAGGCTGAAGGAGATGAGCAAGTCTCCCAATCCAACCAACCGTTAAACTAAAGAGAGTCAGCCGCAAGGGGCGTAGGCTGGCTCCCGCAATCGGATGCACCATAATCTCTGTCTCACAGATCGGAAGGAAGTCGAGTAATGTTACTGTTGGAGGACTCGTGGACGGAAAGGAGCGTTTACTGACTATTGATACGGGCGCATCTCATTCCATCATTCGATCTGATTTAGTCAAGAAAGGAGTGAGGCCATTACATGGAGCAAAGTTGCGTACGGCGACTGGTGAGGACACCCAAGTTCAAGGAGAAGTAACATGTGAAATCGCAATTGGAAATGTCACCGTACTGCACAATTTTATAGTGGCAGATATTGTTGATGAGATCATAGTTGGTGTGGATTTCTTAAGCAACCAAGGCATCAAGATCGACATGCAAAACAGGACTATGAGCTATAAGAACATGGATGTGCCACTCAATTTTGGTTACGAGAACAAGTACATCAGTAAGCGGGTACTCGTAGAAGATAGCCAACAAATTCCACCGAAGTCGGAGGCAGTCGTTTGGGCAAGGATTGATGGAGATTATGGGACAAACAAATTGTGGGTTGTCGAGGCAGCAAACAATTCAAAGATGGATATACTAGTAGGAAAAACACTGGCTATGACAAAACAAGATGGACGTATACCGGTAAGAGTACTAAATGAGTTTCGATCGCCGATCAAGCTTTCCAAAGGAGCTATATTGGGGCAATGTCAGGAGGTGGAGGTGATTATAAACTGTGAACAGCTCCAGGGAAATGTCTCTACCAGCAACATTAATCTATCAGATAATATCACGGCGTGGACGCAAGAGCTCGAAGAAGACCACCAGAATAAGGCAAACCAACTTCTATTAAAGTACTCTACCATATTTGACAAGGATGGCTCCAAACCAGGTCGGACCAATGTAGTGAAGCATCACATTGATACCGGTGACGCGAGACCAATCCGCCAAGCTCCTCGAAGTGTTCCATTGGCCAAACGCCAAGTGGTAAGTGAAATTATACAAGAAATGAGTGAAAGCGGCGTGATCGAACCATCAGCTAGTCCATGGAGCTCACCGGTAGTGCTAGTGAAGAAAAAGGATGGAAAAATGCGGTTCTGTGTGGACTACCGGAAGTTGAGCGACGTAACGAAAAAGGGCAGCTATCCATTACCCAGAATTGACGATACTCTGGACTCACTATCTGGTACGAAATGGTTCTCAACACTGGACTTGAAAAGCGGCTATTGGCAAGTAGAGGTGAAAGATGAGGATAAGGAAAAGACAGCCTTCAGCATTGGAGAGGGGCTGTGGCAATGCCCTTTGGACTATGTAACGCTCCAGCTACTTTTGAGAGACTCATGGATCAAGTATTGAAAGGAGAGCATTGGAAAACATGTTTGGTGTACCTGGATGACATCATCGTGCTGGGAAAAAGCTTTGAGGAACATCTTAAGAACTTGGAGGAAGTTTTCCAAAGGATAGCTGGCGCCGGTCTGAAATTAAGTCCCAAAAAGTGTGCATTGTTCAAGAAGGAAGTAAGTTACTTAGGTCACAAGGTTACTACGGAGGGAATTTGCACTGCTAAAGAGAAGATCGAAGCAGTAAAGGATTGGCCAAGACCGAAAAATTTACATGAGCTACGAAGTTTCCTCGGACTGTGCACGTATTATCGTCGATTTGTACCGAATTTCGCCAGCGTAGCCAGTAGCCTTCATGAGTTGACCAGGAAGAATATGTCATTTGATTGGAAGAAGGAACATGAAGTGGCTTTCCAAACCTTGAAGGAACGGCTGTGCACTGCCCCAATGTTAGCGTATCCAATCCCAGGCTCAACATTTATTTTGGATACAGACGCGAGCGGTTACGCGATTGGAGGGGTTTTGTCACAGATTGTCGATGGGCAGGAGAAGGTAGTGGCGTACTATAGCCGCACAATTGGGAAGCCCGAAAGGAACTATTGTGTAACACGGAGAGAACTACTGCCATTGGTGGAGTGCATCAAGCATTTCCACAAGTATCTCTATGGACAGCGATTTCACGTCAGGACAGACCATGCAGCCTTGAAATGGCTTTTGCAGTTCCGTAATCCAGAAGGTCAATTGGCACGGTGGATAGAGCGACTACAAAGTTATGACTTTTCCATAGAGCATCGCAAAGGCAGCAACCACGGCAATGCTGATGCAATGTCCTGGCGACGATGTAACCTAGAATGCAAGCATTGTTCGAAAGCTGAGGCCAAGGAAGATGTTATAGATGTGCGGCTAATGACTATAACATCTACGGACGAATGGAACATGGATCAACTAAGGAAGCATGTTATGTAACTGCCTGTTTCGGGGCGCGAAGGGTGGCTGGTCGGCATGGTTGTAGCCCGGCTGAGGCTCGTCGGCGTCGTGTCGCGGTTCTTGCCACCTTCCTCTACCCACAGTCACAAAAACAAATTTATTTATAGTCATGCCAAAAGGGGTTCAGTGGAAGTGTGCTTGATAGACGAAAAAGGTAAAGATTTACAAAAAAGGTGAAGAAAAAGCGGGAGGAAACTGTGCTTGTCAGGTGGAGTCATCCCACCCCTCTTGTTCATATGGCATGAACAACCGTTGAACTCCACTTTGACTCCGTTCACCGAGTGGAGTTCCCTTGTCCTGACAAGTGTCCGTCTGTCTCTAGTTTGTCGTGCCTAACTCATCATCTGTCCGTCTAGTTACAATACTTCACCACATTCGTAGGGTGCCGCAAGGGCAACACCCACACTAACGCGAAAGGGTCTTAGTGTGCCTGCATTGTCATTCCACAATCTTTCACTCGACGAACAAAAATCCCCCTAAAATCATCCTTACAAGAATTTTCTTTTATTACAATCTTTATTTCTACATCTAAAAATTCATCCAAATTCACATTCAAAGTTCAACTTAATCCTAATTTGTAACCCTACCCTGCACCAATTTTTATAAGAAAAAGAAAAATTAAGATATAAAAAAAGCAGGATATATGTACTTAAAAATTCCAAAAAAAAATTCAAGCAACATTAACTAAAACGACTACATAAAAAGAAACCAAGCGAAAATAATAATAAAGAAAATTTTTTCGAAAAATGATATTACAAAGGTACTAAGGGATCAAAAAAAAATATAGAACTTTAAGGTATATCTAATGAAGATTGGAATCTTAGAGGAGAATAACCCTCCAACAACTCTCGATTAAACACCCTATGCTGAGAACTAATATAGAAGCTGAATGGAATATAGTTATATACGTAAGTATGTTTAAAGACGTAAAAAAAAATATAGAGATCACCAATGTGAACGGTTACCTTTTTTTTATTGTCTGACTCACTTCGCTCATCTGCAGACTATGGTACCACGGCTGAAGAGGCGGAGATCTGAAAGTAAAGGAGAGACAAAGAAACAGGCAATTTTCCAATATCCACGTATGTGGTCCTATACATATGTCCGTCCTAGCTTGACGACTTCTCGTCACCATGCGGAACCTTTAGTTCCGGTTTGTGATCACACGTCTACGCAACAACTTATTTCACTCGCGAAGAGCAATAAAAAAAATTTAATTCATTAATCAAAAAAATTGGAGTGAGTGTTAAATTATTAGAACGTTAATTTGAACTAGTTTTCGAACAACAAAATCACGTTCAAAGTAAAAAAAAATACATCTAGAGCATGTACGACCCCCCCTTTACCGTGAGTCGGCCACGTGATGCTAATTCAGTGTAGTGCTTTTGGGTATATCCACACGGACCTACGATACGAGGTAAAAAAAAATATAGTTAGCAAGAGGTTACTCTTGTACAAAAAAACCGCGAGGTTTGATTAAAAGGGACCGGTGCAATTAAAGCAAAAACTAAGTAGACAAAAATTATTCTAAAAGTTCAATAAAAGATTTTGTGTAACAAAGTAAGAAATAGGATATAAATGTACATAAGTTGGCAACTCAAAATTCTAATAATTCAAGAAAATATTCGTGTGCAAAAGCAACAAAAAAAAATATTTTTTAACAATAAAAAGTAAGAAAAGTTAATAATAACGACACAATGGCATAGTGGAAACCTTCAGTGGTCTGTTAGTGTTGAATGCTGGTGGTAGTTTTGGGTGCTGCCTCTTGTGCGGCGAATTCACTTTCGAGAGATGTGTGCTCTCTAAGATCACCACCACAGTAACTACTCGGACTTTGAGAAATTCACCACGGCTGCCGGTTGGATATGTATAGTTTGTGATGGCGTGGTTGCTTGGTACAAACACCGACGTCTTGCAACCGCCGGCAAAAATGTTTTGGTGGGTGTTGCAAGTGGTGGGTTCGTCCACTACTTTATGGCACCGGCATGTGCAGGCTTACCGGGTGTTTTTTTTTTCTCTGGTGTTGGTGCTGATGGACGTATCCGTGTGCGCTGGTATCTATGGTGAAAGTAGTTTACCACGTATTTGCTTGTATGAGGTGTCGTGGTGGAGCTGCTGCCTGGTGTCGATGATGCGTGTAAATTGACTGTGGTGTTACCGTGGTATGTGATTGTATGGGAGTGGTGGATGTTTTCTGGCGTTTGTGGCGTGGTCTCAGTGCGTTGTTGTTGTTATGGATCTTGGCCGTGAAGGTTTATCGTGCTGGCGTGTTAGGTGAAAGTGTTCGGTGTGATGTATCGTGTTGTGCGCCACCTGTAGTCCTGTGTTCTCGTGGATGTGTATGTGGTGTTGTGGAGTGACTTTGACGGACGGTGCCGCGCACCGAGGGTGATTGTTGACTGCGTATGCAGTGGATCTACAATAAAAAATTAGCAGAGAATTAAAATTATGTTGATGTTATATTGTAAGTTGCAGAACGGGAAACGAGGGTTGGTTCAAGTAATTATTAAATGGGATTTTGGTGTGTGTATCGCGACGATTAGTGGTAATTTTGATTGGACTTACCGCTGCTGGTGATGTAACGAGGTGTCCGGTGTTCGCGCTAGCGTTGGCTGATTCTTAGCTCCGGGGTTGTCAGTCAGTAGAGGCTTTACTTTCACTTGACCGTCTTTCAGTAAACGGTCACACTTTAAATAAACTCTTTTTTTTTTTTTTTTTTTTCTCCACTGCACACGCGTAATAATAAATGGACGTCCGCTCGACTCGCAGAATTTACTTTTTTTGATGGCTATGAACGAGACGATCGCCCCTTTTATGCCCTTCCGAATCCCTGCTGCAGTTACCGTTTCACTAATGAGACTGCGGCCCAGCAGTCTTCTTTTCTTTTTTCTTTTGTTGCTACTTTCCTCTAACTCACTCGGATATCCTAGCGGGAGTCGAACTTGTAGTGTGCAACAGTACCTTATACCCACACACATAGACACTTTGTATAGAATAATGTCAGCAGATAATCGGTTTGGTTATCTGCAGGGGAAATGCTACGCACGTACATACGCATGCGCACAGGAGCGTATTCAGGGTGTAGGCTGCCGTAACAGGCTCGGATCCGCCGATGGTGCCTGCATCATGGAGCGTGTCCGTAAAAAAATTCCTAACGCAGCCGCTAACTCCTCTTGTTTTGGCCCAACGTGTGGCTTCGACCCACTCCCATAGCCGGGCTCTACTATTCCTTTTCATCCATAGATACATGTATCTTCCTACACAAAAAGGACAAACATCTAAACATACACAAATGGAACACTATTCTGCAAAAAAAAATCAGTGGGGGTTAAGTCTTTCTCTAAGGTATCACAGGTTATTGGTCTTAAGCTATATCACAGGTTAATCATCTAAGTCTATATCACAGGTTAATGGTTCAACTAATTTGGTCGATCGTCAATAATGAATAAAAAGGTGTATAATTATCGAAATAAATGGCAAACAATAAAAAAAATAAATATATGGTGTATAATTACTAGTATAAATGAATAACAAAAAAAGTAATAACTAAAAAGGTCAAGTATGTGGTCAGAATTAGTAATTAGTCTAGAGGGTTCTATCGTCTATCACAATAAACATTTACAACAACAAAAAGTTATCACCATTTATATTTAGAACTAGCTGCAAGGACTACATGTAACATAGACACTAAGCCGCGAAAAGGTCTTTGGCATGGTATACCCCGATTGATTTGCCATTGACATCTCCCAGCTCGTACATCGAGTTGCCTATTATTTTAAGCACCGTGCACCTTACTTGCTTTGGGGCAAGTTTCGCATTAAAGTGGTCGGTTTTCGAGCTTTGTTGAAAGTTGCGGCGGTATACCATTTGCCCTACTTTAAAAACTACTTCCCTACTCCTCAAATCATATGTTTTCTTGCTCCTCTCATGGGCCAATTTAAGTTCTTTCAGGATGTTATCCCTGATCATTTGCAGCTTGTCTTGCGTCGTTTCCACTTCGAAGTCGGCATCCTTCAGCGCACTCAACTTCCGGCACAGTTCATAGGATGCACCGTGTTGCATCATCGGCATTCCAAACACGGCTGCATATGGTGAAGTGTTTATTGCTGTGTGTATGACGCTTTGAAGTGCAAAAGCTGCATCGCTAACATGTTTATCCCAATTCCTTTGATTCCCTTTGATGTACGACCGGATAATCTGCAACACTGAGCGGTTAACCCTCTCCGCTGCGTTTCCCTGTGGCGAGTAGAACGCGGTTTTTATGTGGGTCGTTCCATACCTATCGAGGAATGAGGTAAACATCTCTGATGTAAACTGCTTCCCGTTGTCCGAATGGACATATTCGGGTACTCCGAACATATGAAAAACGTCTCTTTCTAAACATTTCACTACTTCAGCAGAAGTGGCTTTTCGTATGGGCTTAAGGAACACATATTTTGAAAAGTGGTCAAGACATACAAAAACATAGACGTTACCCTCACAACTACGTGGGTATGGACCCATGAAATCAATGAATAAACGTTGAAAAGGTCGTTCGGTGAGGTGCTGTTTACCCATTGTTGGTTTGTGAAATGAATTTTGTGTTTTGTTGCCCTTACATACGTCACATGCTTTGACGTGTGCATGTACATCCATCACCATACCTGGCCAATAATATTTATCTCGGATACGTGATAGGGTCTTGTGAATGCCACCATGTCCGGCCGAAGGTGAAGCGTGTGAGGATTCCACCAAACTCCTCCGCAACTCCGAGGGAACCCAGAGTTTCCAGGCGTGGTCTTCTTGTTGTTTATCTCCTCTATTGAATTGCGTTCGTCTGTACACGTATCCGTCTGACACACACAGTTCGGGTAGCCTGTCTTTATTCTCAGTAACTGTCTTCTGTAACTCTAAGTATTCGGGCGTTTTAAAATGCGGTGAGTTTATATCTATGTCCAGTCGTCTGTCACTCACATCGATTTCGTCCATGTCCATTCGCGAGAGGGCATCAGGCACTATGTTTTGGGTCCCTTTACGGTGTTCAATATTAAAATCGTAAGCTTGCAACTTAAGGCTCCATCTTGCAAGTCGACCCGACAAATCTTTTTGCCCCATGAGCCACTTCAAGCTTGCATGGTCCGTGATCACCGTAAAAGGTAGACCCTCCACGTAAGGCCTGAACCTCTTTATGCTTATTACAGCCGCATAACACTCTAGCTCAGTTATGCTGTAATTGCGTTGCGCTTTATTGAGCTTGGCTGACACATACGCAATAGGTCGCTCGTTGTTGTCATCGTCAAGTTGGAATAGTACGCCACCTACTCCGTCAGTCGACGCGTCACACTGTATGTATAAATGTCTGTTGAAGTCGGGGTGTGTCAGTACTGGTGCCGATATCAGGCTCTGTTTTAGGCTCTCGAATGCCCTTTTCGCCTCTTCAGTCATCGAAAAATTCTTTATATTCTCTTTGGTCAATCTTTCGTGTAAGGGTGCTGCTATCGTCGCGTGGTCTTGGATGAATCGTCTATACCATCCCGTCATCCCTAGGAATCTTGAGAGCTGCTTCGGAGTTCGTGGTTCGGGGAAGTCCCGCATAGCTGCAACCTTGCTGTCATCTGTCCGGATGCATCCATCACCGACCACGTATCCGAGATAGCGAACCTCTTTAAAGCAGAACTTACTCTTTTCGACGTTTATTGTTAATTTTGCATCCCTGAGACATTTAGCTACAACAGATAACAAATACAAGTGGGACGAAAAATCATCTGAACAAACAAGCAAGTCATCTAAATATACAAAAACAGATTCACGAAGGGACGCTGGTATCACTTTGTCCATTAGACGGCACATGCGCTGTGCTGCGTTGCACAGCCCAAAAGGCATCACCGTAAAATGGTATAGAGGCCTACCGGGTACTGTGAAGGCAGTCTTTTCTCTTGATTTCGGCTCCAATGGGATTTGCCAAAACGCGTCTTTTAAGTCGATTGCAGATATATAGCGCGTGTTTTGTAGACGGCTCAAGATACCGTCAATGTGGGGGAGTGGGTAAGCATCCTTTATGGTGCGTTCGTTGACTTTGCGAGCGTCAGGGCACAGTCTCTTCTTGGTCCCTTTTATCACTAGCGACACCGGTGAGTTCCAGCAGCTGTTGCTCTCTTCTATGACTCCCATCTCTAACATGCGGTCAAGTTCGTGATAAATTAGCTTCTGTATAGCTGGCGATATGGGATAATGGCGTTGTTTTACCGGTAGGTGCTCATCAGTGACCTCGATGACATGTTCCTCAATTGTCGTTTTTCCAAGTCCAAGCACAGCGAATGATGGAAACTGTGCCTTGATGCTCGCTAACGCTTTGTTTTCTTCCGGGCTAAGGATATGTTGCACGGCTTCAAAGGACAGGTCCCCTTCGGCGGGTACGAGTTCTGATACTGCAACACCACTCGATGCAGCGTTGCGCCCCCTGCTGATAACACTTAGCTCGAAAGCCTGCCAAAAATCTACCCCCAAATAAACCTCCTGCTGTAAGCCAGGGACAATCAAGAATTCCAGATCCCGGGTCATACCATCCCACCGAACTGGCAAAATTACAACACCTTTTACGGGTGTTTCGCCACCATTTGCCGTTCTTACGTTCTGACCCTTGACTGGAAGAATCAGGTGCTCTTTATCCTTTAAAACCCCACTCGAATTTTTCCCTAGGCAGCAAGCTCCCGCACCTGAGTCCAACAACGCTAACACCTCATGCCCCCCAATCTCAAGTTGTGCAAAAAATCTGTTGTCACCTTTGACGGTGACTATGGTTGCAACTATTTTGTTCCTAATTCTTTTAAAATCCCTTTTCTTGTCCCTCATTTTTCTTATTTTATTAAAATTTCTATCACTTGTTATTTTCTTATTCTTTGCTAATTCTTCGCAAAATATACGCCTACGTACTTCTTCATATTTCATTTTTCTTATATGTAGACTATCCCTTTTTTCTATTGGTTCACGCTTCTCACTTTTCGTCCCCTCCAAATTATCTGTACTCTCCCGTTTCAGAATCTGCAAAGGTTTATCCTGGCCCTCTCCAAACTCTACTTCTCCGGAAGTTCTTGATTCTGGACAGAGTTTCCGGACATCTCCGCCAGATGCCGGTTTACCGCCGCAGGATTGAACACACAAAAGGACGAATTACTGCCACATGCTACACAGTTCATGCGGTGGAAGGAGGACTTACATGTGTTATCCTTTGCTGCTTCAGCCGGATTTCTAATGTAATAGTCCACCGGCATTCCACAAGCAAAGCACAACATTATGTGGAATGGAGATGGACAAAACGCTTGGTTTGGGACTACATTAACATTTTTGTTTGACGAATCACGCACATTGGGATTATGGTTGGAGGAAGATGGATAATATGGAGTGGTATGTGGTTTGGACGTATCACGAGTAGTAAACGGCCTGCTCTTATTAGGGCCAGGAGAATCCCTACTAAAGGCTTCTATTTCGAAATCTTCTCCTGCGTTGTTGGTTGCCTCCACCTCACTTACTGCCTTATTTCGCGCTCTATTTTCTCTAATGAGTTTTTCCGCGCGCTTACACTCATGCTTCAACTCGGCCAGGGTCGTTATTTTTGTGGCGAATGTCAAGTTGGCCAGGAAGGGCTTCAAATTCCCTTTTATGATGTTGACCAGCTCTGGCTCTGGAATTCTTGTTCTCAGGCGGAAAGTGAGATCATGGATATCTGCATAAAATTCATCAAAACTCGCCTGAGGGAGTTGCTTCCGTTCCATGATCTCGCGGATCACCTCATAGTCCGAGTCCGCCGACTTGAATTGAGCCACAAGTTCGGTTTTAAGGTGGAAATAGTCAAAGCTTGAATTGTTTGCGTTATCTTCTAAAACTTGCCAGTACCATTTAAGTGCCGAGCCCGTCACCAAACAATGAAAATCCGCAAGGATTTGCTCGTAGCTCAATTGGTACTGCACTCGCATCCTTTCCACCCTAAACACGAAGCTTTCGACCGTCATTCCCTTCGGCGACCCATCGAACTTAAGGTTCCACTTATGCAGATCGACCCTCTTTCTGCCGTAATTGTCCCTAGCTCTCTCCTCTCGTTGTTCTGCGTTGCTGGCCGTTTCCCTATTTTCCCTACCATGATTTCCTTCATTTCTACGCTCCGGTGTTGATGACGAGGTTGGGGGAGGGGGGGGGCTGTTGGACCACGCATGGAAGTTTCCACGTTCGCCAACCGGTTGCTTAGTTGTGACACATCTGCCCGCATTTTCCTAAATTCGTGCATTGCCTCCAATACGATCTGGTTTTGCTGTGAGATGGTCTCCATTACTGCGTTTAAATTATCCATTCGCTCCGCTGTCGGCCCAGTGGCGACTCTCTCCTGCTGCCCTGTATTTTCTTTTAGTCGTCGTGGTATGGCTCCTCCAAAGGCTCCTCCGACTTGTCCTCCAACTGCTCCGCCTTCTGCTCCTTCGAGCTGCTCATCACCTCCGTGCTCCGACATTTCTAGCATAGATAGCTTTCGCGAAAAAGTGAGGGAGTTGTCGGCGTTATCGAATACGACCTGGTTTGTCACGCGGAACTCGCTACAATGCTCGGGGATACCAAAAATCCTAGCAGAACAACGGTTGAAGTAATCAGTCGGCAGGAAATCTATTGGCCGCTCTATACCAGTGTCTATCTGTGTGAGTATCGACCCTACAACTTGGTTTTTAAGCTCTTTGGTGATACTCCGAGTGACCGGCCCTAATTTGTGAATCCCTAACCCTGGCCTCGGCAATTCCTCCTCGTTTGCTTGTTTATCCATGCACCGCGCGGTACAAGGAAATGTGGTCAAATGTGGACAAAAAGGTTCAATGAGACTTTCCAAATATCAAAAAAATTAAAACTATAATCCAACGAAAGTTTTCCCGATTAAAAGGAACTAGTAAATCAAAAAAATTCAATTGGGTAAATAATAAGCAATTCAGTTCTAAAAAGCAAGAGTGGTATATTTGATAGATATATATGTACGTGTGTGTAAGGAAATATACGTGTGGATATATGTACGTGTATGCAAAAATAAAAAAATTGAAATTATATACGTGTGTTTGTGTTTATAATAAAGGTTTGGGTATAAAATTATAAAGATGAATGGTGCAAGTTCAAAAAGTTATCACCCAATCCTAAGTAAAAAAATGGAATTCAATCTTTTCCTTATAGAACTAGCAAAATTTTAAAATAAAAAATATAAAAGGTTGTTTTAGAAAAAGAGAAAAATAACCAAAAACTTAGATAACAAAATCCAAAGCAGACACAACAATTGAAATTCAGGGTATTGTTGTATCTACCCTTCTCCTCAATAGAGATATAATGTATCAATCAGTAACAATAAAAATCTAAATAAAATTACAAAAAAAAAAAAACAAACGTAGTCGCGTTAAGAACAAAATAAAAAAGAAGAGTAAAATGTGTTGAAATTCGTTTTCTTAAAAAAAAAATTCGAAGAAAAAGGTGGTCTAATCTCATTACTATACCCTAGTTCCCCAAGGTAGCTCAAAAAAAATTTAAAAGTGGATGAATAATAACAAGACTAAATCAATTACTTGTCTCAGCGCTTATTGGTTCGAGAACGGGATCAATAAAAATGAAGTTTGGTGGTTAGTGTGTTTGGTGTTGACCTCGCGAAAGGAATATCATCGGTTTGGTATTGCTTGGTCCGTACAGTCCCTGTCCAAAGTCATGTCAGCTAATTTCCCCATTGAACAACTTAGTACGGCACATCTACGACCAGAGCACTGTCTCCAGCTGAGGCTGCCGCACTTCGCCATTCAATTTACCCCCCTCCATCTACCCCCAGTGGCAAAAGCTATAAACCTCACATGTGGGTAATGCTGGATCACCCACGCGGTAGCTTGAGTAGCTTTGCCACAAACAAACGCTATCTCGAATATTGTGCTAGCCTCGGCTTCGAATACCACCTTACCACGACGCTGGCGTCATAGAAAGGGAACTTCGAAGTAGAACTAACACTACCCCCCTCGTAGTTACAAAAATGATTGTTACTCGGGCACAAATCACTCCTGGGTTATCAAAAGTGATGCTGCCCTCGTAGCCCTAACTTGTCCGAGAAGAAGGAAAATCTAGAGGTGTGAAAAGAAAAGAAAAGAAAAGAAAAAAAAGCATTCGAAAATATTAAAGTTAAGAAAGGATTAGTTATAATTGGTAAGAATAAAACTCAATAAAAAGTTTTAATAGACTAGAAAACCAAAAAGAATTGTGAAAGGTGAAAATTAAAAAAAAATGGTAAAAATGAAATGTTTGGGCTATAACGTTGGGCGCCATTGTTAGCTCCGGGGTTGTCAGTCAGTAGAGGCACTTTACTTTCACTTGACCGTCTTTCAGTAAACGGTCACACTTTAAATAAACTCTTTTTTTTTTTTTTTGTTTTCTCCACTGCACACGCGTAATAATAAATGGACGTCCGCTCGACTCGCAGAATTTACTTTTTTTGATGGCTATGAACGAGACGATCGCCCCTTTTATGCCCTTCCGAATCCCTGCTGCAGTTACCGTTTCACTAACGAGACTGCGGCCCAGCAGTCTTCTTTTCTTTTTTCTTTTGTTGCTACTTTCCTCTAACTCACTCGGATATCCTAGCGGGAGTCGAACTTGTAGTGTGCAACAGTACCTTATACCCACACACATAGACACTTTGTATAGAATAATGTCAGCAGATAATCGGTTTGGTTATCTGCAGGGGAAATGCTACGCACGTACATACGCATGCGCACAGGAGCGTATTCAGGGTGTAGGCTGCCGTAACAGGCTCGGATCCGCCGATGGTGCCTGCATCATGGAGCGTGTCCGTAAAAAAATTCCTAACGCAGCCGCTAACTCCTCTTGTTTTGGCCCAACGTGTGGCTTCGACCCACTCCCATAGCCGGGCTCTACTATTCCTTTTCATCCATAGATACATGTATCTTCCTACACAAAAAGGACAAACATCTAAACATACACAAATGGAACACTATTCTGCAAAAAAAAATCAGTGGGGGTTAAGTCTTTCTCTAAGGTATCACAGGTTATTGGTCTTAAGCTATATCACAGGTTAATCATCTAAGTCTATATCACAGGTTAATGGTTCAACTAATTTGGTCGATCGTCAATAATGAATAAAAAGGTGTATAATTATCGAAATAAATGGCAAACAATAAAAAAAATAAATATATGGTGTATAATTACTAGTATAAATGAATAACAAAAAAAGTAATAACTAAAAAGGTCAAGTATGTGGTCAGAATTAGTAATTAGTCTAGAGGGTTCTATCGTCTATCACAATAAACATTTACAACAACAAAAAGTTATCACCATTTATATTTAGAACTAGCTGCAAGGACTACATGTAACATAGACACTAAGCCGCGAAAAGGTCTTTGGCATGGTATACCCCGATTGATTTGCCATTGACATCTCCCAGCTCGTACATCGAGTTGCCTATTATTTTAAGCACCGTGCACCTTACTTGCTTTGGGGCCAGTTTCGCATTAAAGTGGTCGGTTTTCGAGCTTTGTTGAAAGTTGCGGCGGTATACCATTTGCCCTACTTTAAAAACTACTTCCCTACTCCTCAAATCATATGTTTTCTTGCTCCTCTCATGGGCAAAATTAAGTTCTTTCAGGATGTTATCCCTGATCATTTGCAGCTTGTCTTGCGTCGTTTCCACTTCGAAGTCGGCATCCTTCAGCGCACTCAACTTCCGGCACAGTTCATAGGATGCACCGTGTTGCATCATCGGCATTCCAAACACGGCTGCATATGGTGAAGTGTTTATTGCTGTGTGTATGACGCTTCGAAGTGCAAACGCTGCATCGCTAACATGTTTATCCCAATTCCTTTGATTCCCTTTGATGTACGACCGGATAATCTGCAACACTGAGCGGTTAACCCTCTCCGCTGCGTTTCCCTGTGGCGAGTAGAACGCGGTTTTTATGTGGGTCGTTCCATACCTATCGCGGAATGAGGTAAACATCTCTGATGTAAACTGCTTCCCGTTGTCCGAATGGACATATTCGGGTACTCCGAACATATGAAAAACGTCTCTTTCTAAACATTTCACTACTTCAGCAGAAGTGGCTTTTCGTATGGGCTTAAGGAACACATATTTTGAAAAGTGGTCAAGACATACAAAAACTTAGACGTTACCCTCACAACTACGTGGGTATGGACCCATGAAATCAATGAATAAACGTTGAAAAGGTCGTTCGGTGAGGTGCTGTTTACCCATTGTTGGTTTGTGAAATGAATTTTGTGTTTTGTTGCCCTTACATACGTCACATGCTTTGACGTGTGCATGTACATCCATCACCATACCTGGCCAATAATATTTATCTCGGATACGTGATAGGGTCTTGTGAATGCCACCATGTCCGGCCGAAGGTGAAGCGTGTGAGGATTCCACCAAACTCCTCCGCAACTCCGAGGGAACCCAGAGTTTCCAGGCGTGGTCTTCTTGTTGTTTATCTCCTCTATTGAATTGCGTTCGTCTGTACACGTATCCGTCTGACACACACAGTTCGGGTAGCCTGTCTTTATTCTCAGTAACTGTCTTCTGTAACTCTAACTATTCGGGCGTTTTAAAATGCGGTGAGTTTATATCTATGTCCAGTCGTCTGTCACTCACATCGATTTCGTCCATGTCCATTCGCGAGAGGGCATCAGGCACTATGTTTTGGGTCCCTTTACGGTGTTCAATATTAAAATCGTAAGCTTGCAACTTAAGGCTCCATCTTGCAAGTCGACCCGACAAATCTTTTTGCCCCATGAGCCACTTCAAGCTTGCATGGTCCGTGATCACCGTAAAAGGTAGACCCTCCACGTAAGGCCTGAACCTCTTTATGCTTATTACAGCCGCATAACACTCTAGCTCAGTTATGCTGTAATTGCGTTGCGCTTTATTGAGCTTGGCTGACACATACGCAATAGGTCGCTCGTTGTTGTCATCGTCAAGTTGGAATAGTACGCCACCTACTCCGTCAGTCGACGCGTCACACTGTATGTAGAAATGTCTGTTGAAGTCGGGGTGTGTCAGTACTGGTGCCGATATCAGGCTCTGTTTTAGGCTCTCGAATGCCCTTTTCGCCTCTTCAGTCATCGAAAAATTCTTTATATTCTCTTTGGTCAATCTTTCGTGTAAGGGTGCTGCTATCGTCGCGTAGTCTTGGATGAATCGTCTATACCATCCCGTCATCCCTAGGAATCTTGAGAGCTGCTTCGGAGTTCGTGGTTCGGGGAAGTCCCGCATAGCTGCAACCTTGCTGTCATCTGTCCGGATGCATCCATCACCGACCACGTATCCGAGATAGCGAACCTCTTTAAAGCAGAACTTACTCTTTTCGACGTTTATTGTTAATTTTGCATCCCTGAGGCATTTAGCTACAACAGATAACAAATACAAGTGGGACGAAAAATCATCTGAACAAACAAGCAAGTCATCTAAATATACAAAAACAGATTCACGAAGGGACGCTGGTATCACTTTGTCCATTAGACGGCACATGCGCTGTGCTGCGTTGCACAGCCCAAAGGCATCACCGTAAAATGGTATAGAGGCCTACCGGGTACTGTGAAGGCAGTCTTTTCTCTTGATTTCGGCTCCAATGGGATTTGCCAAAACGCGTCTTTTAAGTCGATTGCAGATATATAGCGCGTGTTTTGTAGACGGCTCAAGATACCGTCAATGTGGGGGAGTGGGTAAGCATCCTTTATGGTGCGTTCGTTGACTTTGCGAGCGTCAGGGCACAGTCTCTTCTTGGTCCCTTTTATCACTAGCGACACCGGTGAGTTCCAGCAGCTGTTGCTCTCTTCTATGACTCCCATCTCTAACATGCGGTCAAGTTCGTGATAAATTAGCTTCTGTATAGCTGGCGATATGGGATAATGGCGTTGTTTTACCGGTAGGTGCTCATCAGTGACCTCGATGACATGTTCCTCAATTGTCGTTTTTCCAAGTCCAAGGACAGCGAATGATGGAAACTGTGCCTTGATGCTCGCTAACGCTTTGTTTTCTTCCGGGCTAAGGATATGTTGCACGGCTTCAAAGGACAGGTCCCCTTCGGCGGGTACGAGTTCTGATACTGCAACACCACTCGATGCAGCGTTGCGCCCCCTGCTGATAACACTTAGCTCGAAAGCCTGCCAAAAATCTACCCCCCAATAAACCTCCTGCTGTAAGCCAGGGACAATCAAGAATTCCAGATCCCGGGTCATACCATCCCACCGAACTGGCAAAATTACAACACCTTTTACGGGTGTTTCGCCACCATTTGCCGTTCTTACGTTCTGACCCTTGACTGGAAGAATCAGGTGCTCTTTATCCTTTAAAACCCCACTCGAATTTTTCCCTAGGCAGCAAGCTCCCGCACCTGAGTCCAACAACGCTAACACCTCATGCCCCCCAATCTCAAGTTGTGCAAAAAATCTGTTGTCACCTTTGACGGTGACTATGGTTGCAACTATTTTGTTCCTAATTCTTTTAAAATCCCGGTTTACCGCCGCAGGATTGAACACACAAAAGGACGAATTACTGCCACATGCTACACAGTTCATGCGGTGGAAGGAGGACTTACATGTGTTATCCTTTGCTGCTTCAGCCGGATTTCTAATGTAATAGTCCACCGGCATTCCACAAGCAAAGCACAACATTATGTAGAATGGAGATGGACAAAACGCTTGGTTTGGGACTACATTAACATTTTTGTTTGACGAATCACGCACATTGGGATTATGGTTGGAGGAAGATGGATAATATGGAGTGGTATGTGGTTTGGACGTATCACGAGTAGTAAACGGCCTGCTCTTATTAGGGCCAGGAGAATCCCTACTAAAGGCTTCTATTTCGAAATCTTCTCCTGCGTTGTTGGTTGCCTCCACCTCACTTACTGCCTTATTTCGCGCTCTATTTTCTCTAATGAGTTTTTCCGCGCGCTTACACTAATGCTTCAACTCGGCCAGGGTCGTTATTTTTGTGGCGAATGTCAAGTTGGCCAGGAAGGGCTTCAAATTCCCTTTTATGATGTTGACCAGCTCTGGCTCTGGAATTCTTGTTCTCAGGCGGAAAGTGAGATCATGGATATCGGCATAAAATTCATCAAAACTCGCCTGAGGGAGTTGCTTCCGTTCCATGATCTCGCGGATCACCTCATAGTCCGAGTCCGCCGACTTGAATTGAGCCACAAGTTCGGTTTTAAGGTGGAAATAGTCAAAGCTTAAATTGTTTGCGTTATCTTCTAAAACTTGCCAGTACCATTTAAGTGCCGAGCCCGTCACCAAACAATGAAAATCCGCAAGGATTTGCTCGTAGCTCAATTGGTACTGCACTCGCATCCTTTCCACCCTAAACACGAAGCTTTCGACCGTCATTCCCTTCGGCGACCCATCGAACTTAAGGTTCCACTTATGCAGATCGACCCTCTTTCTGCCGTAATTGTCCCTAGCTCTCTCCTCTCGTTGTTCTGCGTTGCTGGCCGTTTCCCTATTTTCCCTACCATGATTTCCTTCATTTCTACGCTCCGGTGTTGATGACGAGGTTGGGGGAGGGGGGGCTGTTGGACCACGCATGGAAGTTTCCACGTTCGCCAACCGGTTGCTTAGTTGTGACACATCTGCCCGCATTTTCCTAAATTCGTGCATTGCCTCCAATACGATCAGGTTTTGCTGTGAGATGGTCTCCATTACTGCGTTTAAATTATCCATTCGCTCCGCTGTCGGCCCAGTGGCGACTCTCTCCTGCTGCCCTGTATTTTCTTTTAGTCGTCGTGGTATGGCTCCTCCAAAGGCTCCTCCGACTTGTCCCCCAACTGCTCCACCTTCTGCTCCTTCGAGCTGCTCATCACCTCCGTGCTCCGACATTTCTAGCATAGATAGCTTTCGCGAAAAAGTGAGGGAGTTGTCGGCGTTATCGAATACGACCTGGTTTGTCACGCGGAACTCGCTACAATGCTCGGGGATACCAAAAATCCTAGCAGAACAACGGTTGAAGTAATCAGTCGGCAGGAAATCTATTGGCCGCTCTATACCAGTGTCTATCTGTGTGAGTATCGACCCTACAACTTGGTTTTTAAGCTCTTTGGTGATACTCCGAGTGACCGGCCCTAATTTGTGAATCCCTAACCCTGGCCTAGGCAATTCCTCCTCGTTTGCTTGTTTATCCATGCACCGCGCGGTACAAGGAAATGTGGTCAAATGTGGACAAAAAGGTTCAATGAGACTTTCCAAATATCAAAAAAATTAAAACTATAATCCAACGAAAGTTTTCCCGATTAAAAGGAACTAGTAAATCAAAAAAATTCAATTGGGTAAATAATAAGCAATTCAGTTCTAAAAAGCAAGAGTGGTATATTTGATAGATATATATGTACGTGTGTGTAAGGAAATATACGTGTGGATATATGTACGTGTATGCAAAAATAAAAAAATTGAAATTATATACGTGTGTTTGTGTTTATAATAAAGGTTTGGGTATAAAATTATAAAGATGAATGGTGCAAGTTCAAAAAGTTATCACCCAATCCTAAGTAAAAAAATGGAATTCAATCTTTTCCTTATAGAACTAGCAAAATTTTAAAATAAAAAATATAAAAGGTTGTTTTAGAAAAAGAGAAAAATAACCAAAAACTTAGATAACAAAATCCAAAGCAGACACAACAATTGAAATTCAGGGTATTGTTGTATCTACCCTTCTCCTCAATAGAGATATAATGTATCAATCAGTAACAATAAAAATCTAAATAAAATTACAAAAAAAAAAAAAACAAACGTAGTCGCGTTAAGAAAAAAATAAAAAAGAAGAGTAAAATGTGTTGAAATTCGTTTTCTTAAAAAAAAATTCGAAGAAAAAGGTGGTCTAATCTCATTACTATACCCTAGTTCCCCAAGGTAGCTCAAAAAAAATTTAAAAGTGGATGAATAATAACAAGACTAAATCAATTACTTGTCTCAGCGCTTATTGGTTCGAGAACGGGATCAATAAAAATGAAGTTTGGTGGTTAGTGTGTTTGGTGTTGACCTCGCGAAAGGAATATCATCGGTTTGGTATTGCTTGGTCCGTACAGTCCCTGTCCAAAGTCATGTCAGCTAATTTCCCCATTGAACAACTTAGTACGGCACATCTACGACCAGAGCACTGTCTCCAGCTGAGGCTGCCGCACTTCGCCATTCAATTTACCCCCCTCCATCTACCCCCAGTGGTAAAAGCTATAAACCTCACATGTGGGTAATGCTGGATCACCCACGCGGTAGCTTGAGTAGCTTTGCCACAAACAAACGCTATCTCCAATATTGTGCTAGCCTCGGCTTCGAATACCACCTTACCACGACGCTGGCGTCATAGAAAGGGAACTTCGAAGTAGAACTAATACTACCCCCCTCGTAGTTACAAAAATGATTGTTACTCGGGCACAAATCACTCCTAACTTGTCCGAGAAGAAGGAAAATCTAGAGGTGTGAAAAGAAAAGAAAAGAAAAGAAAAAAAAGCATTCGAAAATATTAAAGTTAAGAAAGGATTAGTTATAATTGGTAAGAATAAAACTCAATAAAAAGTTTTAATAGACTAGAAAACCAAAAAGAATTGTGAAAGGTGAAAATTAAAAAAAAATTGTAAAAATGAAATGTTTGGGCTATAACGTTGGGCGCCATTGTTAGCTCCGGGGTTGTCAGTCAGTAGAGGCACTTTACTTTCACTTGACCGTCTTTCAGTAAACGGTCACACTTTAAATAAACTCTTTTTTTTTTTTTTTTTTCTCCACTGCACACGCGTAATAATAAATGGACGTCCGCTCGACTCGCAGAATTTACTTTTTTTGATGGCTATGAACGAGACGATCGCCCCTTTTATGCCCTTCCGAATCCCTGCTGCAGTTACCGTTTCACTAACGAGACTGCGGCCCAGCAGTCTTCTTTTCTTTTTTCTTTTGTTGCTACTTTCCTCTAACTCACTCGGATATCCTAGCGGGAGTCGAACTTGTAGTGCAACAGTACCTTATACCCACACACATAGACACTTTGTATAGAATAATGTCAGCAGATAATCGGTTTGGTTATCTGCAGGGGAAATGCTACGCACGTACATACGCATGCGCACAGGAGCGTATTCAGGGTGTAGGCTGCCGTAACAAGCATCAGCTAGAGGACCCAGATCTGGTACGTGTGATGCAAGGAATCGAGCAAAACGAACGACCAACAAGAGAGGAGATGTCAGCAGAGAGTCCTGTTGCCAAGTCATATTGGGCACAGTGGAACAGTCTGAAATTGGTATCCGGTTGCTTACATAGAGTATGGGAAAGCGAAGATGGTCAATGCGCTCGGAAGCTGGTAGTTGTCCCAAGGAAGAAAATCTCTGATGTTTTGAATGAGCTACATAATGGCCCAAGTGGAGGTCATCTCGGAGTCACGAAAACGTTGGAGAAAGTCCAGCAGAGATTCTATTGGGTTGGTTGCCGGCAGTCGATCGCGGAGTGGATTGCCAACTGTGAGGTGTGCATCAAAGCAAAGGGTCCGAAGTCGAGAAGTCATGGACAGATGAAGCAGTACAACACAGGTGCACCGTTTGAGAGGATTGCCATGGATGTAGCTGGTCCATTTCCTAATAGCAAACTCGGGAACAAGTACGTATTAGTTGTTATGGACTATTTCAGCAAATGGCCAGAAGTTTACCCGATTCCAAATCAAGAGGCAGAAACCATTGCAGAGGTGTTCACTAACAATTGGATAGCGAGGTTTGGTGTACCGATGGAGTTACATTCTGACCAAGGCAGGAATTTCGAATCAGTCGTATTCCAAGAAATGTGCAAGATATTGGGTATTCGGAAAACTCGAACAACTGCATTGCATCCTCAGTCAGATGGCATGGTGGAACGCTTCAATCGAACCTTGGAAGAGCACATGAGGAAAGTAGTGGATAAGTTCCAGAAAGATTGGGATACGCACATCTCCTTGTTCCTGATGGCATATCGCTCCGCAATACATGAAACAACGGGTCAGACTCCAGCAAAAGTAATTTTTGGGAATGATCTGCGGTTGCCAGCTGACTTGAAGTTTGGGATAAATGCTGATGAAGGAATAAATGCCAGGAAATCCACTAGCATCTTGGAAGAAGAAATGAGAGAAATACACGATCTTTTAAGACAACGGACCAAGATCATGAGTGATAAGATGAAAGCCAGATACGACAAAGCCATCAACTCGGAAGGTTTTAAAGAAGGAGATTTAGTGCTGTTATACAACCCACAACGAAAGAAATGTTTGTCCCCAAAACTGCAATGTAATTGGGAAGGCCCATATAAAGTAATAAAGCGGATAAATGATGTTGTCTACCGCATACAAACTGTTGGAAGACCACGAAACAAAATGAAGGTGGTTCACCTGGAGAGGCTAGCAACGTTTGGATCGGGAAATGTGTCTGATCGGGACTATCAGACTTAGGTGGAGGGCAGTGTGGCGAATGTTCTCAAGAATCGCTCATCTCCCAACTCTATATCTGGAAATACATCACTAGCGTCACTACCACAACTACAGCTGTTTAGATACATGACGTGAGAGCGAGAGGCAGCTCGCGTGTTTGCGAATGTGGCACAAAGAGGAGATGACGATAGATAAACGCTTCGAGAACACTGTTGCACGAATAAACCAGAAATGTGTAGACATTTCTAGGATGTGAAGCTGCTGTTTGCTAGGGTATATAAACCGCGCAAAGACAACGCACTTCAATCAGTTTATTTTGAAGTGTTGTACAGTGAAGTACTGAACAGTAAATTAACTCGCGATATTGTACTACGGTTTTTAGTACTGAATAAAGCGTACTACTTATTAAACAGAATCGGAGTGTTTTATTTAACGTACAGTGATCGAACTCAGGGAAAATAATCAAGGAATCGTCGAATTCGTCACAATACAATTTCGGCTAATAATTTAATTTATTTACAAAGAACAACATTTTTCCCACTTTCAGATATTTTTGCCGAGTTAAGCGGGCTACTCACCTGCCAAGAAATGCCTCAAGAAAAAAACGAGCATATATTTCTTATGCCTGGTCAAGAAAATTTGACGTTTATCAAATCTCCCATTTTTTTGCAAATTACTCCTATAAAAATGTATGAAACATTTTTGGTAAAATATTTACTCACCTTTGCCGTGAATCTGCACGTTTACCTCAAGAAATATATACGAGCATATTTATTTCTTGAGGTAAAACGGCGTTGCCAACCATCGAAAATTGTAGTATTTTTTCTTATGAGCTGAGTATTGGCTCAAGAAAATTTGACGTGTGAAAACAGATCTTGACCATTTCTTGAGCGTTTTTTTATATGGCGTTTGACATTTCTTGGCAGGTGAGTAGCCCGCTTTAAAGTGGAAAAAAATAGTGTGTGGTAATAAGAATTTTATCAAATAAGACATACATACATGTATCTAATAAAGTTGTTCGTTTCCAGAAATGCCCGACCATTGCTATATTTTAGGATGCGGATTAGGAGTCCCGCGATACCCTGTTTCCTGCAGAAACAGAAATTCCAAGGTGAGTGTATAAAGTGACTAAGTTTTAAATATGAGAAAGTATTCTTTCAATAATTCTTGTTAAGTTCTTTATGAGCAATTAAAAAAAAAAAAAAAACTAATGGCGGCGATATACCAACAGGTTATCATAACCTCTAACGAGATTTTTAGCCGAGCTTCTCTTTCCAACTTGTGGTGTGTTGCTTTTGAGTTTTTCCTACAAGTTGGCGGGACCTACAGTTTTTTGCCGACTCCGAACGGCACTTGCAAAGCAAATGAATTTTTTGCTGAGAAGCTTCTCATGGCAGAAATACACCCGGAGAGTTTGCCAAACTACTGCCGAGGGGCGGCCCCGTTTAGAAAAATTCTTTTTCTAAATAATTTTTTATGTTACTTTTGTCGGGCATCGAACCGCCACGACTTGGTGTAGAAGGCCGAACACTTAACCGCTACACCACGGCGGCCGCCGTTATGAGCAATTATTGTGCATAAATTCAGATATTAGATATTATGCCATTCATAATTTTCTTAGCTTTATACAGTTTGAGTTTAGTAAAAAAATATATATGTATACATATAAACCCATTTAATTTTAAGTATTGTTATTTAACCATTTAAGTTTATATGGTGTAAATTAAAGCAAAAAGCTATTTAAGAAATGTTCTACATGTATACTTAATATTTTTTTAAATATTTGTTTTCAGAAAAAATTGTATCCCTAACGGACCAAAACGGGTATTATAAAAAATGTGTGTTATTGGTAAAGATTCCTGCTTTTTATTTTTGATCTTATATACATTTTATTTTACAACGCAATGTTTTTTTGTTTAATTTACAACGCCGTTTTCCTTTTATTTTAAAATGCTTTTTTATTATATAATTTTAATTTACCAAACACTTTTGGTTTTTATTTTACTTTTTTATAATTTATATTTTTGTTTTCGATTATGTTTCATGCCAACAACACTTTAACTCTACCTAAAAAACCAAAACTGTCATTACAGCAATAACCACTTAAGCGGGCTACCCACCTGCCAAGAAATGCCTCAAGAAAAAAACGGGCATATATTTCTTGTGCCTGGTCAAGAAATTTTGACGTTTACCAAAATATCCATTTTTTTGCAAATTACTCTTCTAAAAATGTATAAAACATGTATCGCGCAATATGTACTCACCTTTGCTGTGGATCTGCACGTTTACTTCAAGAAATATATACGAGCATATTTATTTCTTGAGGTAAACCGGCGTTGCCAACCATCGAAAATTGGTATTTTTTCTTATGAGCTGAGTATTGGCTCAAGAAAATTTGACGAGTGAAAACAGTTCTTGACCATTTCTTGAGCGTTTTTTTATATGGAGTTTGACATTTCTTGGCAGGTGAGTAGCCCGCTTTATGCGGTAATCGCTTGTTTCAACAGATATTTTCGTTATTTTCCTACAAGAACGCGAGCAGGTAGTTAGCATAGCTGCTTGACCTGCTCCAACCATCAATGACAGTTTTACAGGGTTATGTCCATTTTAGCTGTTGTTGCATATTGTTATATTCCCACACAAAGAATGTATGTATATATCAGTGAACTAAACAAGCTGCTTTGTTTTTTAAAGAAACCCTTTGTGAAAAAGCTCACTAATCTTAAATTTTTAATATATTACTATTAAGAATGTGTGAGAATAATGATTTAGTGCACTGTGTCCAATTATAGTAACTTTTTTATGTTTGAGTTATGGGACTCACTTATTTTCTTTATTTATTTATTTAAATAAACAATGATTTTTTATACAAATATGTCTGTTTATTCATTATTTAATGGAAAATTTGGTGATAAATCTCAACATTAACAGCGAGGGTGCAATACGTCGTCTTTGTTGTCGCTTTTCCTCGAGTTTAATGCATGGTAATAATAATAATTATTTAATTGCTATGATTATTCATAACAAAGCTACGCGATCTATCACGCCCGAGCAACGAGGAGGAATACGCATCAGAAACAGTTGACAATTATTCCAAACCCAAAGGATGCTGTGTATGTTTGGTGGAAACGCCATATAAGCAACTTTGTAGCAGCATGTGAACACTCCCTTATATGCACGCCACGCATACACAAAGTACAAAAAGAAAATAAGCACAGACATCTATGAAAAAACACATTTAAATGGTGGGGCACTTTACTAATATATGCTGTAAGTAAGAAAAATGCTTGTTTATTAAAAATATTCAAAGAAATTTATACAATTAGCAAGTTGCGTTTTATGTAAACAAAGAAGAACAAGAGAGTTGTCATGGAAATATCAACCACAGGATTGCTTTTCTGCGTAGTGCTAAAAGTTTTAGAAAGTTTTAGAAAATATGAAAAAATTTTCGCTAAACAAGTAAAATCTTTGTACAAACATTTCCAGATCAAATTAGTTGCTATAATAAATAATTTTCGGCAAATAGTTTCTATTATTTATGAAGTTATTAAACATTTGTCACAAGCTACTACTACTTTTATTTCGGTCCTAACGAATGACATCCTTCGTTGAGTGGCTTCCAATAAGGGGAACCCGATCAGGTGAGCACAGCTGTAAGTCGAACAGCTGATTCATATCTTACTTGTACAGTTGTACTATGGTGACAACTCATTGACTGGTCTGGTTTGAGCTGCACACCAAAACATTAACATGCAACCCTACATGTACACAAATGTTTGCATACGATTCTTCACCATCGCCTTCTTAATCTTAGCACAAGTCTGATGCTTCATTACCTCAGATCGTAGTGTTAGCTGAGTTGTCACTGACCATACAGCTGTCCGGTAGGTTTAAGAACACCCTGGTTATTGTAATAGATTTTCCCACCGCTTTTTGAAACGAAATTATTGTCTAAGGTAATGGCAGCCCTACTATCCTCAATTAAAAGAAAAACAACGATAAATCTAATGTAATGTAAACTGAAGTGACAAACAAAGTGCAAAAATTTTATGTCGCGAAAGCAACAAAAGCTTCAGAAGGAAAATTATCCAGAAAAACGCAATTAAATATTTATTAATTTGAAATTAAAGTGTTATAGAGTTCATCCATAGTTTTCGATCCACCAAGGAAGCTTTGGAGCCCAATTCCTTTGTACGACGATGTAACTTTCGAAATTGCTGCGTAAAATAAAGAAAATATTTATGCAACAATCTAGTTGCGTGAATGGGTGCACTGCACAATATAAAGTGAAATATGTAAAATTTACAGAAACTATCTTTGATGATTGGTTCTGAACTAAAAACAGCTGAAGAAATCTAAAAATAACTATACATAAAACCACCTCCGCATCTTTATTGCAAATGCTGGCAATATAGCAGAAGCTATTGAAAATTCATTGACATTCTCGTGACAAATATCCATATTTGACCACTGATTTGTCGATATATTAATAATCATGCAAAGAAGTGGCAAAGAAATGCAAGGTTAACTGAATGTAGTGCAAATACTTGCGGATAAAAAAGGTAAGTAAATTTTGCTCAAAAAAAAAGTGAATGCAATTGACACACATCATGGACATGCATATATACAAACGTATGTGATTGGAATTTTATTTGCGAAAGTAGGAAATACCAAAAATAATATTGGGAACAGCCTACTACCGGGCGCAAATTATTTAGGGCTTTTGTTCACAGCTTGCTAGTTGCATAGCTAAATTTTTAGGGAACTGCTTCGATAATACTGAAAAAACTTAAAAATTTTATCACGAAAAAACCATTGTAAAAGTTTCTAAAAGCTAATACTGATCTTATTTTTAAAGAATATGGTACTATGTAATATGTACTTTCGATCATATACAAATTGTAGTTCAAAGTTGAACTGTAAATTCGTTTTCGTGCTCACAAAGATGCAACAAAGGGATTTTTCGGTTTCCCAGGACTCACACTCACTTACTGAGTAAGCTATTTGTTGTTATTTCGCCAATTCTTTTAATGCATTTATTGTATTGGATATTTATCCATGTCGATAAATATATTTCATAGCAATTGAAATCCCAATGTAAGTTAATTAAGTCAAAGTTACTAATCTCTCCCAGGAGTCACGATGGAATGTCCCACAGCACAAGTACTGGTACCGTTCTCGTAGAACCGGCAATACAAGAAACTAGCCGTGTAGGTCATGTAGGTCACTTAGCGATACCCAGGGTATACCAACGCGAAGGCGACCTACTCTTACACCCCTCGCCGTCGCTAACTTTTAAGGGTCCGTAAATCTTTCGAAGAATTTTTCTCGCCGCCTCATGTTGTTGTTGTTGTTGTTAACAATGCATTGCCCTGTCTAGAGTGTATGATCATTCCGAAGATCTTCATCAAGCTCTTCTAAGGGGAGTCCAAGGAAACGTGCAGTTTCAACAGGGTTTGTCCAGAGGGACAGAGGGGTTAGAAGAGTAGGTTCAAATGAACAATTGAAGAGATGTAGAGTATCATGGGGGGTCCTACCACATGCAGGGCATGTGTTTGAGATTGTGTCATTAAGTCTGGACAAGTAGGAGTTTAACCTTACACTATATCCAGACCTAAGCTGTGCCAGGGTAACTCTTGTCTCCCTTGGTAAGGTGCGTTCTTCTTCAGCAATATCCGGTGGAGGACTGTTCAGAACGGGGTTCACAGGTAGAGATCCGACAAAAGTATCTACCGACTCGGTGTGGATGTCGGTTAGAGCCCGCTTATGATTCTGCAGATCAAACGGCAAGGTAATATGATGCCGGATCTCATCATAATGTTTACGGAGATGTTTCCTTATGTCTCTCGGGGGCGGATCTATGTCCAAAAGATGACGGTTTGGATGTGCTGGCTTGTGGCAGTTCAGAAGGAATTGCTTGCTCAGCATTTCCGCATGCTCTTTTACATTGAGCAGTTTTGCCTCCTGATGGAGGTGAGACTCGGAAGACATGAGGAGACATCCCGTAGCAGTTCTGATGGCAGTATTTTGGCAGACTTGTAACTTCGTCCAGTTGGTGTTATGTACATTAGGCGACCATATGGGTGCGGCATAGTCAAGGACTGGTCGGCCAATGGCCTTATATGTAGTCAACAACGTTTCTTTGTCTTTTCCCCAAGTACTGCCGGCAAGTGACTTGAGGATCTTGTTGCGACCACGTACCTTTGAGACCATTGCAGACACATGACCAGCAAATGAGAAAGTATTATCCAATGTCATCCCTAATAACTTTGGGTGGCTGACAGTTGGTAGCTTAGTGCCGTCAACGAAAATGTCTAATTCATTTCTCACCTGTTGCGTCCACGTCGTAAAAAGCGTCGCCGTTGATTTAGTCGGAGATATCGTCAGATCTCGCTCTGTGAAAAACCTGGAAAGGTCGCAGAGGTAACCGTTGATTTTATTACAGAGTTCATCAGTATAGGGGCCCTTCCCCGTCGCCATTATTGTACAGTCGTCAGCATAAGAAACGACGGAGACACCCTCTGGTGGTGGGGGCATCTTCGATAGATAGAAATTAAACAGTGTCGGGGATAGGACACCACCCTGTGGCACCCCCTGTCTAATTCGTCTTGGTTTTGATGTTGCGTTTCTAAAGTTGACCGACGCCTGCCGCCCATTCAAGTAATTAGCGGTCCATCTCTTTAACCCATCAGGTATTTGTGTTTCTAATAGATCTTGTATGAGAGTGGCATGGTTGACTGTGTCAAAAGCTTTCGACAAGTCAAGTGCCACTAACACAGTCCTGTGATTTGGTTGGTTTTGATTTAGACCGCTATTTATTTGCGTTGTAATGGCATTGAGTGCGGTGGTGGTGCTGTGCAGCTTACGGAAGCCATGTTGATGATTAGCCAGGTGCAGATTTGCGGTGTAATACGGGAGCAAAATGGACTCTAGCGTCTTCACTACCGGCGACAAAAGTGATATAGGGCGATATGAATCGCCTATGTTTGCCGGCTTTCTAGGTTTTAATAATGGAACCACTCTCGCCTTTTT